>BSBN01000835.1:1800000-2345709 GCA_027924645.1 Cunninghamia lanceolata
CCAAATTTGAATAAATCAAATCAAATTTATTTAAATCCTCTCATTCTCCAAAAATAAAATAAATCAAATATTTTATTTATTCTTCTAAAATCATGCACAACAATTAAATAAATTTATTTATTTAATTTGCTTTCTAATTCTTCAAATATCTTTCAAATCTTCTAAAAATAAGTCTTCTTCTCCATGCACACAAAATTAAATAATTTATTATTTAATTTCTTTCAAATCATGCAAAAGCAAATCTTAAGTTGAGTTATCTATTCACTCAACCTTGTTTTTATCAATTTCTCTTAAATTAGAAAAAAAACTTTCTAATTTATGAAAAGCATGTCTTATCTTTAGAAAAGAAAGTGTTTAACTCAAATAAAACAGCTTTTGTGTGACACTTGTCTTCTTCTTATTCGTTGTACGTTCCTCAATTGTTGTCCTCCGTTGATTCTGATCAATCTTTGTTGAAACCTATATAAATCCCCCTTATCTCCTTCACAAATCCTCTTCGATCACTTATTCTCAGGCATACTTAACAGCGCTTTGAGCATACATCACATCGATTGAGCAACTTCACAATCTCTTGACATTGATCTTTGAGCACTACACTTGCTTGTTGCAACTATGGTTTCGCAGCAATATTGAGCAATCCACATTCAATCCAAAGGGAACAATACAAATCTCGGTAAAAGCTTTCATGTTTCATTGATTTATTATTAATGGCTTTTATTTAGATCGGTTCTCTTTATGTTATTGGGTTTTTGATTTGTTTAGTTTATCATAGTCAATTTTCCTCATACACACTTTGGTTAAGCTGGACTTAGTTGATGTTGGCATTCGAAATAGTAGAACAGTAGATGACTCTGGAAGTAAGCTACTTTGCTTCAGGCTTGTTAAGGACTT
This sequence comes from Cunninghamia lanceolata, assembly GCA_027924645.1. Classification (NCBI taxonomy): domain Eukaryota; kingdom Viridiplantae; phylum Streptophyta; class Pinopsida; order Cupressales; family Cupressaceae; genus Cunninghamia; species Cunninghamia lanceolata. Next base: position 1,800,892 of record BSBN01000835.1, read on the forward strand.
TTGCTTTGAAAGGATGCGCTAGCTTGGCTGCTTGAGCTAGTCAAGTCAAGGTGAATGAACTTTGATAGATGGAAGACTAGAAAAGTGGCATGTCAATGGATTGAAATGGGTGAAGAATGATGAATCGTATGTGCCTGAGTATTGGATATGTCCTTCGTATTCCAGATTGCCTATATACCCTATATCCACAGGATCAAGGCACATTACGATGAAAGATGAAAAATGATAATATGTAGTTCTAGGTAGAGTGATGAGATGGGTCAAAGTGTTTGAGCTTGGGTTGGGGAAATGATGAGATCTTATGTACCTAAGTACTGGATACTTCCTTCGTATTCCAGACTGCCTACATACCCATATCCATGGGATCAAGGTACCTTAAGAGTGAGATGAGATAATATGTAGTTCTAGTTGGTGTGATGATGTAAGAAAAGCGTTGGGAGGATAACAACTTTATCATAGGAGTGATGTGTCCATTAAAGGGTGCTATCTGTGGAAAGGAGAAAAGATTGAAGTGCTTGTGTTTTTTTGCGAAGCATTTTGTGTGAGTATGCGTGAACCAAGAACAAGGAACCACTCCTAGACCTAGGTTAAGGAAGGAATTGCCCCCATTCCGGTAGAGGAAATTGCATAGGTGACTAATGAAGAAGACAGAAAGCTTGACCTAGGACAAGACAGTGCAAATTGTTGGCACAAATCAAGACGTGGGATGACGATGATGGACACTGACAAATTTCCAAGCTATACTAGATAGGGAGATGGAAATGCAAACAAGGTCATTGGTTTTATTATGGATGGATGGATGAAGCTTGTCGTGAAATGGACATGGAATGAAGAGGACTCGATAGACAATGGATGCTGACTCTACACATAGCACCTATTTGCCAGGTTTTCACTATGGTACTTATCCAAGGTGCCTGTTTGGCAGGTTTTCACCAGAGGATGGATTATTTTGCTTTTGTGTTTTTTTTTTTTTTTTTTTTTGAATATTCTGAGGATTAGGCATAAAACTTCTTGAGATGGACACTGTTAAGTGGCTCATCTAGAGGAATGTCATCAGGTGTAGCTTAAGTATAAGCTCCTAATCCATATGCTGTTGTGACAATAAAGGGACCTAGCCAATTAGGCTCAAACTTACCCTTCTTTTCTCAGTCTCCTTGATTTGTCTAATTCTCTTTTAGTACAAGATCACCAACTTGAAACCGTCTTTCTTTGATCTTTTTGTTGTAATTATGCTGGAGGCAATTTTGATAGACATGGAGATGATTAAGCGTGGCAAGGTGCCTTTCATCTAATAGTTCTATCTCAGCTAATCTGGAAGTGCGATACTCCTCTCCGCCGATCAGGTTCTGCATGGATACTCTAAGGGATGGGATCTCGACCTCTATAGGTAGGATGGCTTTAGAGCCATAGACTAATGCATATAGTGTGGCACCAGTTGGTGTTTTGATACTAGTGCAGTAGGCCCATAGGGCAGGATTGAGTTGCAAGTGCCAATCACGACCAGCTTCATTGACCATTTTCTTGAGGATCTTGAGAATGGTTTTGTTGGAAGCCTTAGCTTGGCCGTTACTCTACGTATAGTAGAGAGTTGAAAAGTGATGCTGGATATTGTATTATGTGCATAAGGCATGTACATCTTGATTCTTGAATGGTCTCCCATTATCAGTGACAATGGCTTGGGGAATACCATACCGGCAAATGAGGTAGTTAAGGATAAACTTAGCTATTTGCTTACCGGTGATATAAGTCATTGGAATGGGTTCAACCCACTTCATGAAATACTCAGTGGCAGTGATAATGAACTTATGGCCATTGGATGAGGATGGGTGGATTTGTCCTACGAGGTCGAGACCCCATTGAGAAAAAAGCCATGGAGTTGTCACAGGTTGTAATTCATGTGCTAGTGCGTGAATCAAATCTCCATGCTGCTGGCATTGTAGACACTTCTTAGCAAACTATAAAGCATCATGCTCTATTGTGGGCCAGTAATAACCTGTTCTAAGTATCTTCTTAGCGAGATTAGGACCGGTAGAATGTGCGCCACAGACACCTTCGTGTATGTCTCGTAAGGTAGCTTCAGCTTCTTCCACGTTAAGACATCATAAGAGGATTCCATTGAGACTCCGACGATATAGTGTATCACCTAGAATGGTGTAACGGGAGGATCGATGGATAAAGGTTTTGTGTTGGGTTGATGATAGTTGAGAGGGAAAGGTACTATTTTTAAGGTATTCATAGATATCTTTGTACCATGGGGAATTGGGACCAACAAGTTCGCAGATGATTTTAGTAACTGGAACATCGACGACAGGTATCAACAACTGCTTGATCAAGAATTCACATTTTTGTGTATTTGTAGGCATGTCGATAAGTGACCCTACAGAAGCCATAGAATCTATAGCTTTGTTATGCTCTCTTGGAATTTTCTCAAATGTGATGCTAGAAAAATGTGGTTTGTAGGCATCCATTAGTTGCTTGTAGGGGACCAACTTTTCATCTTTTGTTTGGTATTCATATGTGACTTGTCAAATGACTAGTTGTGAGTCTCCATATACCTATATTTTTGTGATGTCCCATTGAACTACTGTATTGAGACCTATGAGGAGTGCTTCATACTTAGCTATGTTGTTGGTGCAAGGGAATGCAAGCTGATATGACTTAGGAATATAGTCATTTTGAGGTGTGATAAATAAGATGCCAGCCCCTGATCCATGTTGTGTGTAGGAACCATCAAAATATAACTTCCACATTATTGAGTTGGAAAGAGTGAAGAAATTCTCATCCGAAAAGTCTGCTACCATAGGGTGTGTATCTATCATGGGTGCTTCTGCTAGTTGATCTACTAGGGCTTGTCCTTTGATTGCTTTGCGATCCACATACTCAATGTCAAACTCCCTAAGGATCATGACCCATTTAGCTAGTCTGCCTGTGAGCTGCTTTTGCCAGTAGATACTTCAAGGGATCAATTTTGGGTATAAGATTTGTGTGTTGGTTTAGCATGTAATGCCGCAACTTTTGGGAAGCAAACACTATTGCTAAACAAGCTCTTTCCATCGGTGAATAATTGAGTTCATATCCCACCAAGGTTCAATTGATATAATAGATTGCATGCTCTTTTCCTAACTCATCATGTTGTGCTAGCAAGGCCCCTAGGGACGAAGTTGTAGTTGAGATGTATAATATCAAAGGTTTATCAGCAACTGGTGGAACCAATACAAGAGGTGTAGCTAGATACTCTTTGAGCTGATCAAATGCTGCTTGACACTTATCGTCCCATCGAAATGAGACATCCTTTTGGAGAAAGTGTTGAAATGGTTGACATTTATCTGCTAGCTATGAGATGAAACACCTAATGGACACCAACCTTCCCTGAAGGCTCCTTAATGCTTTGAGGTTCTTTGGTGGAGGCATCTCCACTATAGCCTTGACTTTTGTAGGATCTACTTTGATGCCTCTACGAGATACAATGTATCCCAATAGCTTCCTTGATGTTACACTGAAGACACACTTCTTTGGATTGAGCCATACTTGGTATTTCTCAAGCCTATCAAAGATCTATCCTAGAACTTGTAAGTGATCTGCCCTAGAAGATTTAGCTAGTATGTCATCCACATAGTCCTCCATGATATGATGAAAGAGGTCATGGAATATCACTATCATTGCTCTTTGATAAGTTGCCCCTGCATTCTTTAGACCAAACGGCATGACACACCAACAATAATAACCCCATGGACAAGTGAAAGTTGTTTTATGTTGATCTTCTTCTGCTATCCTTATCTAATTGTATCCTAAGAATCCATCCATGAGAGAAAGCATTTCATGACCTGCTGTCAAGTCTACTATAATATCAATATTCGGTAATGGAAAGTCATCCTTGGGAGATGCCTTGTTAAGATCTCTAAAATCATTACACATGCGGATGCGCCCATTGGGTTTAGACACAGGTACAATGTTTGAGACCCAATTTGAACAGTCAATAGGTCAGATAAACTTTGCATCTAACAACTTCTATATTTCCACTTTTACCAAGAGAGCTATTTGTGGGTGCATCTTTCTTAGCTTTTGCTTGACTGGTTTAACTGTTGGATCAACTGTGAGATAGTGAACCACTAGCTTAGGGTCTAACCCCAACATATCCGCATAGGTCCACGCAAAGTTGATGGTTCACTATAAGAAGAAAGTGTTAAGATTCTTGTGCTCTGTTTCTGATAATTATGCTACCAGGAATGTGGTCTTTGGATTTTGCTATGTGCCAAGGTTTATCTCTATAGAATCTTTCACTAGGAGAGCTGACTTCTCTTGATACTTAGATGGTAGGGGAAGGTTAAATCCTCCATCCTCAGGTGCCACATTTGGGTTTTCACCTTTGGATACGTCCTTTGACAATCCACTCAAGACAAAGAATGTACTACTTTGACATCACTAATATCTAAGAATCAGATACTCTGCATACAAGATTTCTCACCTTACATCTATCTCATTTCCATCATTTCCTATCTCATGCAAATAATTGTCAAAAGCATCAAGTTCACCATAGATCAAATATGAAAACATCTGTATCATCTACATCACACATCTTTGTTCACATACCTCTGTAATACTCAGCCATCATCATACTCTGCCACTGTCATCACAATCTGTCATCACCATACTTCTGCAACATACATTTTACAATGTTCTTCCTAATATCAATCTGCCATCATCATGATTAAAGATGCTCAATATACCCTCATATTGCTAATACTGAATCTATGAATATAACAGAGATAAAAAAAATCAACACAAACCTATAATAAACACTTCATAGCCTCTTAGTTTTGAAAACCATCTACTGAATGTAACTTGTCACTAAATGTCCATAATAGAAGTCTTTATTCTTAAAAACTCTCAAAACATACAAGAAAAAGATACATATCTTACATGAGTTATATCTCTGTAGAGAAACCCACACACACTCCAAAAAACTCAGGAAAATTCAACATTAACTCCAAAAACCTTTCATATAGTATCAAATCTAGGGACAGTTATAAAACTGACTGGAACAATAGTTACAAAGAACTACATGTCAAATTTAAACTCTGGTAGATGTCCGTTGATAGTTTAAATGAAATTAAACCAGCATCATTGATCCTCTTCTTCATTCTCATCTTATAATGAATGAAGGCCATTGATTAAAACTTGCCACCCAAACACAATCCTCTCACCAGTGGACATCAGTTCTCTTAGGTCAAGGGGCTGGTCAATTCATGGTATAAAACCCCTCAGTTTGTCACTTAAGTGACTCGTTACCTTCAATAGCAAGTCAACACTAAAACATAAATAAAGTGCATGACCATCACTTAAGGTTTTAGTAAAGGTTTAAATGTTTATGACTCAGGGTTTAAAGGATAGGATTTAGGTCATTTAAAGGATACAAAACCCTAATTCTTTATCATAGATTGTTGAATGAAATATCCATGAACCTTAATCTCTGCCTCAGTTGTAGAGAACACAATAACATCATATAGATCCTTTACTCCTAAAAAGAGTTACTTTAAAGAGCATTTAGGACACTAGGGTTTTAAGTCCTCTTAGGGTTTAGGAATATTATTAGACTTTAGCATTTTGGTCTTCAAAACATCTTATTTCAAACCCTTACTTTTCATCAAAGAGACTGTGTAAACAATATGTTGCAAATGGTACCATAAGGAAGCTCCTTTTACATTGCTAAGATTTGAGAGGATATCACATTGAAACTCTTTTGACATCAATTCCTTTGATGTTGACATTAATGATGAAAAAATGACCTGAATATCAACAAACACTGTCAAACTGTTCAACTACAAAAAGAACAATGCTCCAAAAAGCATACATTGAAGTACACTGAAGGCTGAAGAACAATGAGCTACCTATCAATAGAACTCACTGTGATATCTGCAACACACTTCACAACTCCTTTCAACTCCTTTGATCACTATGACATCAATGGTTGAATGAAGAACATGTGCAAGTATGTGCCCATGAAGAACATATACAAGTATATGTACCACTTGCCACTTAAGAATGAACTCGTTTTGCATATCAAGGACCTTTGGTCACTCTAAATCTAACTGAGAGATCTCATCATCCAACACTGAGATCATCTAATGACAAGTCTTCTGATGATAATCCTGAAGCATGAAGTATGAACACCATACCAACCTAATCTGAGATCTCCTAACCAAACTGCATAGTTGGTACTAACATCTGTCATAGAGAAACTAATTGACATGGAACACCATGCTAGACATCAACAACTGATATTGGGAGCACCATACTATCAACAATGACATCATGAGATGATTGACATATTTCAACATGATATGATTGACATATTTCAAACCAATGACATTTCAAGCCAAACACGAGTATCAACTAGACATCAACTCAAACAACAACTTCCAACTTTTGACATCAATGATAAACATATTTCCAACAAAACCTTCACTAAATCCTCATCCTTGATGTGAAGTTACATGTTTCCTTGAGTGAAGCATATCTTTTATCATCCTATCCTACTTGCTTGAGTCATCTAGGTTTAGGGTTTGATATCCATGATTATATCTTGCATGTTACTACTCACACTTAGGGTTTCTAAGCACACACAATATCTTGTTCTAACCTTGGCTATCCGCGAGTTAGGAATATAGAAATGGGGCTTGACTGAGCATGCTCCTATATAGTATAACATGTTTTCCCCTTGTTTTGACTATGCAGGTTGATATAGCAGGTTTCAGAAGACATCATTCGGAGGGAAGGCAGATTTTACAAGTATAGGTTGGTCGAAGTTCATACTTTCTACAAAACCATAATTTGGGTCAAGGGTGCCTAGCACCCTAGTTCCTCCTAGTTTTTAAGCCTAGGTTATAATTTTGTACTATCTACTGAACTTTTCTATCATTTCAAAATTCATGTATCTATTTCTGATAGTCATTTATTAGTGAATCTTTCTCAATTAGTGTTTCATGTTTCACTCTAGTTTGGTTGGTTGAATTTGGTTGAAACTCTTTTATACAACAAAGGGATAAAACCCCTATAGTTTTTCTCTCCTTCAAAGGTAGAATCCAAACTTGGTTTGTATTCCAATGTTGATAGAAGAGGGTTTGATCTAGTTTAACCTATTAAGCTAAGTCTCCCTTTTCCATCAAACAATATGAATGAAGGAGGAATCATGAAAATGGTGAGTTTATTCAAGGTAACTCAACTAAAATCATGCAAATGGTTAGTTCATTTGACATAACTCAACTAAATCCATAATGCAAGCAATCATAGTGCCACAAATTGGCCAACCTAGACTTGCAAGTTAAAAGGAATCTCCCACATGTGCATGACACCTAAACTTGGAGAGAAAGATATTTAAATTCAAATTTAAATATCCTTGAAATTGAATTTGAGTAGCTCTTCAAACACCTAAAAAACACATAAATAAAGAAAAAATAAGCAATTATTCTTTTGTTGATTTTTATTGCCAATTTGCTCAAGATGCTCTTGCATCATTTTTGCTTTTCCACTTTTTCTTACCCTTTCCTTTCTCACCACCTTTTTTTTCCCTACTATTTTTTACAGTATGAAATTCTTCTTTTCTTGTCTATCTCCAAATAATGTTTTTGTGAACATGGGTTAGTGCGAGATCATGATGGACCAAATAGTGGCAATGGAGGACAAATTATGTGAAAGTATTAACCAAAAACATGAAACTATTAGTCAAAAGGAAATGGATATTGTAGATCAGGGAAAACATGATAAGATGCCTGAATCATTCATAGCAACCACAAACTATATAAATCCAAGCTAAAATGCCCTAATCCAACAATGGAGTACAAAATCAACATATAAATCAAATTAAAACAACAACTATGGATAATCTCTATGCTAAACTTGGCTCTCCTCCATTGCTCTTCTTGACCTTGCTCTAAATATGCTCTCAAATTTGCAGACATGCAAGATTCATAAGAAGGTCAATGTGAAATACAGAAAAATCTTGAAGATAATGACTGTGGTTGTTGTTGAAATGAGGTTGGAGGGCTTCTTTTATAGAAGGCTTGAGTTCAAATGAAGGGTGAGGATTGAGAGTTTGAATTTGAGTGATGTGGATGGTTGAGATTGAATAGGGTTTCCCTCTCACAAGGAGACAAAAGTGATTATTTTATTTAAATGAATGGTGAGGTGAGAGTACATCAATTAAATAAATTTGCAATTTGTTTAATTAATTTGAATGAGGAATGAGTGGGAAACTTTAATTAAATAAATGGGATTTATTTAATTAAAAGGTGAGGGCTAATATTTAAATAAATATTTTATTTATTTAAAATAGGGTAATGAAGAAATAGGATAATGAATAATTAAATAATTAAAAATAATTATTTAAAATAGAAGAAAAATAGATGAATAATTAAATAAATAGAATTTATTTAATTATAGTTTAGAAAATAGGAAAGTGAATTAATTAAATAATTAAAGATTATTTAAATAATAGAGAAATGCGACATTAGGGAGAAATTGATGTGAAAATGTTGCTCGCAGGCTTAGGACATTTTGAAGTGTCTATATTTTGCCCCTCTTTGATACAATGTCAATTCGGACATTGTGTCAAAGAATAATTTGAAAAATTGTGCTCTGGACTTGCCCCAGCATGCCCTAGACTAGGCAGGATAGCATGGTGTCCCCTCGGGAAATTTTACAAATTTTTGAAAAATTCCAAAAAATTTGGGAAATTTCCGAAAAATTTGCATTGAGAGGTGAAACTACATTAGTGAGAGAAAACTAGCTCCACAGGGTAGTTTATGCATAAAAATAGAAGCTAGCACGGTCAAGTTTGGAGCAAAAGGGGCCCACTTAGGTCAAAAGGTGTATAAATAGGCTCTAGGGGGCCAAATAAATCATTTGTGAACATAGCCTTTAGAAGTTTTTAGAAGTCTTAGAGCTCTGAGCTAGTAGTGTGTCGCAGAGAAGTTGCAGAGATGTCACCAATCCAGCCCACCACCACCGAAGATATCAAGTTAGGTCATATAGATGGCCAACAGGCTCAGGCAAGGCGGAGAGTATTGAAACCCTATTTTTTAATTTTGTCATTTTTTAGTAGATTTTAGGGATCGAACAAGAGCAACAAATGTGGCATGGAATTCTGCACCGCAATCATCGTCGTGAGCGACATGGGTGTGAATTCCTGCGCCGCAATTGAAATCTTGTGACACAATTGATTTATTGCGACACATTTGATAATTTTCACAACGCAATTGCTTTAGACGATGTGCAATTGCAAATGGTGACACAATTGCATGACAGAATGACACAATCATCATTCTACAATGCATGTGTGCAATCCTGCGATGCATTTTCTAAAATGTGATGCAATTGATGAATTTTGTGACGTAATTGTCCAAATGCGATGCATATGCATGACAGTGTGACATAACTGACTGTTTGGCAATTTTTGTTTAGGGTGTGATCAAATTTTGACTAAATTCAATGCATTTGATAGGTCTGTTTAGGGGTGTTGACTGACATGATATGGTGTTTTTATGAATACAGGTGAGATTACCACTGATTTACACACGGGAGAGTTGTTCGTCCTATTATAGGCTGCGAGATCATCTAAGCTAGGAGGAGCAAGACACCTTGCACACCCTAGGATTATATCATGTAGCCTTCATGCCCATAGTGAGGGCTAATAGGGGACTTCTGATAGCACTAGCAAAGTGGTGGTACTCTGAGATGAGTTCTTTCCATTTGCCTACTAGAGAGGCTACGATGACCTTGGAGGATCTTTGGTGAATTTTGTGACTTCCTATCCATGGGGAGCATGCTATTTATGAACCAAAGCGAGGATTTCCAGCCATTAGGCAATTGTTTGAGACTGGTAGCGATGTGGAGCTCGGGGTGGAGGATTATGAGATTCAATGGGACACTTTGGTTGATCGGTATGATAGATTGATTGTGGTTCTATACACTTGCGTTAGTGAAATTGTGATTCCAAATCCTCGTGGCCATGGCTTCCCTGTCGAATGGGGAGAGATGTTTGAGGGGATGATGGAGTAGGCTAGAGTTTATGCTTGGGGTCCCTACCTACTTGCAATGCTCTACTTTCAGTTGCATGGTGTGGCATACAAGGATGAGTAGTTGATTAGCTGTGGGATCACTCTTCTGATGATTTGGGCATGGGAGCACATTCCTGTGTTTAGGCCTCCTATGGTCAGGGAGGTAGTTGAGGAGCTACCCTATGTGTACATATACGGAGGAGTAGTTGTTCAGGCATGGATTGAAGATGTTAGTTTCTGGCGGCATGGTATTGATTACATGGATGTGTTTATATGGAGGCTGGTGCAGGAGCACCTACCTGACAGCTGGCCTTCATAAGGCAGTTAGTAGTTTAGGTTCTGTTTATGTTTCCAAGAAGGTCTGTTAAGACCAAATGCATGTAATAAGGTCATGCTGATCATGATAAGATCATGCTGACCGGGTTTTTCTATTTTTAGTTAGTTTGTTAGAAACAGCTGTCATGATGTATGTTCGGTGGGATCTCCCAGCCGCCTGGAGAGTTCCCAGCCGCTTGGAGTCGGGTCAGTAGTACTTGTAGGAAAGTCTTTATAAGCATGAGATCGGTTGATATTGCATATACAGATAGATATCATCGATCGGCAGTGTAGTGTTGCATCAAGCAGAGGAGGTGGAGTGTTCTGTGTGAGAAACATCATATTGTATCGCATCCTTGAAATCAATAAAGATCCTGTTTTGTTTTCTGTTTGATCTCCTTTGTATAATCGATCTGCTGGTTTGCGTGGCTGCATGGATTTCCTGATCCATTCCACCGGTTGATCTGTCTGATCGGTGGAATGGTAATGTATAGTAGGTTAGGTAGTAGGTTGTTTTCTGTTTGCATGCAGGTGTGCAGGATCGCCGTCAAGAGATGTTGAGAAGCCTAGCATCCTCATGTGCTAGGTCAAACTGATAAGACAGAGTGTCGAAGATCACCCTGAGGTTGGATCGGGTCATTCCTGAAGGATCAGCGAAGAGAGATTTCTCTAAGAGAAGAAGTTCGTGAAGACGGCATCATCAGGATATCTTGGTGAATATCCCGCAGTCGGGTTAGGCATCGTCATCCGGATAAGTGAAGATGAACATGATGCAGTTGAGCGCATGAAGTGCAAGTGCGTCGGGGTGATCATCGTCTGGAGGAGCCGAGGAGGAGTTTTCATGTTGCGAGTGCATCAGGATGTTTAGGTCGGACATAGACTAAGTGCATGTATCGGCATCAGGATCATCATATCGGGAGTGCCAAACATCTGCGTATCGCGAGTAGATGCGGGAGAGAAAGTTCGGGTTTTTCGACTAAGTGTTGAAGAGGTCATCAGGATATTGGGTGACGTCATCATCATCAAGATATGACATCATCGTCATCAGGATATTGAGATATCCCCTTATGCGAGTTTATCCTACCGTTGTTAAGTGGTTAAGTATCGGCATCGGCATAAAGTGTATTAGCATCATCAGGAGGTTTCGAGGGAACCGGATGAATTATATCATGATGTTGTTGCTTGTGTCATCGGCTAGCGGAGCATCGAAGGCAAGGCGCTGAAGTGGACGTCATCAGGATATTTGAGCAACCGGATATTTGGATATCCTGCTGACGAAGGTAGTGTCGGAGATCATGATGAAGACGTTAATGTTTGGAGCCCGGTGAACAGTGCAACCGGAGGATGTGTGCGCCCGTTGAACATCATGATGATGATGTTAGGAGGAAAGCGGAGGTGAATAGTAGTCAGCAGGAGGACCATTGCGAGTGTCCGAAATATGATGATGCTGTTGGTTTTGGGAAATATGATGATGATGGCGAAGATGATGATGATGAGGTTGGTCTGCAGACATTCATGCTATATGCGAAGGTTATAGTGTGGATGCCTCTGCATCAGAGGCCATATAGAGACTGCATACCATGGAGGGAGGATGGAGATCACCTATCATACTATTGGCAGACTAGGTACCTAATTGGTCGCATAGTACAGTCTCAGCATATTATCATGTGACATCTTCCAGAGTGGGTTTTGAGGCAGTTTGGAGAGAGACATGGGGAGCATGTCGGGATTGCAGAGTTTGTGTGGTCGACCTAGGAGGTACACGATTGGGGGCCGATGATTAGTATCTAGGTGGCGGAGCAAGAGATAGCCACATTCCAACCTATGTAGTGGGGGCCAGTAGCTGATGTTATAGATGCATGCACTATGCCCAAGTATGACACATGGTGGGAAAAACATAGGTTCGTACCATTTTTGTATCCTAATGAGCCAACACTAGTGGAGAGATTAGGGAGAGGGCCTAGAGGCAGGTTACAAGGGTGACGCCAAGGGAGAGATGGAGACCAGGGAGGTGGTAGTGGTGATGGAGACAATGACGATGACGGTGGAGATAGCAGAGGATGAGGGAGAGGAGACAGAGGTAGGGGGAGAGACAGTCGAGGTAGGGGTCCGAGACTATCTCCTATCTATGAGGAGGGTGATGTTGCAGTGGGTCAGAAAGAGGCTGAGATGAAGGAGATCCGGGTGGAGGATGTGGCAGAGGATGTGGCCATGGAGGAGGCTCAAGGGGAGGGTGGAGACAAGGAGATGAATATTGAGGAGAGGGTCTGAGAGGATGCCCTACAGGATATCCCTATTAGGGATGCGGTCCTAGATGAGAAGGAGGAGGCTGAGGACATGAAGGACAAGGGGATGACATCTGGGCATTGGTGCAGGGTTTGTAGGGACAACTACAGGGTGTTCAAGGGTAGCTACAGGGTGCACTGGGATAGATAGCGCAGCTCACAACAGAGGGTGATCTTGTGATTATTAGAGTGCAGAGGGCAAAGCAATGATGCATTAATTTTATGGCTACTGCGAGTGGGCCCACGGGAGAGTTAGCACATACATTATATCAAGTAGGCCAGGAGGGTGGATACTACAGAGGCTTATATAAGAGTGGCATGCCTACAGAATAGAGGGCACTGAGTTTCTAGAGCCAGAGCTAGAGCCAGACTCATTCAAGATAGGTATAGAGCAATGGCGAAGTTTCCTAGTCGAGGAGGACATCACCTTATGATAGGTCATCTAGTTCGAGTGAAGGATCAAAGTGCATAGATGATCTCCTTCAGGATAGGCACATTCTAGAGGTGGAGACAACACAAGCTAGGCCTATTTTTGTAGACATGATATATTTTTGATCGAGCCTGCGAGCTCCTTTTTTTGACTGAGCCTGTGAGCTCCGTTTTGGACAATTATTTTTGATACTATACTATGACATTTTTTGAGATATATATATGATTTGCACTATTATAGAAATGACTACATGATGGGTTATCTTTCTATATGCATGTGATGTGATGGACTTATAAGTTGTGATGGATTTATGTTATGCGTTATGGATTCATGTTATGTACTATATGGTTCTATGATTATGCGATGTTTTCTATGTGATATGCATCATGGGATTATGATGTATGATTGATGCTTATGTGATGATGTATGGTTTATGCTTTATGATGTTATGGATGCATATGATATATGAATGGATATTCATGATGTTTGGATGTACATTATATGTTCATGATATGCCTATATGATGTGTAGGTAGGTTCTATATGATATATGCAAATGATCATTCTATATGTGATGCAATGCTATCTATTTTTTTGTATTTTTTGATTCAATATGGATGACTTATCATGTATGTGATGATACCTATATGTTGTGCTAACATGTTTATGATGATATCTATGCTTTGTTCTAACATGTTTATGTATGCGGGATGAGGTATCTAATGTATTTATTTTTGGTGTGTCATAATACACCATCATGACGACTATAGGGATGATTAGAAGAAACTGAGATGCAAGAGAGATGGAGAATGATTGGAAAAGTGAAAAGGGAACAAGATTTTGCTTGATAGATTTTAAGCTTTTAATTTCCTTGCATAATTTATCATCATAGAGCTTATTATGGCAATGGATGACAAACACCCTGGCATGACATAGGCCAAGGTGGAAGATGCAATCATTTGCAAAACATGCACATGGCAGACAAGGAATGCTATGATACAAACTAATTACCATAGAACCTTGTCAGAATATGTGAGGGAACATCCATAAGGCATGTTGATCCTAGTACAAGGAAGTGTTAAACGACCTTTCACTTGCACAGGATGTCTTGATTTATGTCGGATGGAATCCCAATTGCACACAAGGAACTTAGTTGCCCCAGTCATATTGCCAAGACAAACTGCAAACAAAAATCAAAGAGAAAAAGGTCATGATCCATCATTGCTCCTCTCATCACTTATGGACTTCCTCGAGAAGCATAAGAACAAGATGAAAGATCAATCAAATGAAAAGATAAGACATAATAGACCACCAGAGTCAACAACCATTGTGATCTTTTTGCCAAGTGATGAATGTTTGTTTGTGTGATATGATTACTGAATAATATCTGGTTTTAGGAAAGAAAACATGTCACGTAAGACGTTAAGTTTAGTTTTGACAATGTAACCACCTATATAAGGCAAATGTGATCATTGAGTCTAGATTCAAAAAGGAAACACCTCGTATAAGATGCATGGTCTGGTTTCGAGAGTGTAATAATCTATATCAAACTTGATCAATATGATTGATGTGTGAAATGATAGTGTCTGGTTTCAAGAAATGAAGCATGTTGTATAAGAGGTAAAGCCTGGTTTCGACAATGCCATATACTATATAAGACAAGTGGAAATAGATAGTGGTGAGTAGTCATGACTAGGCATTTGATCTGTTATGATTGAAGATGTGATGGGTAGTTTGTCTGAGATTGTTTTAAGCTCTATTCTCTTGTGGAAGATAAGTTATTTGTGTCTGATCAAAGTGTCAACCTTAGCAAGGGATAACTTATTATGAGATGTGAACAATGAGGACTTGACTCAATGAGCCCTAAGGGATTGACCTAATGTCTTGGGGGCTCATCGAAGATGGCCTTGCCTATGTAAAGCATAGAGACAATGTAGTTCAACCCATGTGGACTCTTTGTGTGACCTAGGACCCAGGGGATTGATGCCTCAAGGGCTCATCTAAGGTGGCCTTGCCTACGTGAACTCACAGAGGCAACGTAGTTTGACAAGGGTGGACTGACATTGTTTATTGCTTGGATTTTTTGTTGGCTATTTGATTTTTTTGTGTTTTGGGAATATTTGTTTTTTTGGATTTTTGTCATGATTTGATTTTTTTGGGTTTTTGACATGTTTAATTTTTTTTTTTAGATTTTTGACATGTTTTGATGTTTTTGTATTTTTGACATGTTTCGATGTTTTTGGATTTTTGACATGTTTTGATTTTTTTGGATTTTTGACATGTTTTGAAAGGTGTCCTCCAATACCAAGTCTTAGGATCCCTTATGAAGACTTCAATCGAGGAATTCCACCTAGTCAAGTATAGGACAAGGTTATTAGGAAGGGGCGAAATGAAGGTAATGTTTACTAGGGATGTATGCCAAATGTCAACTATTCTTAGGCCATGAGAAGGACAACAAAGTTGTATTTTGGATTATGATGGACTTATGCAAAGGTCATGAAGGGTAAAGTGAATAACTAGATAGAATAATGGTAGACGATGGAGCAAAGACTGACTACACATGGCACCTGTTTTCCAGATTTTCACCATGGTACTTATCCAAAGTGCCACTAGAGTGATTTTCACTGTTGGATGGATTATTTCTCTTTACTATTTTTTTTCTTTTTTGATTTTTTGATTTTTATGATTTTTCTAATTTTTTGATTTAGGTATAGTATTTGTGAAGGTGCATGCTATTGATTGGCTCTGGTAGCAGCTCACCTTCAGCAGTGGTTAGTTGATATGCACCAAATCCATATGCAGTAGTGATGACATAAGGACCCAACCAGTTTGGCTCAAAATTTCCCAGCTTCTCTCGATCTACTTGATTCTTTAGGTTCTCCTTTAAAACCAAGTAGACCGATGTTGAACTGCCAAACTTTGATTTTCTAAATGTAGCTACAACGGAGACGATTTTGATAAGATTGCAAGCGAATCAATGCATTCTCTCTTCTTTCATCTAACAACTCTAACTCATGTAATCTGGATACTTGATATTCTTCATCATTAGTGAATTGTTGCATCGATACTCTCAAAGAGGGTAACTTGACCTCCATAGGCAGGATGTCTTCATAACTGAAAACAAGAGAATATGGGGTGGCTCCAGTGGGTGTATGTGTAATATACAACCCCAAAATTTTTTCCAAAATATAGAACAATGATAAACAGTGTTAGCACAACTAAACTCCTCCGCACTTCTGATCACCAAGATCCCAATTCGGGCAAGGTGAGAGCATAATGTGCTTTAGATTACAATTTAAAACATTGTGCAAACAAGTAAACATTCATCTGCATATGCAGGCATCCACAAGTTGTGGGAATTCACCACTTTTAGTGGGTAAGAGAGCAAGAAAGGAAAATTACAAAGCCATCCACTTATTCAGTGGGAATACTCCACTTATGCAGTGGGTAGAAAAAGTAAAGAAAAGTTCATTTATCCACACTGGCGGTGAAACCATCCAGGGGTTACAATATGTTTAATTGATCTTTCCTCCACACTGGCGGTAAACCATCCAGGGGCACTTATGTGAGGTGCATTAAGATCAAATTACAATGAAATCAGGTACAATGATAATCAAGGATACAAAGTTACAGCTTGACAAAGATACCCCCCCCTGAAGTTCATGAATAAAGAAGTCACACCCTGCATGCATCACTGTCAATAATGAACTTCATGACTGAAATAGTTTGCTTCCCATACCCAGTCTGAACTGAAGGTGAAATGAGACTGAGTCATGGTAGTACGGCTCCCCAGCTGAGATGCCTTGTGCATACTAACACCCTACAAATCACTCAAAAACCTGCTTCTTTCCAATCACAACAATGGCACGGATAATCACTCACCATAAACTGTAAATTGCAATGATTTAGATGTAAAAACTGTGTATTTCCAATTCATGACTACCTACAGGTCCGTACATGCTCAGCAGTCCAAATATCCTCATAAATTCTTCTATACACAGCCAAACTCTAATAAGAAGGCATTAATAAGGTTGTCCAATTAACACAAGAAGACTCCCAACCATTACACAATGCCAAGGAAGGAATTTATAGAACATATTTCATTCGATCAGTTTCAAGCAGGTACGGCAGAATAGTACAGAAATCTTCACTAGAGATGCAATACTCAATCAAATCACTGCTAATTAATCTCAAAATGATCCTGTATACCTCACAATGATATTGCAATCAACAAACAAAACAAAGGAGTTGATAAGATTTTATGATGTGGATCGACCATTCCAGGCTTGTACGGCCGATTCAGTACGGACATGATCCCAAATCTCTAATACACATTAAACATCTGCAAAGTGGGCTTAGAAGGGTCGCCAATACCATACAATGATATTCAAATAATCATAAGTTTCAAAAACTACTCCCAATAATTTCTACATCCATCGTACCTTTTCAGCTAGTACGGCTATGCAGTGTACGGCCAAAACAAGAAACATTAAGATATCAATCTATTTCCAAACTCCCACACAAAATGACTGCAAATAGGTAAAAAAAAAAACAATAACTTCTACTAAACAAACACCAAAAACTTCATCAAATCTTATATCTCCATTTTAGCTCCATGTGATTTTCTGTGTAAAAACCACCATTTTCAGCTAGGGTGGATATCCCACCACCGAAACTGAACATCCTCAAGTGGGTTTCCATCCACAAGAAGGTATATTGATCATCTGGTTCAATCCCAGCAGCATATCATTATCAAATTCCAAGCATGCCTCCAAATGAGCTCATAACTTCTTTTTATAAGCACCTGGGAGTTACAAACCAATCTTTCTTGAAATTAGAGCTTTTTTGCACTTCCCTTAGAAATAATTTCTAATATCAAGTTAGGTGCACACTTAAGTGACTAGGGAATTAAAAATTATAACATTTCCCTTTTTGCCATCAAGTCATAACATGAAGTCACTTTTTAAAATAACCCGCCTTAACTTAAGTGCACCAAAAATAATAAAACTTAGTTTAATTATCAAATTAAACAAACCTTATAACTCCAATTTGATAATTAAACCAAAAATGATCCCAAACCATTCCCTAGCCCATCGGGATCATGAGATAGGCTAATGGTCCCATTCTGACTAGGCTTGGAAAGGGGACATTACAGTATGGATGCTAGTTCAGTAAGCCCATAAGGCTGGGTTTAGTTGGATATGCTAGTCATGGCCAACGTCATTGATAGTCTTTTTGAAGATCTTAATGATGGTTTTTTTTATGACTTAGCTTGACCGTTACCTTGGGGATAGTATGGAGTGGCGAAATGGTGTTGGATGTGGAATCTCTCACCTAGTTCACAAACATCCTAGTTTTTGAAAGGACGGTTGTTATCTGTGACAATAGACTGGGGAACACCATACCGACATATGATATAATTAAGGATAAAATTAGCTATCTGCTTGCCAGTGATGTAGGTCATGGGAATGGCCTCAATCCACTTGGTTAAGCATTAAGTTATAGTGATGATGAATTTATGGCCATTGGTGGATGTGGGATGGATTTTACCCATGAGGTCAAGTCCCCATTAAGAGAAGGGCCACAGTGAGGTAATTAGTTGAAGGTCCTGGGCAAGTGTGTGCACAAGATCTCCATGTATTTGAAACTACCAAAATTTCTTAGCAAAGTGATATGCATCTCGTTCCATCATGGGCCAGTAGTATCCAGTTCTTATGATCTTGTTGGCTAGAGTAGGATCACTAGAGTGAGCTCTGCATATACCCTCATGTACTTCATGTAAAGCCATTTGTGCTTCTTCAACATCAAGGCATCTTAGGAGGGTGTTATCAATGCCACGACGATAAAGGGTATCACTGATGATGACATATTTGGCGGCTTGGCAGATAAAGGATTTGTGATGGCTAGAGGACATGTCAAAGGAATGGTTTGATCATGCAAGTAATTATAAATATCATTGTACCAAGGGGACTTGGGACCAACAATCTCACACACTAGCTCTGATTCAGGGATATCAAAAGTAGGGATCAACAGTTGTTCCAACAAGAATTCAAATTGAGGTGCATTGTTTGAAATGTCCAAAAGAGATCCTATGGTGGCCATTGCATCGGTCACTTTGTCCTAAACTCTAGGAATCTGGTTGAAGAAAGTAGACATTGAAATTGTCAACCATCCTCTTGTAGGGCATAAGCTTTTCATCTTTCATGTCGTATTCATCATTGACTTGTTTGATTACTAGTTGTGAGTCACTGAAGACTTGTAGATTTTTTATTCTTCAGTTGACTGCCATTCATAGTCTAGTAAGTAGTGCCTCATACTCAGCTATATTGTTTGTACAAGAGAATTCTATCCTAAATTATTTGGGTATTGCATCTCCTTGAGGTGTAATGAAGAGGACTCTATCCCCTAAACCATGATTTGTGCATGATCCATCAAAGTATAGTAGGTAATTCAAGTTACCATGTTCATAACTATGTTATTTCAATATATGCATATGACATTATTATTTTTATATTCAAATAAGGTAAAACTACTTCCCATAAGACAATAAATCTCTAACCAAATCAATAATGAAATTTATCATATTAGTATCTTGTATTAATTTCTTGCCCATGATGAACTAGATCTAAAACAATAATCACTAACCATGCTTAAACCTTAAATCGACTACAATTATCTTAACATTTTTCCACGATAAAGAAACCATGGAAATTTAATAATAATACTAATATTACTAAGATTGAAAGCTTTAATACTTTTATTTTCCATTCTATCTATATACTTTAATTGCACACAAATCTTCATAAGAACATGAATTCATATGTAAACAACTACAGAACTAATTGTAATATATATATTAAGAAAAAATAAATCTAAGCAATGGCATGCACCTTTCATTACTATAATTATAAATACAATCTATACTTATTAGTCAAATATACTAAACCATGATCTATATAAAACTTTACCATATATATGAAAATAATAATAATAATAGTGACCCAAAATTGAGTCGAACAGGTCATACAAGACCATTTTATTTAAACTATCTGTATTTAAGCCACAGAATCTAAAGTACGACGAGTGGAGGATATTTGTGGAAACTTCGTAAATTTAAGAAGTTGAAACACCAACAAAATGTTTATAGTGTTACAAGAAAATGGCAAACGTAGCTATTTGTGCCTAAAAAACAAAACTTAGTCATTTACTCATATACGCAGTTAAAGACAAGGCTCGATGATTTTTTCAAGGTAGATCCTTTGACAAGTGGACAAATTCTAAATAAACAATTAATAACTTGATGTATAGAAATAAGTAGAACCCAAAGTGTGCATTTTCTAAACAAAATTTACACGGCAGCTCCTATCTCCTTGATTGATATAGTTGAATTATTTTGCAAACATAGCTTATGCATAGCACTCAAAATATGACTGCAAAATCTCAAATCTAAAGATCAATTTATATCAAATAGGATACCATTTCTAGTCAAGGTACGAGAGTAATGAAATAGGGGGTAACACTAGACACTGAAGTTTCCAAATGTCTATGTTTTGAATAATAATCCAAATAAAATTGTTATTTTAGTCAAACAAAGCAACCCACAACCCTAGCATTTTCATTTCTCTGTAAGCCAAGAAATTCACCATTCTTTACTAGCGTAAGCTCACAAAACAATAAAATAGAAAGATCATACAAAAGATGAAGGTGGATCTATCATAATTCTATTGTGAGATAGAGCACGAAAAGGACAACATTCAATAGATCCATGCCCTCTCATCCAAATGAATAGAAATACCATTGCAAAATTTAAAAAGAAAAGGTAATTCAAATACCTCCTGCTTTACCAATGATGGCATGGTTCGGTGGTTAAGTCGCTCGGTTGTAGTGGCAGCCACCAGAGTTCAAACCCCCACTAGGCCAACGAGCTCGCAAGGCTTTACGCCTTCACTGGACCAACGAGCTCGCAGGTTTGAAGTGTTATTGCTAGGGGATGAGGTCCCCCATGTTGTGGCCTCACCAGTTCATTTCTCCAAGAAAAAGCATTCGCGTGGAGCCGGAGGGCGTGTCGCACCAGTGTCACCGGTCACGTTAAAAAGTTTACCGGGCGCATTATCTTTAATAAAAAAAAAACCTCCTGCAAGCTTAAATAGTAGACCCTCCAATTATCTAGTCTTCAACAGTCATCCCCCCCTTTTTACTAGCCAAGACACTAATTAATGACAGAGAAGGCACCAGAATGAATGGATAATGAAGGAAAGAGTTTGTTCTCATCCACCTTAGCAATTAAAATGTAGCTACCTACCCAAATGCTTACAACTGGGTCACATTTAAAGTCATTTGTTCATACCCAAAACACAACTTGAGTTTTATGGTATATATTAATGGCACACACAGAACTCATATTTACATTACTATCCTATGCCTAAACTGACTATCATCAATGACCCCCAAAAAAATAGATAAGACATACTCTCAAATAGGCTCAAGGATAATGCATTTCTAATGGGCACACCAAATATTACCAATGAGTATCGTATCAGGATGCTAACTACATACAACTCAAGCAAACTATACTAGCTGAAAAAAAACACTTTGCAGCTTATTTGTTGTTTTCTTCTTGTTCAAGCAGTTCTTCTATGAAAACCTCCTCGATGCATTGTTTCTTCAAGTAAATTTGAGAGGATACATACCTTGAGATCTATGGGTGTACCATGACCTCCTCCTGCATTTGAGGACTGGAGATGGGTGTTGAAGCCGCATTCCACAAATCCATGACTTCCCACTAAAGCATGCCCTACTAAAAGCTCCATGTCACACAAATCCAAAACCTAAGAGTGTAGGGTTGTGCAAGGTCGAACAACAAGGTAAATGGAGTCCAAAAAATATTTCCAAAGTGAGATCCAAATGCCACTTTTCCAGCTCTACACCAAAAATCTTTTCCCACAAATGCCGCAACTAAATCTCATAAAAATCAGAACACATTATGATTTTTTTCCCTATTCATGGACTCCCTGTGGCCTAACTTCATGGCATGCTCTCTTGGGGTTCCCATGGGTAGGAGTTCCTAAAGAATAATAACAATCTCACTGTGATTACATAGTGGCCCCTGAATCAATGAAAACCCATTGAGAAGGGTGTGGCAGCCATGACCTCTCTTCGTCACTCTGATCTTCCTCCAAGCATGGCAATCACTAGGGTTCCCCCGTTGCAGTTCACCACCATACGATAACAAAAGCTCTACAAGTTTTTGGAAAGAGGGCTCAATGTTCTTGCCTGTAGGCCCCGTACACCCACCTTTTCTTCCCCAAAACCACAACTAACTCCCCCCTCTCTTCTAAATCCTAATCCCCCTTTTTAACGCCAATCCCAGCCCTAAAAAAATTAAAATAAAGAAAAAGATCCACAATAAACATATTCTCGAGATATCAATAAAAAGGCCACATTCCTCGCCTAAAAGACATACTCTGGCAATCTTAAATAAGTCGTATCATATCAAAAGGAGGGATTTTAGATAACCAGTCAAAATTATATAGGATTATGATGATACATAAATATATATATGGTTCTCATCAAATTTATTCTTACTAAGGTATGCCATAGTATTTTTAAGGGCATCATTGGAAAGACCACTATTATATAAAAAAAATTACTTGACAAGCAAGGTCAATTAAATTTCCAATTGATAACAATGAGTAACTCTAACGAATTTAAATTACATTAGAATTAACTAATTTAACTATTTTTTTAATCTCCAATCTAACTTTTGTTGCAATTATACGAATCCTAACAAGCTTTCATAGAAGGGAATTTGGTGAACACAATACATTTCATAAATCTCTCTTACAACTGAATGCTTAACATACCATCATTTAACAACAATAATTAACTTGAAATAAACTTAATTTGCAAGGCCAATAAAAAAAAACACTGAAGCGAAGAATGTTTTCATTAGAAACATTACCCAATTCCCCAAAAAAACAATTTCCTATTCATAAGCTACAACAGGATTTGCAAAAAAAAAATGAATATAAACTTAAACAACTTTACCCCCAAGAAGTTTATTTAAACTCTAACTAGTAGCAATGTTACTATTCACAAGGTAATTTTACAAATAAGGGATTGTTAGGATTGCATATATTCCATAACATAAAACAATTTGACTAATATTTACATACTAGATTTAATAATTGGATTAAACAATTTTGATTATTTTCTTACTTTCCCAACTATAGTTTACCTCAAAAAGCAATTGGAGAAAACAACCATTAAAATACAAGAACTCCCCTATGAAGGTAGTTGCACTACTTTGACCTCTTATTTAAAAGCACAAGGAATAAAAGCAACACACCTTCGCGACCATTACGGTAAGTCATAATATGACTTTAAAAGCAAAGGACCAAACCATGCTAGTCATTAAACTAAATCGACTTCACATCGAAAGCAAGAAGGTTATTGCAAGCACACCATGACCAACCATAGAGAAAACCAATAAAGTGTACGAGAAGTCAAGACCACTAAACATCATGCAAAGAGCACAAACATTTCACGGGGTTACACACAATAATAGGGATCGAACTCGTGAAGGATTCTAGTTGGACGCAAAAGGACAAAAAATAAAATTAGACCTCCATTCACAATCAAATAGGATGGTTAAATGACTAACAAACCTCATGAACACAAGGTCCAACACTCGATCGAAGGACTGGGTAATGTGAGGTGGCCCAGTGGTTCCCTATCTCCTCCTCCACATCCATCCATTGGCCAAACACCTGCATACATATATCTAGTTAGACAAGGGTAGGCACTACAGATCAGAAGGTTGGATACATCATGGAACTTGACGTCACAACCTACTTTAGAGAATCCACTCCACCCTCCAATTGCAAAAGTGAAAATGAAAATAAAAATAGGTCTCTAGGTGAAAATCAAAAGGCACCTCTTAACCATGAAAAAGTAAAAATAAGATATTCTCCCAAAACAACAACAACAGTAAGTATTTTTGACACCATTTGTATATATGCGGTACAGTAGAAAAATAGTTTTGGCAACTTGTACATATCCTTGTATCATACACCTTTGCCATTGATGTCAAAGGGGGAGAAGAAATGAAGCATGTGAAAAACAATTTTGAAAAACAACAAAGGAAGCATGAAGATAGGGGGAGCCGTGTATAAAGAGATAGGGGGAGTTGTAACAAGTTTTTCACATCAAGTGTTGCCATCAATGCCAAAGGGGGAGATTGTTGGCAACTTGTGTATGATGTCTGAAGATGTTGTCATTGATGGCAAAAAGCAAAGGAACAAGATTAGAACAATGCTTTGATCCAGAGAAGAAGACTTAGCTATTTTGGTTAAGTGTTAGCAGTATACAGGAGATAGTGATAGAGCAATGGTATAATGGATGACATTGGTCTGCAATAGAAGATCATATCATGCAGATCAGGTATGTTGTTCACAATCCTTAGATGATCAATTTCCAAGATTTCAGTCTTTGATTAGTACCGAAAGTTCATCTTCAAGAAGTCTAAGTCCAGTAGTGCAGTGAATAGAGGAAATTATAATAGAACACTTAACTGAATTGGTCCACATGGGTCATCCCACAATAATGGGTTACACTTTTTTGGCCAAACTTGACATTGAAATCAACATTTTGAACTAAATCTTCACTTTCCGACACATATAGCCGCTAAACTGTTAGGAATTTGAAGATGATGTGAACTAGTGATTTGTGAGATTTTATTTGTAGATTCTAAATATATATTTTTTAAAAAAATTGGAGTTAAATTGTAAATTTTTTTGCATCTCCTTTGATAACTAGTTTTTCATAGTAAACAACATTTTTTTAAAGTGATGTGTATTCCGTAGCACATAACTTTTTTTCTACAAAGGATAAAATTATGATTCTTTTGAATTTAGATTGGTAACACCAATATATAGGGTATGCATTTGGTTTCATAATTTTTTGTTGAATATATTTTTTCTAATTAAGTTTTGAAGTCAAACCAATTATAATTTAGACATAGGCGTATTCTGTAAAACATAACTTTTTCTGTATGTATCGAAATTCAATTTTTATTTTTTTTGTTGAAACAAGGATATCAATACCTAGGGCATAGATATTTTTCAGAATTTTTTTTCACTACTTTACTAATTTTCCATGTGTGTAGAATAGAGAATTTGATATTTGGTGAAAAACCTACATTCACAAGAAATAAAAAATAAATATAATAATCAAATTAAATATATTTAAAATTATACTTTTTGAGAAGCTTATAATAAGGACTACATACTTACAAAACTTAAATTTTAAATGAATTCATTTGATCCCTCAAAAGGTAAATCAAAAGTGGTTTTTTATCAGCATTGTGATACGTGTAGAGGAGACTCCATTATAGGTATGGTTTAAAACTAGCGGGGTTCTATCCAAGGGGGTTTGAATCTAAGGGGATTTGATCAAACCCTATTCAATTAAAATCCTTTAAATGGAACCTTTCAAGGCTTAAATCATTATATTTTCTAAAAATATGTGATTTCAGCAAAAATTAGGATGTCTCAGAAAGTGTAACCAATTATTGTGGCAACACCCGCATTCCTCCGCTATTTTATATATATATATATATATATATATATATATATATATATATATATATATATATATATATATATATATATATATATATATATATATATGCAGTTTTGAGGTGTTTTAAACATGTGTTTGAAGTATCCAAATCCAAAGTTACATGTTCTAAGTTCCATCGGAGAGTCAATTATGAATGCCTAAGCATCACCACTTGGTATGGTGCAATGTGACTATGACAAGGCATGTGTTTTAGTGGTCTGTATTCTACCACAAAAGAATATTTTGCCTTGTAGTTCTAGAGGTATGATCTATGATGGGTGAAGAGTATCTGATATGGATTGAGCAGGTCTTGTGGTCTGCAGTGGAAGATGTCTGACAGTTGAACTGATTCAGTGAATAGTCTATGGATAAGGCCGACATGACAGTATGATGTGTGTGCAGTAAGTCTTGGTGTTTGAAACTTAATTCTAAGTGATGAAATAGTTGAGGCTAACATGTTAGAAGGTGTTTCAAATATTGTTTGGGTCCGCTATAGATTTTGAAGAATGAATTTGACCGACAGAGTATATAATGTATGACTACATGGTACACCTTATTTGGCTGACCTAGTATAAAGTTTTTGTTTGTTGCGGATATAAATATGAGATTGAACTTGATGTTTGATGTGTGATGTGTGATAGTAGATATGAAGAACATGTGAAAGTGCAAACCAGGTGACAAGAGCAGAAGACAAGAGATCTTGTCTAATGTAAAGGCAGAGTAGTGAAGTATAGAAGTCAAGATGAAGAGTTTTGAGACAGTGTTTTGAGAATTCATTGGAACTGCATCCATGCATGAGTAGATGCAATCTGAGCAGTTCAAATTGGCAGTAATCCACCCTTCTTCTTTCTTTCTTTCTCTAGGTAGTGAGCCTCCTTGTAGTGAGCACTTCTTTTGGGCAATGAGCCCTGGGCAGTGAGCCCTAAGGTAGTGGGCCTTTATTGTAATTTAGTATTGATCCTACATAATATATTGTGAGCTAACACTCAATGTGGTTTTTCCTAGTTTTGGGTTTTCCACGTAAAAATCCTGGTGTTCATGTGTGATGGAGTTTGGTTGTTTATTCTATGTTTAATTTGTTTTGATATTGCATGTGGTAAATGGATTGTTAGTTCAATAAGTAAGAAGTTTAATAAAGTACTGATTCACCCCCCTCTCAGTACTTTAGGTTTTCAACATAAAGTACATGAAAGTAATCATTGTAAAAAGGATATCAAAAAGGATATTATAGAGGACATAGATCATTGTTAAGTAAGAGGGTGAAGCCCCCAGTCTGTGATGCTATTGTTGGTTCCCAAAATAACTACAACTTGAAACCCTAAAGTATTTTACAATCACCTAGGCTAAGGGTATCATCAAGGTGATTAAAAGAGGTTTATAAATAGGTTAAGGGTGATTTTTGCCACCTTACAGGAATGGGTAGACTCCTCTACACTTCAAGCTCAGCTAGGCTTAAGAGGGTAATCTTGGAGGTATTGCATCTCCTTGAGGTGTAATGAAGAGGACTCTCTCCCCTAAACCATGATTTGTGCATGATCCATCAAAGTATAGTTTCCATGTATCTAAAACTTCTATTATAAAGATTGACTAATCTAGAAAATTTGTAACCAAAGGGTGGTCAATTGTTATCGGTGCCTCTACAAGTTGATGTGCTATTACTTGTCCTTTTATTACTTTATGGTCAACGTATTCTATGTCGAATTCATTGAGGATCATGACCCATTTTTCCAATTGTCATGTCAAAGATACCTTATTAAGTAGGTATTTCAAAGGGTCAATCTTCACTATGATCTTTGTTTGATGATTCAGCATGTAATGTCGAAGCTTTTGAGTGGAAAAAACCACTGCAAGCCATGCACGTTCAATAGGATTGTAATTAATCTCATACCCTACAAGTGTTCTGCTGATGTAGTAGATAGCTCTTTCTTTCCCTTCTTCATCATTCTATGCTAGGAGTGCCCCCAATGTTGAAGAGGTAGTTGAGATGTACAATATAAGTGGTTTTCCATTGGTTGGTGGCATAAAAACTAGTAGAGATAACAGATAATCCTTGATTTTTTGGAAAGCTTCTTGACAGCGTTCAGACCATATGACGGGTACTCTCTTACCGAGCAGATGTTAAAACAGATGGCATTTGTTAGCCAGTTGTGTAATGAATCTTTGGATTGACTGTAGCTTCCCTTGTAAACTATGCAACTATTTAAGGCTTGTTGGCAGAGGCATATCCATGATAGCTTTTACCTTAGCAGGGTCGACTTCAATTCCTCGGTGAGAGATGATGTAACCCAACAATTTGCCTGAAGTGACTCTGAAAACACATTTCTTTGGGTTTAGCCTAACCTTGTATTCTTCCAATCTTGCAAAGACTTTGTCCAATATATTCAAGTGATTGTCTCTTGTGACTGATTTGGTTAGCAAGTCATCCACATAGTCTTCCATAAGCATGTGCATGTAATCATGAAAGATTGTTGTCATTGCCCTTTGGTATGTTGCTCTGGTGTTTTTAAGGCCGAAGGGAATGATATTCTAGCAGTAAGTACCCCGAGGACAAGTGAAAGTTGTCTTATTCTTATCCTTAGGAGCTATTCTAATTTGATTATATCTTGAAAAACCATCCATGAGCAAAAGCATCTCATATCTATTTGTGAGGTCAACTATAATATCTATGTTGGGCAATGGAAATCATCTTTGGGACAAGCTTTGTTCAAATCTCTGAAGTCTTCACAAATTCTTATTTGACCATTTGGTTTGGTAATTGGTACTAGATTGGAAACCCATTCCAAATAGTCTATAGGCCGAATTAAACCGATGTCCAGTAACTTCTTCAGTTCTGCTTTGACCAAGAGTGTAATTTGTAGGTGCATTTTCCTTAACTTTTGCTTGACTGGTTTGGTGTTTGGAAGTAGTGGTAAATGATGTAGAACCAACTAAGGATTGATCCTAGGCATGTCTGCATATGACCAAGCAAAATTTATTTTCCTTGCCAAGAAGAAAGCTGTGAACTCAAGTTTTTCTTGTTCTATCAATGATTCAGCAAAGTGGAAAATCTTGGGATTATCATTGGTACCAATGTTTGTTTCTATTTATTTCTCCACCAGCAGCGGTGATTTCTCTTGAGTCATAGGGAGCACATCCAACCCTCCATCCTTGGGTGCCTCAAAGAGGTTTTCACCCTTGGATACATCCCTTATTTTTACTTTTTCATGGTTAAGAGGTGGCTTTTGATTTTACTTCCACATGTAATACTGAAATGACCATTTACAAAGCCTAAAAATGGATTAAGAACTATCACATTCATTCAAATCAGATTTTACAATCAAACCACTAAATGTGGCAAGAGAAAAACCCTAAATGCGATAAAGGTTTCTTGAAATAACACTTACAACAATGGAGAAGAACAATGATTGATATCAACATTACAATATATTTCACATACACTTCTAGTAATTACTTCCTAAAGAACATAAACTAATCACTATTCGTTACCCTAATTGCCTCTGGATCTTTACACCAGTACAAAAAACTGCCCAAAATGACCAACCCATAGAATGCCTCTAAACCATGCATATATAGAGGAAAAATTCAATGCAACAGATGGGTGCCAATTACTTGCCCACCTACACTAGCATTAAATCTCACCCAATCCCATAAATTCCCACAACTAATTCCATCTACATGATCACCAACCTGTACATCCTCTTCAATTTTGCATTCATGGTGACCGGAAGTAGATGGGCATTTAAAATAAAAAGCCTGCCAAAAGTGTCTGTAAATCTTTTACAACACTTTAAAATATTTTTTTTAAAATTTAAAATATTTTAAACTATCAAATTTATATTTCATGCTTTTCACTTTTACATTTCAATTTGCCTTATCAGCAAAATTCTTCTATCGTGAACCTTTGGAATTAACTTTCTTTTCCTTCTCTATCTCTTTGGTGGTTTTTCCTTATTTGTCAGCCCTTTTGCCTTATCAGCAAACTGTGAAGTTGGTGAACCTAATGGTTTGCAAACCATCCCCTTTTGTGACAAAGGTACTCTGTTTCTTTTCTCTTCACTTCACTTCATCAGTTTTCACCCCATCGGTGAACCTAACGGTTCGCAAACTCACACTTTTGCTGATGAAGCCACTCCTTTTCCTTCATTCTCTCTATTTCATCCTTCATCCTCAATGGAAAATACTCTAGTAGGTGAACTTTCAAGTTTGTGATCCAAAAAATTCACTGACAAAAGACTTCATACTCTTTCATTTTTGGCCTCGTTAGCAAATCGCCAAAATGGCAAACCAAGGAACCTCAGTTGGCAAAATCAATGGTTCGTGAACCAACTAATTCACCAACAAAACCAATACTTAGAAAATTTTTGAATCTCGTCAGACTTTGGCAATCGGGCCTTCTGCCTTCCATCTTCAGAAAAAAAAGAGGAAGAGAAACCCCACAGTCGCCGACGCCTACAACACTTAGAAAGTCTTTTGAAACCTTGTTAGACCTTGGTGATCGGGCCTTTGGCCTTCCATTTGCAAAAAGGAAGGAAGAAAAGAAATCTCCTGCTTGCTACCACCAGAAATACTAAGGATAAAGGAAGCTTTGTCAGACTTCAGTCATCGGGCCCTCACCCTTCAGCCTGCCCAGAAGAAGATGAAAGGCCACCACCTCGACCTTTGATGCCCAAAACACTTAGGTGATTTATACGAATTAAAGTAGAGTATTCAGAGCCGTTAGGAATGGCACGATAGAAGACAAAACCTCAAAACTTTGAAGCTTTGAAAAAGGCAAAGAACACAAGGAAAAAACCAGGAATCTCTTGGACTAAGCTAAATTTTCAGGGTTTTCTTACATGCACTTAAAAAAGGAAAACACTTAGAAACTTTTGGAGGGAACCCATTCAAAACAATCTCAAATCAGATATAAATGATGGGTTCAGCAACAAAGGCACAAAGTGGGAACTTTGATGTATTTGGGGACAAAGAATGCAAGTTGGGAACTAGGTTTTTTCAGGAGCCAACACTGGCTCTGGTTAGGGACGTGTGCCAAGCAATGGCATAGTGAGGATCTCAGGTCTTTAGGCAGACCAAAAACAAAAAAAGATGACACACGGGAATAGAGACGAAAACACCATCAAGACCAAAAGTGGTCAAGACTTCTCGAGGTCAAAAAATAACAAATATAACAAGATTTCATCACAAAATTTTGAAGGACCACATTACTTATGAGAAGTAGATTTTCAAATGTTGTCTATGAACAGGAAGCTCCAGAAGTTCCCCTTCCATATTTCTGATATAAAAGGTGTCCTAGCCAGCCTTTTCATCAATTTTCTATGGGCCCATCCATAATGGTTCAAACTTGCCATGCTTGCCCTTGTCCTCTGATTTTGCATTCTAGAGGAAAACCAAATTACCAATTTGAAGACACCTTTTAATGGTTTTTCTGTTGAATAGATGCTCCATCTTCTGCTGTTGTAGCAAATTTTTTTCATGTGTCACCCTTTTAATTTCATCCAATTCTATCAACTCATGCATCCTTAATGCCAAAGCATCATACCTATCTTCTCATATTTGCTACAATAGTTGATACACAGGTAGTTCTAATGACATTGGCATTTTGGCCTCTAACCCATATACTAGCTCAAAAGGACTTTTTCTTGTAGCACATTTGTATGTGATCCTATCAACCCAAACTACATATTTTAGCTTGTCATCCCACCTTTTCTTGTTCATATCTAGATGTTGGAAAGAGACACTACTTTGCATTGTAGGTGTTGTCATTGATGGCAACTAAGATCATCCCAATCATCCACTTAACACAATCTGTTCATACCGAAATTCAGATTCAAAATTTATCTAAGTTTGGGTAGTTAGGAACAAAGCAGTAAAAGGGTCTGATATTTAGCTCCAGATCTCTTCGGTGGTAAGTCTTGATTAGGTGCAAATCTAGGGGAGTCATATGCATTGTAAAGATAGTCTAAATCCAGATTTTTGTCCTCTGGTGATGAAGGATTCAAAAGATACTAACCTCTGAGTACGTGGTTCCAGTTTGTCAGAGCAGAAAAAAGGAGAACAGGCTGACCTTGCAGAAGGTTCTGATTCCATATGTATGGAAGTTGTTTGTTGGACAAATAGTGATGATCAGTGAGTATGGCCAACATGAGTAATGATTTTCAAGAACAAGTTTTGGTCTGCACCTTAAGTTATACATAGATCTAGCTGACAGAGCAGAGCATTTATTAAAATTCTAAGTGTTGTTAAAGCCGACTGATAGAATGATTGTAGATCATGTTGCGGATATATATAGCTGATAAAATTGGATGATTTAGTATGTGTGAACAAGGCGTATGTGAGAAGAATAGAAATCCAAAGTGCGAATGAAGGAAGAACAATAAGAAGAGCAGAGCAAAGATGAAATGTGTAAGATCAATTTTTGTACTTAACCGGAACTAAAATTCTTGCATAAGTAGATGCTATTAATCAATTCAAATCTTTGTCATTCTCTTGTAACATCGCCATAGGCAATGAGCCTCCATTTGAGCAGTGAGCTCTAGGTAATGAGCCCGAATGCATGTGCATTCCATTTGTAAAAATACTTTTAACAAGGTATTAATATTTGTGGGTTAACCCCCATCGTGGTATTTCCCTTAACCAGGTTTCCACGTCAAAATCTTAGTGTCGAATGTGTTATGTATGTTTTCTATTCATATGTTATTGATTGATGCTAAATTGTTTATATCATTAAATTGATTATAAGTGGTAAAGGAAGATTAAAAGTAAAAAGGATTGAAAATGTGGGAGAATTGATTCACCCCCCCCCCTCAGTTGTCTAGACCCAATCCAACACTAGAGTCCTCTTCAGAATTTTCATGAGGCTCTTATTATTGGACTTAGCTTGTCCATTACTCTATAGATGGTATGGTGATGAATGAATCAACTTTATCCAATATTTGGAACACATACCTACAATGTCTTGAAATTTGAAGCACATGGCATTGTCTACAACAATTCTAGATGGCACGCCAAATTTGGTTATCACATTGTTCAAAAGGAACTCAATTACTATTTTGGATTTGGCATTATGAGTTGAAATAGCCTCAACCCACTTCGTAAAATAATCAGTCACCACCAATATCCATCTATATCCATTACTTGATCTTTCTTGAATCTCCCCTATGAAATTAATGCCCCACTACTAAAATGGTGCCTCAGTGGTAACAGTCATGAGGGGAAGAGCACATTGAAACTTCAACTTACCTACAAACCTTTAACAAACATCACATTTTTTGATCTATTTTGCAACATTCTTGAAGAGGATTTGCCACCAAAAACCTGCCCTAATAATCTTATGTGTTAAGGTTTTATCATGGAAATGTTTGCCACATATTCCTTGGTAATATTATTCAATGATTTTCTGAGATTATTTCTGGTCTAAACACTTCAACAACAGTCCCTCATGACTTCACATTAAAACACCTTGAAATAAAACATATTTCTGAGATTGGAGCTTAAGTGTTATTTGCTAAGTTACATTCATACCTGGGGGACAATGCATGTTGACAAGATAGCAAATGATATCCTTGTACCATGGATCATTTGTCAACATACACATATCATCAGATGGAATAACATCTACCTCATTTATTTTAGCTACCTCTAAGTTGGAATTATCCATCAACTTAGCTAAACCCTAGCCTCTAACTAGTTTGGTGACTTGAACCTTAATGTCATACTCTTGTATCTTGTTAATCCATCTACATATTCTCCTAGAAACTTCTTGTTGCATGAAAATATCTTTCACAGCTAAATGGGGCACATATGCAATTGTCTTTACACCTATAAGATATGGCCTGAAGTTTTTTACTACCTTAACCAAAGAATATGTATCCTTTTCCATATTTGAATAATTCAATTCAACATCCTGTAAGGACTTGCTAAAGAATCCTATGGGCTATTCAAATCCATCCTCATTCTTTTACAACAATACAACAACAATAGTATAATATGAAGCAAAAGAGAAGATCTACAAAGGATTGGAATAATTTGGGCTCACCAACACTGGTGCATTCTTGAGAGCCTCTTTTATTTCAACAAAAGATTCATCTAGTTCCTTTCCCCATGTAATAGACTGCCCCTTCTTGAGCATCTTGGAGATTTCCTTGGTCTTCTTAGCAAAGTTGGGGATAAACCGCATCACAAAGTTGATTTGTCCAAAGAAAGACTGGACACCCTTGATTCATTTAGGCTGAGGGATAAGGTCAATGGCCTTAACTCTTTCAAGATCAATTCTAACCCCATCCCCTGACACAATATGTCCTAGCAACTTTCCTTCTTCTACTCCAAATTGACATTTCTCAGGATTCAAATAAATCTCGTACTCCAAACATCTTTCAAAGATCAATTGCAAATGTTTGCAATGATGTTTCATGTCTTTGGAAAATGTAGTAAGATCATCTTGGTATACAACTATGATTTCATCAATGAGGCATGCAAAGGCAAGATCCATTTCTCTTTGAAACGTTGATTCTGCATTCTTCAACCCAAATGGCATCCTCAAATAGACATAGGTTCCCCAAGGAGTAGTGAATGTTGTCTTATACTATTCTAAATCCTTGACCAACTCCTAATTAAATCCTGAGAATCCATCCATCATGGACATCATTTTTGAACCAACAACCCTATGCAAATCATGATCCATACTTGGAAGAGGATAATTGTCCTTAAGGGATTTGATGTTCAAATTTATGAAATATACACATAATCTGATCTCTCCATTCTTTTTCCTCACTTGGATGAGATTAGACACCCACTCAGAATGTTTGATTGGTTTTATAATACATCCCTCTTTCATCTTTACCAACTCTTTTTGCATGTTGGGAGCTATGGTGGGGTTTATAAGTCTTTGCTTTTGCCTAAAGGGTTTTGCATCAGGCTGAAGGGGAATAGTATGTTGAAATAAATTCTCCCTATATGCCTTCAACTCATCATAAGACCATGCTAAACATTTTTGAATTTCCTCAATAAAACAAGCATTTTCTTCTCATGGGGTTTGAGCCACTTACCAATGTAAACCATCCTTGGTGCCTCATGAGTGCCAAGGTTAACAACTTCAATGTTGTCCTCTTTGACTAGTTTACCTTTCCTTTCCATCGGTCAACATTATCAAACATTCTTTGAAGTGCAACCAAACCCTTGGGAATAATATTTGTCTTCAGTTGTACCACTTCATTCCCAAATAATGTTTCCTTGCCATCTTCTACTTCTATCATAGGATGCCAATCGATTAACTGATTGTCAAACTCATCTAGATAATTGAGGAAGCTAAAAATCTGATTCAAATGTCATTAAAAACTTGCCAACTGTATATATTATCAGGGATTGTTGCCTTGTAAGCACTTCCACAGCATAATAGCCATAAGGAAATTTTAACTAAGGATGAAATTTTGAAGTAGCTACAGCCAAGGAATCTGCCTTCTCATTTTCAACTCTTTCAACCCATTCAATGCCAATAGCATCAAACAATTCTATAGTGTCCCACACCGTGTTCCTATATGCCCTTAACTTGTTGTCCTTAGCAGCAAAAACGTTTCTAATATGTTGCATAATTAACTCTGAGTCACCATGTATCTTCAAGCACTTTTAAGCCTACCAATAGTGCCTCATACTCAGCTATGTTGTTAGTGCACTGAAAATAAAGTCTAAAATACATGCCAAACTATTCTCCATCTGGTGCTATCATAACAATACGAGCACCTGAGCCTTCTCTAGAACAAACACCATCAAAATATAATTTCCATAACATACTTTCATTATTCACAGGAGCAATGATCTGTGGCAAATCAACACACAACTTTTTTTCATTTTTATCACAAAACCCCATAAAACAATCAATATCAGTATCAAAGAAATTGACTTCTTCTTTGGTTTTATAGCTATCTTCTATGTTCTTGTCTTCTACCCTATTTTCCTTGTAAAGCTTCACCTCAACACCATGAACTGGAATGGTGGTGTATGACAGATCCATCTGCATATTCCCACCCATGGAAGGTGTCCACTTCGTAGATAATAACATACCCCATTTAGTAGGGCAGTTCACAATAATTATATCCATCAAAAATGACTTGTTAGGATATGCAACAAACTGGACATCAACATCTTTGACAAGACCAATCACATTTACTTCCCTAGAATCCATAGAAAAAAAATTACCAAAAGACTTGGACACCTTCAACCCCAAATCATTCATAATTTCAAGTGGCATGACATTACTAGATGCTCCAAAATCGACCATACAATTATGTAGCAGCCATCCATTTATGATCAATATGGTGTAGAAAGGATCCAAACCCATCCGGATATTCACCATAGATGACCCTAAATAAATCTCAACTGTTTCATCACTATCTTTAGAAGGAGTAATAATGGGTTGTATAGGTGCACTGGAGGCTATGATAAATGAGATAGTTATTGAATGCACAAGACAACTGATAGGGGGGTGAATTAGTTGTATTAAAAACTTTAAACCCTCACAAACATAATCACATCCATATCAATTCACTTAAACCCTAATTCTGTTATGAAGATTAAACATGAAAAACAAAAAACAAAAACTTAATCACATCAACACCATGCACAAGAGAACACCATATTTTTACATGGAAAACCCTAAAAGGGAAAAACCACGGTGAGGATTAGTTCATAATATATACTAGTATCAATATCGAATTACAAAGAGGCTCACTGCCAAAGGGCTCACTGCCTAAGGACTCACTATTCAAATAAATGCTCATTGTAATAGGCTCACTACCAAAAGGGCTCACTGCTAAAAAGACACACTACCAAAAGGCTCACTACTAAAAGGGCTCACTACCATGAGCTGATATAATAACATCTACTGCATGCCTAAGTTTAGTTCCAATGAAGCACAATACATATCACTTTCACAGACTCACAACACAAACATCCTCATCTTTGCATCCTCACACATACACACAAATCCTTTACACTTATTTATATCAATCATCAACCTTGAAACATACATCAAGGTTGGCAACACATTCTACAACCTTTGGAATAGTCTCCAAGGTCGACAAACATATAGAATTCAAATTAGGTCTGGACCTAAATATTCTCTTAAAGCAAAGGAATGAAGGTAGAGAACTTCATAGCTTAGCTCAAACCTAAATACATTTTCACATGCTTCAACACGCTTCCACAATCCATGAAGCACATTCGCAAAGAGTGTAAACAACCAAGTTGGCCAAAACTAGTGTTGACACTAGGATCTTTAGGAACACGCTTCCAAGAACACAACCATAACTTGTAGACCAAGCATAAGCCTTCAACATGATTTGGAGACATCCACGAACAACATGAAATCAACTAGGAGCCAACAAATCTCACTTGAAGACAGATCACAGACTGCTCACAACCAACACTACCAAGCTCTACTACTCATGAAAACTACACTTGGAAGCACCAAATCATAATTCCTTTGTATGGAACATAGATATCAATCTTAGGAACACTCATCTAGAACTGCAAGACCAAAAACCAAACTACAGAGGAATGCAGAACAAAATAGTTTCTCCCTATCACACTGCAAATGTTGCCAAGCATAGTCTTCAAACTCGTGAACATAACTTTCATGCCACAACATTCCAGACCACAAAATTTTGGATTTAACATTTTCAACCACTTCTCTAAAACATATCCAAACCTCAGACTCTGGTCTTCAACACAAGAGAAATGCGGAGAAAAAACTCAGATAGTATCTTGTAAGCCAGAATACATCTTCACAACACTCTCTTTAGTATTTATCAAATTTTCTCAAAAGCACTTGGAAACCCATCAATAAGAACAATATACTAGCATCATCAAAACTTCTACAAGTTATTCAGATCACTTTAACACAATAACTCAATCAACCAACAACAACAACAATAGAAGATATAGTTGACACCAATGACAACACAAACATGTTGACATCAATGACAACACCAATTAACACATACTCCCAACAATCTCCCCCTTTGTCATTGATGGTAACATATGATGTGAAAAACCATCATGACATAATTCTGCACTAATCTCACTCTCCCCCTTTCTTTTATACATCTTACTCTCTCTTTGTTTTTCACATGAATTTTCTCCCCCTTTGACATCAATGGCAAAGGGTGATACACCTTCTTCAAGCCTTCTCCCCTTGAATATGATACTGCACATACTTGCACTATTCTTAGTTGCTCTGAATACCTTCCTTTGACTGCAATACTCTTCAATGCCACTACCTGCTCCCCCTGAGAGGTAGCCTCCACCTCAATTTTGAGAGGAAACATCCATACTAGAGGCAGGCACAGGCTCATCCTTGACTTCATCGACATCCTTCTTGATCCATATCTTGTTCATCTCCTTCTTGGTTTGTGCCAGATCATCCTTTTTCACTAGTTTCTTCTTTTCTACCAGATTATCCTTCTTCATGTTCTTGCCTCTATAGAACTTTGCAATATGTCTAGGCCTATTGCAATCATAGCACACAACATTCTTTTGACTGTTGTTCCTTCCATTCATTTAGAACCTGCATTGGTTAGCCTTGTGTCCAACTCTATTGCATGTAAAACAACTACCATTGAAAGATTGAGCATTCCTTCCATTGCTATAGCCTTTCTTTATCTGACTTCTACATTCACTGGTGCTATGATCAACTCTCTTGCAAGTAAATCACTGATCAAAGAAAGAACATTTTGATTCATTCCGATCCTACATTGAGTAGCCTTATGACCGAACTTATTGCATGAATGATAATAACCATTGAAACATGGGTACCTTTGAGCATTTGGTTGCCTGGTCGATGATCTTCTAGGTCCATTCCTTTTATCTTTCTTTCCTTTGTCCTTTCCATTCTTAGCTTTCATTGCTTGACTTGATTTGGAACTTTCACCTTTCTCAAATCCCAATCCTTCTTTGTCATCAGGGATTTTAGCAATCATCTCATCAAGTTTTACAAAAAATTTCTTGAACTTTTCTTCATAGCTCTTTGCCTTCTCCAAATCTGACTTTAGGTTCATAACTTCTTGTTCAAGTTTTGTACAGTCTTTAGTTTTATCTTTTAGACATTCCTCAATTCTTGCTTTTTCTTCAACTTTAACTTGTAGATCAATCATGGATTCATTTGCTAGCCTCAATTTTTCACTATCCTCTTTATTTCTTTGTTTAAGCTTCTTGACTTTCTCTTTTAAATTTCTCATGCATTCATTTGCTTCTTTGATATTTTCCTTCAAGTCCATGTTTTCTTCTTCAGATCTTTATAGGTCTTCAAGAGTAATTTTGAGTTATTCAATGTCAGTGAACATGTATTATTCTTCTGAAGATTTGATATCATTGTAAGCCATAGTCACTGTTTTAGGTTCAACTTTAGAAATCAAACACAGATTTATTTGTTCTTCAACAACTCTGCATTCTATCAATGCGTGTTTGCTTTCACCACTAATGATCTGGTCTTTAGTGTGATGCCTTTGTATGTACTTGGGCATTTCAGAGATTCTTTCTGAAGCTTCTTGTTCTTCAACCTGCATTTCTTTTTCTTTAGTTTCTTCTTCTTCTCTAGTTTGTACTTCACCTTTTGTAGCATTTTCTTTTTCTCTGCAAAAGAATCCATCTGAGTCTGATACATATTCATTAACTTCTAAATACTTTTGTATGTCTTCATCAACCTTGACATTAGTACTTTCCACAATCTTCCCTAGCCTTTTGTTATAACATTGGTAAGCTTTGCTCTTAGTAGAATAACCATGAAAAATACCTTCATCATACTTTGCATCATCCTTTCTTATTTCTTCCTTTCTTCTGATAAAACATTTGCTTCCAAAAATTTTGAAATATTCAGTAGTGGGAGTCCTTCCATACCAAAGCTCATAGGGAGTCTTTGTATCATTTGCTTTTACCTGTACTCTATTTTGTATTTAGATAGCAGTATGAATTGCTTCTCTCCAATATACTTCTGGTAGATTTGATTCCTTTATCATTGTCCTTGCAGCTTCTTGAACAGTTCTATTTTTCATTTCAATGACTCCATTCTGCTGTGGAATTCTACGAGTAGATAACATCATGTTTATCCCATGATTTTTACAGAACACATTAAACTCATTAGAAGTAAACTTTCCTCCTCTATCACACCTCAAACATTTGATCTTCATATCCATTTCATTTTCAACCATTGCTTTAAATGCCTTGAACTTGTCTAGGACTTTTGATTTTTCTCTAAGAAAAGTAACCCAAGTCATTATAGAATAATTATCAGTGAATAACATAAGATACCTGTCATCATGTAAGAAACTCCTTACTCTTGTAGGACCACAAAGGTTTGTATGAACCAACTCCAACAATCCGGTAGAATATTTTTCTTCATCTTGTAAACTTCCTCTTGCTTGCATTCCACCTTGACACTCCTTGCAGATGCTATTGATAGGTTTTGTAATCTCTAGTAGATCTTTCACAGCTTGAACTAAACTTATCCTTTATTGTATTATCAAGATTGATGTGACACAATCTCCTATGCTAGAGACAACTCTCACTGATCTAAGTCATAGATCAATAATTGTCACCTTCTTTGGGATGATAACGATTTCCTTCTGTCCTCTTTCTAGCAGCTATCACAATTCCAGACTTCTCTCTGATCTCAAAACCATCATCCTGAAATATAAGACTGTATCCTTTGCTACACAACTATCTAAAACTCAAGAGATTTTGGCTTAAAATTTTAACATAAAGAACATCATTAGTACGATCTTTTCCATCGAGACTGATTGGTCCTCTTCCACATATCTTAGTAGTACAATTATCTCCAAATATAACTGATCCTCCATCACATTTCTCAATATTAACAAGTTTGCTTCTATCATCAGTCTTATGATTTGAGCAACTACTATCAATAACCCAATAATTCTTTTGAAAAGTATCTTCAGTATCAGGACTTATCTATGAATCATTTTCTTTCATACATCCTTCAAGATCAACACCACAAAAATCATTCTTTGAATTAGTGAGCAAGCAATCATTATCTTCATTGTCTTCAACATCATAGTATATTTTCTTAGGCATTCTACTTTAATTTTCCTTTTTCTTACTTCTCAAAATTTCCTTTGGACATCTTGATGCATAATGACCAATCTTGCCACAACTGAAACACTTGAGAGACAACTTATCCCTATGCATATCAATATCTAATTTTATTCTTCTCCCAAAGTTAGCTTCCATATTATCAGCAATCTTCTGATTTATTTCCACAGTCTTCTCAGATTTACCAGTCTTAAGTGTAGTTACAACTAAGTCCCATAAAACATATCCAAGAGAGATCAGATAGCTCACTATTCTCATTTTCAGAAAACAATCAAAGAAACATCTTTCCTATGCATCATCCTAGATCTACCTCAAGCTGCTAAGCTTTCTTCCAAGGAACCCTCACTCTGATACCAATTGTTGAATGCACAAGACAACTGAGAGGGGGAGGGGTGAATCAGTTGTATCAAAAACTTTAAACCCTCACAAACATAATCACATCCATATCAATTTACTTAAACCCTAATTCTATTATGAAGATTAAACATGAAAAAAATAACAGAAACTTAATCACATCAACACCATGCACAAGAGAACACCAGATTTTTATGTGGAAAACCCTAAAAGGGAAAAACCATGGTGAGGATTAGCTCACAATATATAGTAGTATTAATACTGAATTACAAAGAGGCTCACTGCCAAAGGGCTCACTTCCCAAGGACTCACTATCCAAAGAAATGTTCACTACAATAGGCTAATTACCAAAAGGGCTCACTACCAAAAGGCTCATTGCCAAAGGGCTCACTGCCAAAAGGGCTCACTGCCATGAACTAATATAATAACATCTACTACATTCCTAAGTTTAGTTCCAATGAAGCACAATACATATCACCTTTGCAGCCTCACAACACAAACATCCTCATCTTCACATCCTCGCACATACACACAAATCCTTTACACTTATTTATATCAATCATCAACCTTGAAACATACATCAAGGTTGGAAACATATTCTACAACCTTTGGAACAGTCTCCAAGGTTAGCAAACATACAAAATTCAAATTAGGTTTGGACCTAAATATTCTTGCAAAGCAAAGAAATGAAGTTAGAACACTTCATAGCTTAGCTTGGACCTAAATACATCTTCACATGCTTCAACACTCTTCCACAATCCACGAAGCACATCCGTAAAGAGTGTAATCAACCAAGTCGGCCAAAACTAGTGTTGACACTAGGATATTTAGTCACACGCTTCCAAGAACACAACCATAACTTGTAGACCAAGCACAATCCTTCAACATGATCTAGAGACATCTACAAATAACATGACATCACCTGGGAGCTAACAAATCTAGCTACAACAAATCTCACTTGAAGATAGAGCACAGACTGCTCACAACCAACACTGTCAAGCTCTACTACTCATGAAAACTACACTTGGGAGCACCAAATCACAATTCCTTTGTATGGAACATAGATATAGATCTTAGTAATACTCATCCAAAACTGCAAGACCAAAAACCAAACTACGGAGGAATGCAGAGAAAAATACTTTCTCCATGTCACACTACAAATGCTGCCAGGCACAATCTTCAAACGGGTGAACATAACTTTCATGCCACAATGTTTTGGACCACCAAATTCTAGATTTAACATCTTCAACCACTTCTATAAAACATATCCAAACCTCACACTCTGGTCTTCAACACAGGAGAAATGTGGAGAAAAAACTCGGATAGTATCCTATAAGCTAGAATATATCTTCACAACATTGTCTTCAGTATTTATCAAATTTCTCAAAAATATTTGGAAACCTAGCAACAAGAACAATATACTAGCATCATCAACACTTCTGCAAGTTATTTAGATCACTTTAACACAATAACTCAATCAACCAACAACAACAATAGAATATATAGTTGACACCAATGACAACACAAACATGTTGACATCAATGACAACATCGATTAACACATACTTGCAATAATAGCCCTATCCCTATTGTCAGGAATCCTAAGATCTTCCCCTAATGGCAATGAAACTCTTATTTGACTCAATATATGGGCCATATAAATGGGATGATATGAAGGTAAAGGGGTGTCACATGATATTGTAACATCATTTGCATCAGGAATATAAGGTATCAATTGACTGGAAGAAATATCCATACCTTTCGCCTTCTTCTTCTCGTCTTTGTCTTTTTGTTGTTCACCTGATACTTTAGGCTAGCTCTCTTTGTCATCACCTTTTGGCTTGTGAGTATCAATAACATGTACATCAATTGGTTGGACCATGTGTGCTAGAACCATTTGTACATATTTCTTTTTGGTGGTTACTGGTTGCATTGGAATTTTTTTCTTTTCTAGCACATTCTTCTTGGGAGTGTTGATGTCCTTCTTCTCCACATTTACCTTTTTCTTTTCTTTGTTACCACAATGCACCATATCTTGACTCCACAGGAGAGTTATACATAGGCACTTTCTTATTCCTCAACTGATAACCCCCTTGAACGTGCATAATGGGTGCATCAGTCAAAGCTTTCAAATCTTTCTCGGAAGGTCAGGATTGCTTGTACTTTTTTTGTATAAGATCCTTCAAGTGCTCGAAATCATGAGCTGGTAGCTGATATCTCTTTGGACCTACATCATAATTATATTGGAAAATATGATCATACTCTTCATAACTATCATAATTAACATCTTCACCTCTCTACTCATACTCCTCTGTATCAAATTGATTTATCTTCTCTTCATAGTATTCAAGAACACCTTCTTCAATTAGAAATTCTTCATCTCTGCTCATTGAATGAGCAACTGCATATTTA
The DNA here is from genome assembly GCA_027924645.1 of Cunninghamia lanceolata. Classification (NCBI taxonomy): domain Eukaryota; kingdom Viridiplantae; phylum Streptophyta; class Pinopsida; order Cupressales; family Cupressaceae; genus Cunninghamia; species Cunninghamia lanceolata. The sequence goes on from BSBN01000835.1 coordinate 1,844,461, forward strand.
GCTAGATCATGGGAAAGGAAACATGCCTAACACCATGAAGCTATATCTTGAAAATTGATTTGATCATTTCTTAATGCATCAGGTGTCTCTCTTTCAGGTTGTTGGAAACTTACATTCTTGGGGCTGCATGTCTGTCATTTTATTGTGGTCTCTTAGAACAATAAGTATTGTATGACCTATTATGCAGTCACTGACCTTCATTAAAATGTGTTGTAATACCCTGAGATGGCAACCCTTTCTCATTCCTTGCAACCTTGTAGGACAGATCTTTCATGACCCCATAAGTTTATCTAGTTTATCTTTAGTTGTGAGGGCTTGTTGAAAGTTGCCCTATCTAGCTAGGACAGATTCGCATCAAACCTTTTAATGTGTTTCCCTAAAGCTCTCATGTTGCTTTCAATGTTGACAATTGTAGCATATGCCTCCCTTAATGTTTGTGGACTTTTATCCCTCAAGCAATAACCTATCTTTGAGTCAAATGCACCACAATACAAAACCAAACACATAAACTCATTAGGTCTCATATGAGGAGGTACCTTTCTCATTGTCATGATGAAGTGGCTATTAAAATTAGCTACTATCTCATTTATTTCCTTTTTGATAGTTGTAAGTTCATGGATGGCAATCTTGGGTTCAATCCTATCCCTATATTGCAATCTGAATACCCTTATGAACTCCTCCCAAGAGTCAATACTGCTATCTAGGAGAGCCTTATACCATTCTTTGGCACTTTCTTCTAATGGATGTACAAATAATTTCATCATGACATCTTCATCCCCAATTTCATACTCATCATTCACATTAATAAAATGTCTAAGATGTTCTTCACCTATGACATCATTGTTGCCTTGAAACCTAGGAATCCTTCCCCTAATCTCATTTGGAATTGGATTGGGAAAGTCAAGCATGCCAAAGAACTCGAGTTGTTTATACCTCTCAGCACCCTGTGGTTGCCTCAATGGAGGAAATCATCATGCTTGTCTTCATTGTGCAAGGCTAGGGTTTTGAACATTCCATACTGTTGATTCTCTTGATTTTGTGGTAGCTAATTGTGAACATTTTGAGCATGGGAATGATTTATACCATGTTTTCCCATTTGTTGATGTTGTTGTTATTGTCTCTAATTGTTTTGCTAGTTATATTATTGATTATAGCCCTGTTGCTATGTTTTTTTATTTTTCTGGGCCTATTGGGCAAGTTGAGCTTGATATTGATCAAGTAGGGCTTGTACCTCTCTTTGTCTATTCTTGATATGATCAAGTAGGTCAAGCTCATCTTGGATGATACTTTATCTTTCCTCAACATAAGGTTGCTCCTATTGATCTTCCTCATTGGGAATGTTATCATGTTGACCTCTAAGTGATCTTGTCAGAGTAGGATACCGAGTATTCTGATATGTCTCTTCATTTTCGTTGGACATTCCAAATGCTCTCAAATGTGTACCATGAGACCTATCTCTACTTCCTCTACCAACAATGTTCTCATTTCTTCTAACATCATACTCATTCCTATTCTACCTTCTATTTTTTATGAGTATGTTATCAACTAAGTCCTTAGAACTTGGTGCAGTCACGGTTAGGAGGGTCCACAAAGTGAACAGTCCAGACCATGTAGAAAGAGTAAATACAATGGAAACAACTCAATTATAGAATGCAAATGTAGATTCAGTCATTCAGTATATCAAAAATTCAAAATACAAACATGCCGGCAACATGTGGGCTTACATATTAGGGCTCACAGGCCTGATTCTCTGATTACAACACATGCACAGGATATAGCTTTGAAGCACCTTACAGAAGAAAATCTAACTTATCAACTATCTACTGATAATCAACTACTTTCCTAGGCATCTATTACATGAATTTATATCATCTCCAGATCACAAAATTTCTCTGCATCAGCCAAACAGATTACAAACTCCAATGAAAGAGATGTAACGTGTGTACATGGATAGGTCAGACCTAAATGGATGTGAATCCTCTGTAAGTGAATGGAATAATGTGCAAATCTCAGGGAAGGTTGGCCACAATCCAAAGTACCTTGAATGATGTGTAATTCAACTCCACAAGTCATGAAACTACTACACAAGTCTTCTCCTTTAGCTGATTATCTGAGACTATCTAAATGCTTTGTTCTGAGAAAATAGTCGATCTTCTAATGACGATATCTTTCCAGAAACTGATCCAAATGATCTGAATTTTGGATGTGATGTGCATGAAGATGTCTAGATGCTAAGTCTAAGTCCATAAGGTATGAAATGAAATTGTAGCAGAATGCAGACCAATCTACTAAAACTGCTTTTGACTAAACTGACAAAAATGAACTGGGAAAATGAAAGAAACAAAATGAAATGCAAATATTTTGGTTGATGCAAGATTGCTCTTGAACCAGGGATGCTCTTGCATCAGACACCTGGGGTTGTTTAGCTAAGAAGTTTGTTCAGGAGATTTTTTGATTACATGGAGTGCCTGAGACGATCATTTTAGATCGAGACACTCGCATGACATCTAGATTTTGGACAACTCTTAATGCAGCTTTGGGTACAAAGTTGAATTTTAGTTCGGCTTATCATCCTCAAACGGATGGTCAAACAGAAAGAGTAAATCAGGTGGTAGAAGACCTTCTCAGAATGTATTGTATGGATCAAGAGTATAAATGGGAGGAGTATCTTCCATTGGTAGAGTTTCCATACAACAATTCATACCGTGCATCTTTGGGAATGGCACCTTTTGAAGCTCTTTATGGGCGTAGGTGTCGAACACCTATCAATTGGGATAAGGTGGAGGATAGAATCGTGATTGGTCCTGAAATGTTAAGAGAAATGGATGATTAGATGAAGTTGATCAAGGAGAAGTTGAAGCAAGCTTCAGATTGTCAAAAGAGTTATGCAGATAAGAATAGAACTCCTAGATAGTTTTCAGTTGGTGACAGTCTTTTTGAGGTTCAGACCTCATAAGAGTTCAGTATCGTTTGGAAAAGCATCCAAACTTGCTCCTTGTTTTGTAGGACTGTTCGAAGTTCTGGAAGAGATTAATCCTGTAGCTTATAAACTTACTCTCTCGCCTACACTTGCCAGAATCCATAATGTTTTTGATGTGTTTTTACTTAAGCTTTATCATGTCAACACATCACATATTCTTGATTGGTGTGCTTTATAGGTTCAGGATCCAGGAGTGGTGTTGGTGGAGCCCACTCGAATTCTGGGGAAGCACAACATTAAGTTGCGTAGCAGAGATGTGGTGCAATATAAGGTCCAATGGGATCAGTATTCTGAGGACAGTACCACATGGGAGGATGCAAAGGAGATTGATAGATCTTTTCCTCATTTGAGGATATAGCATAGATTCTTATTCATGCATGGATTATGATACTTTGATTTTAGTTATTATTTTGATACTTTGAGTTGTTATTATGATTTTTTGATACTTTAAGTTGACGTTATTGTTTTAAGACACCTTGATGCTTTATTGGTGGTTGATGGACACTTTATTGTTTTGATGTTTAATAAGACATTGAACGATGTCTCTTCCAAGTGGGGAAGGATGTCACGTCTCATTTTTATGAACAATATGATTATTCTAGTTTAGTGAACAATTACTATGATTAACTTTACGTAAAGTAATTTTGCATACGTGGAGATAATTATTATGAGTTATATTGATGAAAATTGGAAATTGTTTTAAATATTAAATATTGTAGACATGATTACAATGATTTGTCTCAGCTATGTTTTTGGAGACACTAACCTATTGACGTCGAGTTGAGTGCAAATGGATGTAGGTACTCGTCGAAGATGAGAGCATGGTTGAGGTAGAGGTGTTCTAGCCACTTGGCAAGAAGTGATGGGTGGATTACCCTGACGCAATCATACACATCACATAGTTGCATATGCATTATTGAATGGCTTTTATTGCATTAATGCATGATTATTAATTGTTTTTGAATGCATGATGTGATTACTTAAATTTAATGTCTTTTCGAAATATATTTAAAAGATGTATTGTAGTTACTTAAATAAATGATAAAATATTGTTTATAGATGTTTGGAAGACAATATGTCCCTTAAAAATAAATAAAAAATATTAAATTATATATAAAAATATGCCATATTGTATTGCATTTCTCTTCTTGATTATTTAAATGGTTTTGTTTTAACTAAAATAGTTAAATAATATTAAAAATGGCATTATTATATTTAGAGTTTTGATAAAAGAATTAAAAGATAGTTATTGTCATTTACGTGACAGTAAGCTAATTAAATTAGCTATTATTTTATTTTCAATAGAATGGAGCTTCTTTTGATTGGTCGATTATTCATGCAAACTGAAAATGAACTTCAGTCTTAATCCTAAGACAAGATCGCCAAAAATAAGAGGGAATTCATTATGATAAAGGAGAGTGGATCTGGGCAGAGGAGATACCCATGTTTTTCTTTGCAGCAAAGGTAACTTATTCTGGGAGTGACAGTAGCAAGGAAGGAAAAGGAGAGTAAGCCCACAACAGGAGAAAGAGTAAGGCAACAACAACAGCTGCTAATTCTTCTTTAAACAACTTACTTATTACTAGATTTTTATCCATTCTTATGCATTTTGGAAATCACATTTTGGTGGTTTTAAAATCATTTGAAGTTTTCTTGGCTTTTGTGTTATGCTTAGTCAGCCTTGTCCTGCCTGAGTCACCTTTGGTTTGGACCATTTTTCCTGTTACTGGCCGATCTCTTACTCAGGTCGTTCTTTTTTTGTTGGCCACTTGACTTCTTGGTCACCTATAATTATGTTGGCCATCCTTTATTTTCTTGGGACATTGACTCCTATTCTGGTCGCATACCTTATTTTCTTGGTTGTTTATCCTTGTGGCTGGTCGTCACCTTGGATGCTATTCATTTGGTTTTATGGCTGCCTATGATCTTTTCACCCTGGTGATCTTGTGTTTGCTGAGTAGATCAAACCCTTTATTCTTGCCTATCACCAATCTACCCAACTACAACGTAGTGTTGGAATTGATCTGTTGTACCTAAATTTGTCTTGGTTGATTATTGGTTTTTATGATATGATAATCGTCCCTCCTTGTTAAATCTTTGACTGTCTAAAACTATGGATAAATCCCCAAGTTTAATGATATTATTTTCAGTCTTATTATGTTGTAGCAAATCCATTAATACCTCTGCTTACTAAGAACTAGCTTCTGTAGCTATCCTTTATGACTGTCCAAAACTTCTTATTTTCCTGTAGTAGCATATTTGATGTTCCTATAGCTAAATAAATTATTCTTGTAGCTTTGTTTAAAACTTGTTAAAACAGTATGTCAATTCAAAACAGAGACAGTAGACTACATTATTACTTTACTATGAATGCTGATGTTGAAAACCTATTGCATTATAATCAAAACTGAAACTGGATTAAACTATGTTCTTTGCTCATTTTTCTTTATTTTCTGCAACAATTCCTATTGCAGTGCGACAGGAAGATTGTTTGGCTATTTTGGGACTTCCTGTCGTAGTTTGGACACAAAGTTATTTTTGATTGCATCATGAACTTTTGGTTAGATAGTTCTTGTCACTGATTGTTGAAAGCAATTTGGATGAATATTCATTAGGAAATATGATTGTAATATGGACTTGAGATTTATGTCAATTTGACAAACCTATAGACCGTTTTGTTGTTTTATACTTCTTGTCACTATTATGATAGCAAGATGAAATTATAACTTAGAATGACTTTTGTATGAAGATTGTGATCAAATTTTGGATTAGATAAAATTTACCTATTTGATGTACTTATGAGTGCAATAGTGTAAGCAAAGATGAATGATTTGATTGGAAAAGTGTAATTCCTTGAATGATGTTTTAGGAAAGGGACTATTATTGATATATTGATGAACTTTGATTCTTTTTATTGTTATTTTCTTGCTTCTTGGGGAAAGAAGTAGATTTTTAATCTAGGAAATGTTATTGGGTTACTTTTGGGACTAGGATGCTGAATGTGGTTATTCAGAGATGGCTTTTCCTCTTTTCGAGAATTGAACTAGGTTACTTATAAATGATTAGATCTAATCGGAATGACATTGAAAAAGATATTTATTATCTAGCAAACTTATTTATTGATATCTCTGCCACATCCTGTTGTGAGACAATTTTCTTTTCATTACTTAGAATTGCACATTCAGACGTCAGGGTTGCATCAGGTGATCCCTCCTACCAGTTGTTACCATGTAGATAGACATTTCGTGCAGGGCTAGGTTTCCTTCATTTCATGAAGGGATCTAGGGAAGTGTAAATACTCCATGGTTGGGTGGAAAAGCACCTAAGCCATGTTCCCGTCTCTCGGCTTGCAAGTGGTGGACCACTTGGTTCGTGCAGCTGGAGAGTGTATTGATTTATTTATTATTGTTGTACATGTTGATTGTACCCTATATTGGATGTATTATGGCATGCTTGCCAATAGATTTATGTATATTATTTTATAGTGCTTGTTACCTGCATTAAGCACACGATTATGTAAGATTTAATGACATTGAGATTTATATTTATGAGATTATCTTTTATTTGAGATATTGTGATTAAGAGGATTAATTACATCTTTTATCTTTGAAATGTTGTATCTAAGTAGATTATTTACATCTTTTCATTTTGGTTATTGTGATGGTGTATTTAAATGGATTATTTACTTCATTTACTTTTGAGTTGGTTTAAATGCTTTTACATGACTTGTGAGGCTTTACATTGGCACGATGATATGGTCTTGACCTAACAAAAACTAAGAGAGATTATTGTGGAGGGACCTAACATATAGCTATATGTCTAAAAAGATCATTCCTATGTGCCATAGACTCTGAGAACTACTCCATCAAAGTTTGGTAGTTTCTTGCTCTTAGGTCTCTTAAGAGACTTTGTTGGAACCTTGTAGCCTGGAAAGATTGGGACAATTGGGGAATGAAATAGGGCCTCCTCTAACATACACCCACCCACCTCTGATATTTTGGCATAGTCAATTGGGTCCCATGAGGTGGAACACAATATATGGCTCTTGGCAACATTATGTTGAACACAAATGAGGCATTTTGCAAGAATGCATTCTTTGTTGGCATGGTCAAATAGTCTTGAGTTAATGAAAACCAAGAGAGGTTATTGTGGAGGGACCTAGCATCTAACTATAGGTCCAAACGGATCATTCATAGGTGCCACAAACTCTGAGAACCACTTCGTCAAAGTTTGCAATATTTTTTGTCTTAGGTCTCTTAAGAGACTTTATCATAACCTTGTAGCCTAGAAGGATTGGGACACTTTGGGAACACAAAAAGGCCTCCTCTAGCATACAACCACCCATCCTGATGTGTTGGCATAGTCAGTTTGGTTCCATGAGGTGAAGAACATAAAATATGACTCTTGGCAATTTTATACTAAACGTCATTGAGGCATTTTGCAAGAATCCATCCTACATTGTTGGCATAGTCAAATTGTCTTGAGTTGATGAAAACTGAGAGATATTATTGTGGAGGGACCTAACATCCATCTATAGGTCCAAATGGATCATTCCTAGGTGCCACTGACCCTCAGAACTGCACCATCAAAGTTTGACAATTTTTTGCTCTTAGGTCTCTTAAAAGACTGTTAGAACCTTGTAATCCAGAAAGATTGAGACACTTGGGGAATGAAATGGGACCTCCCTTAGTATACACTTTCCCACCCTGATGTGTTGGCATAGTCAATTCAGTTCCATGAGGTGAAGAACATAAAATATGACTCTTGGCACCTTTACACTAAATGCCACTAAGGCATTTTGCAAGAATGCATCTGTTGTTGGCATGTTCAAACAGTTTTGAGTTGACAAAAACTAAGAGAGGTTATTGTGGAGGGACCTAACATCTATTTGTAGGTCCAAACGGATCATTCCTAGGTGTCACGAACCACAACACTTTTTCAAAGTTTGGTAGTTTTTGCTCTTATGTCTCTTCAGAGACTTTATTGGAAACTTGTATCCTAGAAGGATTGGGACACTTGACCCCAACGTGTTGGCACAGTCAGTTCAATCCCACAAGGTGCAGAATGTAAAATTTCACTCCTAGCATATTTTCATTGGATGAAACAAAAGCATTTTGGAACATTGCATTCCTCGCCACTGTAGGAAAACAAATTTGAGTTAGAAAAAATTGAGGTACGTATTTGTAGGTGGACCCTACATTCACCTATACATGCAAATGAGACATTCCTAGGTGCCATAGTTTGAGAGAACAGTTGGTCCAAAGTTTGGCACCTTTCTGGTCTTAGGTCTCTTAAGAGACTATCTCAGTCCAATGTAGCTCAGAAGGATTAGGATGCTTGACCACCAAAAAGAGACCACCACTAGCATTCACTTGCCCACTCCAACATGTTGGCATTGTCAATTCGGTCCCACAAGGTGCAAAATGTAAAATTTTACTCCTAGCAAACATATAGAAGGTGAAATGAGAATAAGAAAAGCATGGTAAATGTATAGAAGGTAAAATGAGGATATGCAAAGAATGGAAATCATATATAAGGTGAAATTAGGATATGCACATCATACCAAATATGTCTCTCTTCCTCTCTCCCTAAGTCTCTCTGACACCCTGTCTTCCTCATTCCGCTCTTTCCCTAACCCATATAGAAGGTGAAATGAGGATAAGAAAATCATGTCAAGCATATAGAAGGTGAAATAAAGGTAAGAAAATAATGTCATACATATAATATATATCTCTCCCTCCCTAACTAAAAATACAATGTCAAACATATATCTAAGGTGAGATGAAGGTAAGCTAATAATGTCAAACATATAGAAGGTGAAATGAGGATATACTAGACCTATAGAAGGTGAAATGAGGATAGGCAAATCATGTCGAACGTGTCTCTCTCCCTATGTCTCTCTCTTCCTCTCTCCTTGAGTCTCTCTCTCCCTAAGTCTCTATAATTATTCAAACATGTTTTAGACACCTCTTAGCATACACCCATCCTTTGCCTCATTCTCCCTATCGTGCATCGTCACAAGTGTCACAACATCTCGTCATGAGTGACATATCTAGAGTGGGGCATGTTATTCCTATGTGACATAGTCCTTGGAAAATCCCATCCAAACCCCTCCACCTATCCATCATGATTCCTACATCCATCCCCTCCTCTATCAACTATCCCTTCATATATCCATCCAAATCATCCCCCGATCCCTTGTTCATAAACTTGGTTTTCCCTTGTTATTGGTATCAAGCTAAAGGCTATCTAAACACAATCCAATTCCATCCCTCGCATAAATCCAACCCTCTTATCAATCCAAAAATTGCAAGAAAATATTAATCCACATATATCTCACTAAGTAATCTCTGCAAACCATCCAAAAGCATCCATTGATCTTCTTCCTAGCTTTGTTGCAAGCCTTGATCAACTTCTATCACCATCACCAAGATATATCATTCACAATCCCCATGTTGTTCTCAGGATATATTGTTCCCACATGAACAACACTATCCATCATAATCACTCAATCAGTCTTCAGCTTTTCAATTGGACCAAGGGTGACATCATGTTTGTCTTTATATTATTTTGTGCATGCTTGCTTTCTTGTTTGTGTGCATTATCATTTTGTTTTGCATCTACATCAGTCCTTGTAGCCTACCTACCTCATCGGTGTCGGGGTCTTCCATATCATGATGCTATATGGCATAGGGTTGCTTGCAATCTCGTTTGTGAGTTCGTCTTATGCACGGGACACATCGTCTCCGTAGTCTTTATACCTTGGTGTATAACATCCAGTGCTATATTAAATAAGTTTATTCAATCCAACACATAATGATGAATCATTCTCTGATGGCGTCTAGCTAGTTCCAAAACTCAATGCAACAAAATTCAAGTTACAGCGACAGGAGCTTCTCATTCAAATAGAAGAAAAATGACAGGAAGAAAACAATTCAGAAATAAATCAACACAGAAAACTTAGAGACACATGAAACTCAGATTTTCTCTATTCTCTTTCATTACAAAACATATACAGTATCATATATTTATCCTTCTACAATCGGCCTTATGCAGTAGCCTGTGAGGGCAGAAAACAAAAACTTCTAACTATTTTCTATTCTGTCGTTCTGTCTTTCCTCCTGCACTGTCCACCACCATCTGCAATTCTATTCAAACTTTTATGCTTTGCTGGGGGGTCGATTCCAGAAACTTCTTTCTATCATTGTTCCTCGGGCTCCACAATTCTATTCTTTCCTTCAAACTGCACTTATCACTTGAAACCGTCGCATGCATGTGAGTATTCGCGACTGTCATGCTCAGGATTCCTTCGAAGGTTACAAACTGGACTGCACCCGTGTGTTCTTTATGACTGTTCAAATTCTTCAACTGCCCATGAAACCGTCGATTAGCAGGAGCAAGGATGACAGTTAAAATTTCTTTGCCAATTAGTTCCTGGCGCTCGGTGACAGGACGTTCAAAAAATGCAGAGCGACAGGAGCACCAAACTTGATGCCCAATACACTTCATTGATTTGTAGCTTTGCATACAGATAGGACATAAGATAAAAAAAGAGACATAAGGCAAAAAGACTCCTAACAAAATGAACCAAAAAGAACAAAACAACTAAAAAGAAGAAAGCAAAAATAAGAGGGCAAGATGCCCCTGCATCATTCTATACATCCATTTTCCCTCCCCACCCCTTTTTCATCCTTCTCCATCTAATCTCTCATCCTTATCAATTTCTCCACTATCTTCCATCACTCCTATCCTCCAATGTTCAAGCATCCAATCATCTACCCTCCAATCTCCTCTCACACCACCACCTATCCTATGTTTTCTCATCCATTTCAAGAGCGCACCCTTATTTTTTGAACCCACCTCTAACCTCTCGAGGGGGCATCATCATCCCTATCATTATTCCTCATCGTCACTCCTTTGATTGGATGGTCATCATCCCTAATCCAATCGCTTTCTTCTAAAATCAAAATCCTCCCATCCAACCAAGTGCTATGTTTTATTTTTCTTTGATATAATGTGACTATCATAACACCATCTCAAAGAGGGGCAAAATGTGGACACCTAAAATCATCTCATCGCTATTTCAGCCACATCAAGACATCACTTGATTATTTCTTCTATAATTAATTGAATAAATTCATATTTATTCAATTAATTATCTAATTTTCATCCCAACATCAATTAAATAATATCAATCATTTATCATCCCTCTTCTATAGTCCAACCTTAGATAAATAAATCCAAATATTTATTTATCTGAGTCTCTCATTCTCATCCCAAAAATTAAATAAATATATCCTATTTATTCAATTTTCTATTTTGTCCACTTTTCATTAAGTTGACTAAAAACAATTAGTCAACTAATCCTCCATTTGCACAATCCTAAACATGATCAACTCATTCAAACCTTGCACAATGTCCAAAAGTGTACATGGGTCCTTTGATTTGCACATAGGCATGGGTCAAAGATTTGCCCATACCTCAAAAGTATCGCTAAGCTACCCTTTTGATCCTCACCCTCCACTTCTTCCAAGGGAATCCTCAACCATTGATTTCCCTTGAATCTTGGGCCCCTCCATGTACACCAATCACATGGTGTCACTTGGAGGCTCCTTATCACTCCAATCCTCTCAATCATTCTCAACCCTTGATCCTTCAAATCAATCTTAGCCCTCCATCCTCTCATCAAAAAAACTATAAATTGACCTTAACCCAAGCCATTATCAAGTCTCCCTAGAATGCAAAGTCATGCTACTGGTAGGAGCACCCACGTCTCTCATCAGCAATCCTTGAACACATCCACCATAACTTGGTGCAACAAGGATTAGTGTTGGTGAGAACTTTTATTGTTTTCATTAGCTTAACTAATCCTTAGCTTAATCGTGAGGTTGCATGTAGATGTAAATGAATAGATTAAATTAATTTAGCATGTTTATACATGTTTGCATGTACTTGTACACACAATGTCTATGCCTTTATAAGAGTATCACCAACAAGAGATATGGAGGAATTCTGGCAACATAATAATACCTACAAACCTCACTATCAAAACCTCCATCTCAAGTAACCAATAAATAGGAGAAACAATATATGAAACCATCAAATGGTAATTAAGAAACTATGAGCTAAAACCACCCACAAGATGAGTCCACCGGCTAAAACTAGCATATTCCTTCCAACTACCATAAGCTCATCATAATCCACTCACTGACTTAAGCACTCTATTTGCTCCATTATCTCCATTCAAAAATGTCTTATGATGTGTCATAACATGTGTTATAAGTTGGTCCACGAATATAACTCCCTTTTACACTCTCTTATGTGTCATACATATTCTTACATTTTCGATGTGGGGGGCCATAACTTCTGATCCGGGAAGCCAATTTTGCTCATTTCAATAATTTTTAAGTTAAAAATAATGACCTCTATAGCCTAGAATTTGAATTTTTCTATTCTATATTCCATAAATTGATTTTTTTGTTTTCTTAACATTATGATGCAAGGTTGTCACATTTCCTATCATATTTATGTTATACATGTTCAATACTTTCTATTTGTTCTATAAATTCTTCCATGTCTTATTTCATATTTCTTTTCCTCTTTATCTACATATCTATACATTTTGCAGATGGTAAAAAGTATCAAAGTGTCAGTGCCTCTTTTATGTTGACTCAAAAATTTTAGATGATCTTATTATTCTAGTTCCTCTCTTTGTTATCCCCTTTCCTATGTAATCATCTTTTCGTCATTATCACTCTTGATTCCAAATACACAACCTTCTTTCGTCCCAATACCAATGTATGGTCTTTATACTAAGTCTTTTTATGGCATCACGACCAATTTTAAATAATCATTTCTTTTCCTATTTCAGTTCTAATCTAAAATTAGATGGTAGATAGTATGTAATGTTATTTATTTTCTACATGTAATTTTTCCATAATAACAATAATTACTTCTCCTTGTGTGTGCATTATAAGATTGGAACACACATTGGAGACAAAGAAGAGAAAACAAAGGGCATGATCTCTTGTGCATCCTTGAATGTATCCTCACATTTGAATATTATTTAATGCAATGTATTTAATTTACCATGCTTTCTCCCTATATCTTTGCAAGCCTACTAAAGGGGGCAAAATGTAGAGTCAAAATTGCATACTTTACAATCTTCACTTTATGGCACGAACTCATTTTAGCATCAATTCCGTATTCTAATAAGGCTACATAAATAAAAAATCAATCAAGACAAATTACTTAACCTTAAATGAGCTAGGACTAACAAAATGCACTTAAATAAGTAGTTAAAAATTAAATAAATAACAATAGTACTTAGTTTGAAACTTGGTGTAGATATGTTTTGTCAAATGTCGCCAATTGATTAAATGCTCTATATCAATGAATCTTATGTCAAACTCTTTCACTTTCGCAACTACAAAATTGACCTCCATGCCTACAAATCTAACTTATCCTACAAATCAAAACATGATTCTAGTGTCTAGAACATGTTCGCCTCACCTTGAAGCTTTGAAGTTTGCACTTATGGTGTGGATAAACATCATTTAAGAGCTTGCTAGGCTAAGAGCATTCTCCTTTGGTCAAACTCTCATTACCAATTCAACAATTAGATGAAAATGATGAAAGACAACATGCAAAGATGCGGTGATGTTTATGATGATCATAATGTGAGTTGATGATGGAATGTTGATGCTCTATGATGCTCCTTAAATGATTATACGAGTAAGAGTGGTAGCTTGTAGATGTTCCTCAATGTTTTGACGTGAATTACAATTTGTCCTTAAATGCAACACTCTAGCACACAAGTTAACAAATTTTATACTCAACACATGACTAATTGAAAGGAATCAACGATGGCCCTTTAAATTTGAATTCAAAATCTCTAAGGTCATTTCTACTCTTGCAAAACTAAACTAGGTCAATTGTACACCCACAAATTTGGCCAAAGATAATGTATGGATGAATTGGAATCAAGACCAAACCCTAGGAATGAGTGCAAATGGAAAAAAAAAATGATTCAAATTATTTACCAACCTTTATGTTAAAAAAAAATGCCACTTGTACCATTATATAGAAGACAACCTAGTCAACATGGACCCAAAATAAAGGGTATAAGTTAAGAAATTTTCACCATTACACATATAACCATGAAGCAAGAAGTGGTATCCTAGTAACCTAAGTTTCAAAACAATATCAATTAAATAGACATGTGAAATTGAATAACTATTTGCAAGAATCCTCCAATGCCATGAAGTGCATCAAGGACCGCTTTTTTAGCACGTTCAATGAAAGGAATAAGGATGGAATTAAATTTTAAAATTATTAAAAATGCTTTTAATGATAGAGGGTTCTCTCGGTAGCTTTTACTCTAAAAATTGAAAACGCAAGGGAAGCTTTGCAAAGAATAGTAATGCTTTTCAAAGGGAAAGGAATTCACTTGAAAGCTTCAAAACGTATAGGAACATGGTTCTCAGCTCCTGTGAGTGTATTGTTCTAAAATCTTTGGTGCAAGAATAAAGCATTGACAGTTTTTGTTGGAGAGATTTTACACCATGATTTTCTTGATATGTACCCATATGATTGACGTGCGTGACTATAGGTCGATGTGTTGCGCTTTAAAAATGTTGAGCTTTTGTTGGCCAATGTAAATATTGTTCTAAGTATTTTATATTGTTATTTCATTATATAGACTCTATTCATAGTTACCAGACTGGGACTCAGCAAGCTGATTTTTGGCTCAGACTCGGCATGGACTCGACACTTTCTGAAAAGCACAATATAAAAAAGTTCAGAAAATATGAAAAAAAAAACTGGCCTAGACTCAGACAGTCATGCCCAGACTTGCCGAGGTTGTCTAACCAGTGAAGTCTGGTAACACTAGTCCCATTACAGCAACAATATACCTCGATAGAAATCCTGTTGAATTCTCGTCTATTTTATGTCTATTGACAGAATAAGCATGTTAATTAGGTGCATGGCAGATATCCAACTCCTGCCAAGCAATTGAATTAGCATAGGGTGGGTGAATTCTGCAGCCACCATGTGACATAATAATGCCTGCATGATCAGTGAACTTGATTGACATAACCCCATCAGAGGTACCGCACTGTCATCAACATATGCAACCCAATAAGACTTTTGCATGTCATACATGAATCTATGGAGATTTATCCTCGAGGGAATTAAAGTTGCATCTTCACTCCCAATACAGTGAGGCCCCTGTTAGCACTTGCCCACACTAGCATTTTTAAACTTTTTGCTATCTCTTCAGCCACTCTGATTGAAAAGCTACACCACAAAACCTGTCTCATAATACATTCTAACCAAAATTACTGCTGGGAAAAATGGTGGACAAGCCCTAAATATTCTGTTATACACCATAAGCATGTTATTGTTTTGAATGGAGATATACATATCACAATAATAGAAAAAACAGAACGTCTTAAGAATATTTTCTGTTTTTGTGAAACATAAAAGGGGTATTACAACTGGCAGTAGCAAGCCAATGTAGTATTTATGAATGTAAGCAGCAATAATCATTATCTGGAGGCATTTACACAACGGGAATCATTCTGAACTAAACAGTATTTCCTTTGTTTCTGAAGTGTTGACCTTACTTGTAAATGTTCTTATCTTTCACTAAGGAAAAGATCCACAAATTTGGCAAAACATACCAAGCACTTTCTACAACCTTGGCCTCTTAGCATTTTCTACAACATTGGCCTCTTAGAATTTTCTACAAATTGAAAACTCAGCCAATCCAATATCAGGTGATGAGTATGCATTCAATGAAACAAGGACATCGCGAGAAAATTAAAGCTGATAAGTCTTCTTAATTTTTTTCAGAACAAATAAACATCACAACAATAAATGAGTTTGCCGGGAAACAAGTTTCAATCTTTCTGTGTTACATATTAAACTAGTTCCATATATTAGAGCCAAAGGGAAGTTAGTGTTAGTTTATGGCTCAAACTAAAAAACCATATTAAAAATAAGTTCCACTTTAGTTTCATTCATTCATCACTGGCTTGTTCTCGCTGGCCTTTGGCCTCTGTTCCTTAGGCTTCTGGTCTTCATTTTTCCTGCAAAAAAATATCATTTAAAAACAAACACACTCAAGTTATTTTTCGATTGGTGAAAATAATCATTTTACATCAAAGAAATGGACAAAAATCTAGATAATTCTACAAAATCAAGACCAGCAAAAGTTGTTTGTAAAACTAAAAGTGGTACAGTTTTCTAAATGGACTTCAAAAAAGGAGGAGGTAATAAACAAGGAAGATGGTGAAACACATACGTGAAATAAAAAACACAAAATTATATTTACATATAAGAGCTAGTAATTACATTTAAAATACTTGGTTGTTCGCTTAAATTTTCAAATAAATGAATTCAAAAACTTCAAGAAAAAAATGGACATGGGAGAATAGAATTTTAAAATTTTCCCATATCATAACCCAATAATAGTAGAAAAAAATTGCTGACCATGCCATAACTTCATTCCTAGCTCCCAACTCCCACTTTTAGCCTCTGACAATATTAATAAGCTTATCTCTCTGTGAAAACCAAACTACCTATGGTACTAATCTCTGAACATTACCATTTTCTCTCTAGAATCTAATCTATGGGCACGTCAACCTCATTCAGTTGAACTATTATGACATCAATATTTCCCCTTGAATTGTTTACTAATCAGTAAAAGAACAAGGCAAACATAAAGTAGACCCTCTAGTAATTTTAATTTTTTGTATCAATTAGTTGTGATTCTTCTAGCACAAACGCTTGAGGAATCAACAAATGTGTCCTGAAAGAACCAACACTAGAGGATTTGCTCAAAACTCACAACAAGCTTCTAAACTTCAAACTGCGACTGTCAAAGTGCTTCCATCATATAGCTACTATATCACATATGCAATAAGTCTTAATTAAAAATAATGATAAGAAAGCAAATCAAGGACAAAACAAGTAAGTCATTTTTTAAGCAAAATACAAGAATTTGGACATGAGGTGCATAACTATCAGTCATCAACAGTCTTTAAATCCAATACAAGAAAATACTCAAGTGCATCAGAGAAGGTTTTCTATTGCTTTTGAATCAATATTGATGACTCATCACAGGAAGTATGAGAATTAAATTAGCATGCTGAGCTGCAACCTATAATCAATGATCTCCCTAGGTAAAAAACCATTCCTTTCTCTAACAAGATCCTCAAATGGAATCCTTAGGACTACTCTTAACCATGGATGGAAGACTCTCCGAGTACTCGGCGAATCTTGAAAAACTAGCGAGTTTTTTGAGCCGGCAAGTTTCCTAGTGTTTACTCTCCAGAAAACTCGCCAAGTTTCTGGCCAGTACTTGCCGGTTTGTTGGCGAGTACTCGCCGGAAACTCGGTGAGTTTCTGGCACGGACCCCCCCTGCATTGTTAGGTTTTGAAGAAAAACTTAAACCTCTTGCATTAGACATTCCATCTCCATAGAAGATATTGACTAAGATTCTTGAGTGCACTGAAATTCTTTAGCCTTGTCGTGAGAAGGTTCTCCAAATAGCCCCTCAAATGAATAGGAAAAGTAATTTGACAGTTGACTCATCATCCTCCCTTCTGCAGTCATGGTCTTCTTGCACACCAATAGGAACTAGAAGGCCTATTTGATCTTTGGATACTTGCATACCCTCATCTTCTTCAAACAATATGACATATTGGTATTTACTTTTAGTTTTACTATTTTCATTTTGTCAGCGATCTATTGTATCAGGCATCAGGATTCCGCATGAGGATGCCATTTTGTACTCAATTTGCATTCAAATCAATCAAATTTAATAGAAAATCAAAACACTTTTGTACTCATTTATGTACTCATTGGATACATCTTGTCATTGAATTTTGCAAAAAACGTGTGTTTCTAATGAAATTTAAGCAATTTTTTAAGTTGCCGAGTCGAGTTTTTTGGGCCTGGCGGGTTTTTGCCGAGTTGAGTTTTTTGGGCCTGGCGGGTTTTTGCCGAGTCCGAGTTTTCCAACTATGCTCTTAACCATGACCACTGCCTCTAAAACTCGAGTCACCTAAATAGCCAAACTGCTAGTGCATCTAGCTTCTCGATGTATTTTGACTTGTTCAATCCCAACAAACATCCATACTTCGCAACTTTAGGCACCATATGTTTGTAAACAACTGTAATCAGATGCACGTAACAAGCTCTTTGTCCTAAATAACATTCCTAGTTAAACTAGGATCCATGCAAGATTGCAGATAAATTTTCTCAATGCCTTTGCTTTGTTCACAACAGACTTTAGTATTTAGTAGTTAGCTAAGTCACCAGTTTGGGTACAGGAACGGGCACTTTTTCCCCCAGGTTCAGTACAGCTGTATCCAGTTGTACTGTGTGTGTGTTATATTAATAATATATTAAAATACCAATAATTTGCAAAAAAAAATACAGAATTGAAAACACATTTGGTACTTGATACTATGATGGTGATAAAGATAATTGATAATTTATTGTCATATCATATGTGTCAAATCATTACAAAATAGTATATACAATCAAAAATCTGCATCTTGCTCTTGTCAATAGCATCAAAGTCATCACTTGGTTCAACGTCATCCGAACCACAAGCAACCACAGTGCCACTCCCACTAGCTGCATCATGTGTGCTTGCCACCTCATCATCTAAAGTGACTCTGGGAAGCTCTAAAACAAATACATCCAAGTTGACACACTCAGGGGTTATCCCCCCCTGCTTGCACTCGACTTCTTTATGTGATAGGAGGCACAAGTTGGAACACACATAGACCAAATCTTTTGTATTTTTTGCAGCCAATCAGTTGCACTTAGCTAAGTTGGAATACAAAATGGCAACTTGGATATTGAAGGTTTGTGTGGCTCGTGATTGTGAAACGAAGTAAAAATAAGTGTTTTGTCACTTTTAGGGTTTCCAAACAGGTTTTAGGTTACTTTATGACACATAAATGCTTTTTTATATTTTAGAAAATCGTTTTAAAAGTTTAGACACTTTCTTTTTTCTGGGCGGACATGGGTTCTGCTGTCCCGGGTACCCTGTGGGTACATCTGGTGCCCTGATCATCCCAATGCATACCGCTCCCGCTTCCGTTTGGCACAGTGACAGGACTGCTACATGGAGGACCCAGTATCATAGGAATTTAACAATGCATATTTCATTTCTTTACACATAGTATGACGTTTAGAAAACATGATATAAAGCCTTACAAATAACAATTATACAAATGAAATCAGTTGGAAACCAGATAATGGCATGGCAGACAAGCTCTCTGTACTAAACACAACTCTTTGTCAAACTGAGGATCTGTGCATGATTGCCACTGATTCTTCTTAATATTTTCTCTTTGTTCACAAATGATTTTTCTACTTGGCAATGCAAAATTCTTTATATTCTGTAGTATGAGGTCCAACTGCAAACAACATAGTTTAGAACCTTGTAAGTGGCGATTTGCACAAAATGCTTCACCTGAACCTGGACCTCAAAGACAATAGATTCTAGCAAGTCACAGGGTGATTTTGGCACACCCCAACTTCATTAAAAAGATAGATCACTTCAAGATATGTAAGTCCTCAAAGGAAAAGATAAAGGAATTTGGAAATGTTTCTATTCTTTCCATTACACCCTCTGTCAAATATAATTCTCTCCTGAACTTAACAGCATTAATCTGATTGTTCACAAAAAGCCTAGAAAGACAGGGCTTTGAATCCAGAGCAACTTATAGCAACAAAATCAATCATGAACTTCAAAACTATATGTATTAAACAGCAGGACTGAATTTGCTCATGTTTTTCAACCCCTTGATTTCCAAAATTTCTTCATTTGGTACTGGAACCTTTGTTGAGAACTTGCTGGGTTATAATGTACAAAGAAAAACTTTGGCTGAAGCATGAAACCAATGTCAACTCTGGGCCTAGTCCAATGCCTCGAATAATTAAGAACATAAACCTTACTCAGCTCTTAACTTTTGCTCTCTCCATTTTGGCAGCGAAGATAACTACTAATCTGCTCTTGTATTACTCTTTCAAATTCAAGACTAATTGAAAGGTGATTGGAATATATCTAATGTTCTATAAGTAATTTAGACTTCAATTATGTTCGATAGGCAGACAATTCATGTTCATAGGCTCTAGGGGAGTGATATCGTAATGACTAATGATCTCAACACATCTCCCGACAAGATCAGAAAATAAATTGAACATGAGATTGAATTCTATTCAGAAAAGAATTAGGGACAGGTTTGCATGTTATAAAGACAAAATAAAATTTTACTGTAGTTAGTAGAATTTCATGAATGATTAAATGTTCTTATCTAAGTTAAGAAAAAAGTCCAGTTATGTGGAAACAGTATAGGCACGTCAAATTTAAAAACAAACCAACGAAAGCCATGTGAAGGTAAAGATAGCTTAGGGATAGAATATATAATACGGAAGAAGGGCAGAACTGGGTGGAGGAAGTAGAATCTGAAGACTCAGATCCCTCTGGGGATGATTGAGAAGGCAGTTTGTAGCAGCATAAAATAATATAGATATTATGTATATACTGATATAAGGTTTTTAGCATGTAAACAGCCAAAGGTAATATACTTTTTGTTATGTAATACAGCCAGTAAATTGGCTCTTAGCAATGATAATAGAATTTTAAGATAGCCCTCCATTGTGAGAACAGTCAAAGGTAATATACTTTTTGTTATGTAATACAGCCAGTAAATTGGCTCTTAGCAATGATAATAGAATTTTAAGATAGCCCTCCATTGTGAGCAGCTGGATTGAATTTTGATCTTCATTTTTAGGGGATATGGCTCCCTCAAGCCTAACTCAACAATCAAAATATATATATATAATATTGCTATATTATATTATTCTATATTTTATTATATTATAATATATTATATATTATATAATATATATGTGTATAATAATGAAAGAAGAGGATGTCACTGCCGAAAACTTCTGAGTATAGGGTTTCAAACCGTTTCGCATGCCTGGATGAGGATTTTCTCACGGAGGAAAAACAATATGGAGGCCACATGGACAGAGGTACTGTGGGTGGATTTCACCGCTCTCTGGGATGTGGCGGCAATGCTTATGCTCCAAAACCCCCTCTGCGCAGGGAAAGCAAGGGTGTCTCCTCAATTGGCGCGGCTGGGGGTTTGACACAGTCTGCCCCACAGCATAACTTGGAGGCCACCTATAATGGGATTCAAGACCACCGTATGGAGGATTGACGGGAGTGGAAAGGGGCATATGGAGCCCTTCATTCTACTTCCAAGCAAGATCAGATCTGCAATCCGAGTGTTGGCAGGGGATCATCAACTCAGATGGACAAGAACAATCCCACGCAAACCATTGATGGATCTGCCCCCCCCGCACATGGTCAGGCCCTTGCGGTGTGCAATAGAGTCTCCGGCTTTAGATCTGGAGGGCAAAATTGGAGAAGAAGTGATGGACAATGAAAAACATTTCGCAATGTTTTAAGGAATCGGAAGATTTTTAAATTTTGGCCCAGCCTAGCCCATTTGCACAGATGGCTCACAGAGATGTGGAGCCCGATATTGAAAGGTGATGTTCAGATCTATCCCTGTGCCCGGGGTTTTTTCATAGTGGTTTTTGACAATATAAAGGATCGAAACACAATTCTTTGTGACTACCAATGGAGCTACAAGGAGCATTTGCTCATGCTCTGAACCCTTTTTGGTAACACCCATCTCGGTTCGACTCCCTAACCTCCCACTACAATTTTGGTTTGATTCATGTTTTGAAGCAATTGGTAATAGATTGGGAAAGTTCCTGGATGTTGATGAAGGCTCCTCAAATTTCCTTCATTCCACCTTTGCACGAATCTTGGTTGATCTAGACTTATCTAAGAATCTCCCGGTTGAGATCTCCCTAAAAACTTATAATCGTTGCTGGAATCAGACCTTGGACTATGAGGGTTTATCGTTCCATTGCCGCAAATGCTATAGCACTGGTCACATTGCTGCTAATTCTTCAAAATTCATAGGTAAAATTGATGGACATGCCACATGGTGGAGGAATGTTGATACCCACCATTATTCTGTGGAAAAAGAGAATTCTGCGAAGGAAACAAACCATTCAGTGGGAAAAGAGATTCCAACATCTTCACAGGAATGTAGTCCTCAAGAAAATGTTATCAAGATATTAGAGGCTCCAACATTTACTCAGGAATGCATTTCTCAAGAGAATGTTAACAGAATATCATCTCAAAATAAGGGATCTCAAGGACTTTTTGGAGCTTCTTCTTCTGGAGAGGAAAGTGCTAAAACTTTAGATAAGAAAGTAGCCAAATCAAAGAATGGTTCAATTCCACAGGTCTCGGAGATTTCAGCAGTTAATAAAAGTGGAAAGGAACACAATGAAGGTGCTTCAACCCCTTCTACAGAGGATCAAAGCAGTAGGGCTGCCTCAATAGAGCAAATTGGAGAGGAAATCAATCAATGGACAATGGTGAAAAGGAAAAAGAACGCAACAGAAAGTGAGATAAACAAAATGACTCTGCGTTCCCATGTTAAGATGGGTAGGCAAGAAACATAGGGATAATAGATTTTTTAGGTTGTGAGATGTTCTTATGCACCCCTACTTCCAGGGCATGCTTTCTTTAGTTTATTTTTTGTTTTTATGGGGTAGGCTCCAAAAATGGACTCTTCAATGCTAAGGATGGATACAAAGTAGATGCTGGCATTGTAGAGATGGAGAACACAGCCCTTCCCATTTCCCTTTGTTGGAACAAATAGTGTGTTCCAAGGGCAAGAATTTTTGCTTGGGCAGCTCTTCAAAAAAGGATTCTAACAGCAGAAAAATTCAAAAGAATGGGCTTTGAAGGCCCTTCTTGGTGTGTTCTATGCAAGAGAGCCGAGGAGAGTGTTGACCATCTCTTTTTAGGATGTCCTTTCTCACAGGAGTGTTGGAGATGGTTATGTGCCAAATTGGGGTGGATAACAACAGCCTTGCCTAATGACATAATGAGCCTTTTCCATGCTTGGCCTATTAGGCCTTGGGCAGGGTTGTTAAACTGTCTTTGGATCACGAGTCCTTCCCTTCTCATCTAGGAAATTTGGAAAGAACGAAACAAACGTATTGTTGTGACGTTTTCACACATCGCCCCATTGCAAAAGGGGGGACCCCTCTTTTTTCTCACTTTTTGTTGTAGGGTTTGCTCTAGGGTTCAAGTTTTCTTTGAGTTTGTATGTCTGGAAGTGTTGTTTGACCTAGTCTCTTCCATGAAATAAAAAATGAGCCTCTCCGGAGCAGCGTGAAATGAATCAAGTGAGTTTATCAAGGAGCAAATGAAGGCAAAGAATGAGCCCTGAAATCCTGAAATTGACTAAGTCTGATGTTCTGAGATCCTAAAAAACTGACTAAGTCTGAAATCTGGTGGATCCTCAGAAATCTAGAATTTGCATGTTATATCTCATGGATCTGAAACCTATCTCAAACATCCTGGAAGTATATTTCAAAATATTTAAAGTATATACTTAAATATATTTTTAAATATACTTCCACCCAGGACATTTCGAAATCTGGCAAAAAAATTGAAGTCTTTGACCTTAGGCGCAAATTCCTTGTACACAGGGAGAATACGCCCTAGAAAAGTGCAAATTCCTTGGCTAGGTGGAAATCCCGCCCAGAGAAACTAGGTACTCAATCCTTGCAAATTTTGAAAATTTCTCCAAAATCTTAGCAAATTTGAAGAGAAATTATGAAAATCATCAAAGAAAATTGAAAATAGGCTGTGTAAAAGTCGCATTTTCCATGCACCCATGGAATTTCTGCCCAGGAAAGTGGAAATTCCCTCCACAAGAGGAATATGCGCCCTGGAAGAAGATCCATCTAGGCATGAATATTGTAATATAATGAAAATTTGATCCCTGGAAATCGTTAAAAACTCACTACAAAGGTCATCAAAATACTTAGAAAATTCATGATTAGGAAGAGCGCAAATTCCTTGTCCATGAGGAGAATGCGCCCAAGTGAAATTCCTTCTGATCATGCAATATGCGCCCATTTAGGGTTGGTGATTTTTGGATCAAAACAATGGAAATTTTATCTCCTTAGTTGAAATTCATGAAAATCCATTTGAAAACTTTGAGAAATTTGCCTAAGAAGTAAGAGTCGAAAGTGAAAAGAGGAAAGTTCTCATACATGAGGAGAATGCGCTCTAAAAGGTGGAAAGTTCTCATGCATGAGGAATATGCGCTCCAAGAGAGAGGAGAATCCTCAAAGACAAGGAAATTGAGTCATTTTGCCAAATCCATAAGAGAGAATCATAATTTCAAAGGGTAAATGGAAATTGCATTCAAATCATTAAGGAACCTTGAAGTTTTTGTGAAAGACTAAGAAAATGCCACTATGGAAGAAATCTCAAAGTTGCACAACATTATGAAAGTCGCAAATTCCTTGTACACAAAAAGAATGCGCCAGACATGAAGGAAATTCCTTGTACACAAGGAAAATGCGCCATCTCTTAGTATCTTTCCATCTTGAAGAAAATCTGCTCAAAGCAACAACTTTTGAAAGTGACTTCAATTTCACAAAGATCCAATGAAAAAATCATGTAAAATCTTGAAAATTTGCCAAGGAGGAGTGGAAGTTTGGGAAATGAAATGAAAAATGCCAAAGTCGAAAGGGTGGAAATTCCTCGTGTATAAGGAGAATGCACCACTGCCTACATCATTCTTGCGAGTAACAAAATTCATTATTTCATTGTTTTCATTTTGTTCAAAGTTTGAAAAGACATTATTCCATTCTAATGAACATGACAGTGCAAGGTTCTAATCATGGTTTTACCTTAACATTTTTGCTCGCTTTTGCTTTTCAAAGAATTTCCTTTCTCTTGCAGGGATTGAAGGTGAGAAGAACTTGCCAAGAGGAGGTCACTTCAAGGAGGATCCAAGAGCACCAAAAGAGGAGAAGACTTCATCGAAGGAGATTCCACATGAAGGAAATGTTATCAAGTTTCATCCACAAAGAAAGACTTCATCCCCAGGGCGGAGGAAATGCACTTCACTGCATCAAGGTTTCATCACCGGAGACGAACATCAATCCACTTTGCCAATTCAGGAATCCGGAGGTCTAGCAAATCCAGGAGCAATCCCTCATCAAGTTCACTGTCAGAAGATCACTTCCACGTTCAAGAGCCATCCATTTCATGCGCCAGAAGGACAAAACATCCATCATGAAATCTATTCCAAGAATTCACACACAAGATATCCTCTACTTCAAAAGTCTAGAGCTAGAATACTGCACAAGAACACGAATTTCACAAAAATGAGAATGAGCATGTACGTCAAGAAATCCATAAATTACACTAAGGCATGAAAGACAACATGAAGAAATCCAAAATTCCCAAATTCAAGAGATGCTAAGTTCCAGAGGTGAAAATCCAAGTTTGAAGACTATTCCAGGAAAGATGATACAATTTGGGAAAATATTTCGAGCAATGTGAACATGTTGAAAATCAAGCTAGTTTGCTCAAAGGTGGCACATGCACGTCATCAGTCCAATCCCATCCTGCCATGTCACTTGTCTATGTGCAATGTACCTGCAAGAGAAAGAGGGCGCCTTATCTAGAAGATTCCAGAGATTCCAACATGTCATGTTTATCACTTTGGAAAACGTGCCTTCATTGCCTTTGAGTTTTTATGTACACAAGTTGTGTCAACTTTTACTTTTGCTAAAAATAGCAAATTGTTGTAACTAACTCCTAATGTGGCAAAATCTTGGCCATTGATTCCAAAATCAATCTTGGTCCTTCAATGTATTTTGAGGACTGTAAAAAGGCTCATTCGCCTCATTTGTAATATATAGACATTAGATTGAAGTAGAGTACGAATAGAGTAGAGGAAGCTCTTCGAAAGTTGTTGGAGAGAACTTGAAGTTGTTGTAATCACTTCCAAGATTAATACATTTCTCATTGAAGCTTGGTGGCAATTGTGTTGTTTTGGAACGTGGCATGATTTTTTATTTCTCGAAGATAATGTACATGTGTTTCCACGTAGCTTAGATAGTAGATTAGAAGTTCATTGATGTAATGTTTATATGTGGAGATATTTGATGAATTCCTTAAATGGTTCATACTTTTCATGATTTGTCGATGATAAGTCATTTTGCAAAGTTAGCCTGAACCACGTTTGCTTTAGTTCGATTGTGAGTACTTGTTCAAACTGCGCCAGCTGTGGGTGTTTGGATGAAGGTTTACAATTTGAAAATCCTTGAATGACCTTAAAAGATTGCACTGACTCTGTGTAATTGTTGGTTCTCATGGTGAAGCGGAGTTTAGTTTCATGAGGAATTTGTCTATCTTGACATGATTCATTATTTCATTGACCTTAGAATAGATATCTCTTAACCCTCTCTCTTTTGCATTTTCTTTTAAGTTTGATTGAAGAAGTTCCATTCATTCACATCCAAGGAGTAATGAATTTCATCCATGTTCGTGAAGGAGGAATTTAGCGTAAGTCCCTTTGTGATTACCAGCAAGATCACATCAAATCACTGAGTCTATCCACTGCAAATCACGTATAAGGAACCTTGGAGCGCTCTTGTTTGATCACATAACTCAGCATTCGAGAAGCTTTGTTCAAGAGAGGATAGAGCACTTGGTGTTTTATTCTATTGTTGTTGTTGTCACAAAAACATCAACATTTTTGGCACTAGAAGGAGGGCCCAACAATGAATTACTCCATTTTCTGGGCATGAACAACAACTTACTCCATTCACTCCAAAATTGAAAGAAGATATTGATCCATTCAAAGATATTGGAAGAAGGAATGTTGAATGAAGAATTGTGAATGTGGAACTGGAAAGCGAGCTTTTCGAGATTTCAAGATCTCTCTTATGTCGAAAATCCAAAAAAAGTAGAAAAAAGTAGAAAAATACAAAAAAGTAAAAACTCAGAAAAATCAAAAATAGACATGGATTTCTCAAGATCCTCAAGGCAATTCAAGATGGATCATCCTCGAGATGATGTTCTTCGGCTTTGGTGGACTTTGAATGCACAACTCTATCCTAAGAGTTTGGACGACTTCGCATCAAGGAAGGGATGTAGAATTCACGACACCAATGGACACGAGGAGCTATATTGTTTGACATTTTTGTCAAGGATGGAATTAGCATTGCAAGGAAAAATTTCTTTTTCACAGGTACATGAACCAATTGTTCCTACAAAGATGATGTCCGATGCCTTATTTGATGAAAGAGAATTCTTCATAAGTTTCAAGGAAATGATCAAGAAGAGACTGAGCATTGAGAAGGATTTGCCTGCAGAAGAAATGTTGATCCCAGATGGTTGGTGGAGGATTCACAACACCACTCATTTAGAACTTACATGTTCATCCTACAAAGAAGCTATTCATCAAGTGAAGGAAGAATTAAGATTGTAAGAAGAATTCGAGGTACGATTAAGATTGGACAACTTGTGGAACAAATGTCTTCAAGAAATCAATTCACCATCCAAAGGAGAAGTTTCCATGATTTCCAATAGTGAAGATAGCACAAGCTATCTTGATAATCAAGTGGAGAGTCCATTTGCATACCTTCTTCCAAGAAAGAACGAGCCCGTTAAAGAAGTTGAAAAGGTAATAGAAGAAGTTCAAACAAAGATAATGGATGAACAAGATGTTGATTCCTCCATCAAAGAAGAAAGTAACTCGAGTTCATTGCTAGAAGAAGAAATCCTTGATGAACACTCATTCATGCTACATAGGGAGATCCTTAAAAATGAGTTGCAGGAAGTACAAAAAGAGTTGTTGGAAGAGAATCAATTGGATGCATTACAAGAAGCACTTCAAGCCATCATCGAAGAGTCATCGAATGAAGAGCAATTTGGAGGGGCACTAGACGCTTTCATACAAGAAATATAAGAAGAATTAATGCCAAAATTATCACAAGATGAACAAGTTGTTGCCGTGGAAGCTGAAATCAAATCGATCTTGAGCCCATTACTAGAGATTCAAAAGGAGCTTATAGATGAAATGTTGCATGTTTCAAATGCAAATGGAATGATCCATCACCAATGGCGACCTCCCAACGCATGCATGAAAGATGAGCAATATCCATTCGAAGACGAAGAACACCAAGTTGTCTCTTTCCCTGCTATTGTTGATTTTGGTAGCTAGGTCGGATCCCTCCTAGAGACCGACCTAGTCATAAAATGTTGAATGGCCTATCGGCCTTAGCATTTTGAGAATCTCAGTTGTATTATCCGATTTAAGGCAGGCCCTATTTGGGCGAATTCATTATGTGCATCTTGTGATTGCAAATAGGTCAAGACCTATTTCAATGTAACTTGTATGTAATTATTTGAATTATTATAACTTGGCGCCAAACTGTATAAGGCCGACCAAGGTTATTGTTTGTGCGATCTCCTATAAATGTAAAGTGACTTGTAGTCACAATTCATAGCAAGACACACCGATTTCTGCGCTGAGAAAACTATCCATCAGCGATCTACTTCAAGTCTAGCAATATTCATCTGCAATTAGTAAGTTGTTTTGCTGATAGTTGAACCGTTCGATAGGTTCAACGGTTCAACGGGTTCAACAGGTTCCAAAGGTTCAAAGGGTTCGACAGTTCAAGGAGTTCAATGGTTCAACCGGTTCAGTGGTTCGATAATTTGATTTGTTCATCCCGCTTTCATCTGCAATCAACAGCGAATCTGCTACTTGGTGAAGCAAATCTGATCTTGCATGGGCGAAATTGTTTCAGGATTATCTAGGGCTGCTGAACCTCTATGCTTACTGTGCAATCACCTCATGTGCAAGCGAACTTCATTCTGAACATTATAATCAGTTCAATTCAGAACTAAAGTTCAGATAAGTTGTATTCTTGGTGCCTATGATTTTGTGCCCTAGCTGGGCAAAGTTGTAATCTGCCTCTGCCATTAATCTAATCGGATCTGAGATTTTCTTGCTGGGTTTTTCACCTCTAAGAGAGAGGTTTTCCCAAGGTATCTTTGTGTTATGTGTGCATTTGTGTTTTCTTGTTCCTTACTGTCAATCTGATTGCTAAATTTAACAGCTATTAATTGGAAAGATTTTGAATTTGATGATTACGAATTTCCAAATGATGAATATAAAGAATATGAGTTTAACTATGGAAATTTTGGAGGAACAACTTGTATTTGGATTAATCATGGTCCCAATGAACTGCCACAGTTGATAATATTGCATAAAAAAATTCTGAATTTGAAGATTGTGTAACAAAAGGATATTTTTCAGAATTTAATGATGAATTTACAAAACTGAGAACTGTCACTTGTGAGTTATTGCTTCTGTTTATTCTGAGAAACCATTCGAGGTCGTGTATATACTTAGGTCTTTTGAGCCTTGTCCACTCTTTGTACATAGTTAGAGTAGCTTTTCTTTTTCGTTATGTCGTAGTTCAGATTTGTCGTCCTTGATGTCATTTGACTCAAGTTTTGTTTTCCATGGATTAGTTTTGTTTTTAGTAGTTTAGTTGTTTGCTTTAGGTTTCCTTTTGTGGGATCTCGATTTGTGAGAAAGGTGATATACTTCAAAATCACACTCTGGCGTCATTTTGCTATATTATGTTAGTTCATTTCTTAGACAATTATTCATGAAATTCTTAGAGTCGGAAGATCTTTTTCTTTCAGTTTATCATCAAGTTAGATTTTGTGCTTGACTTGGAAATTAATCATATATTGTGTCTTGACACTGTTATCTTTTGATTATAATGTTTTAAAATGATAAATCTAAATCTTATGAATTCTTATGTCTTCTTTTGAGAAACATGGGTCATGACTAATGGATTTCTCGTGCATCCCATCGCTAGTGTCAAATAGCATGACTGCTTGCTCATGAGGGATAAGTCAGTTGTTTAGTATTACTTGAAGTATTTTGAGATCTTGTACCTTACACATTTTAAAATCCTGAAAGTACCTGAGTGAGTCTTTGTGAGTTTACATTAAGTTAAAAATCTAAGGTCCACCTTTGCCGCCATTGGAATTCCACACCCAGCTAGCTGAGTTATCAACGTAACCCGTGCCGTCAAAAGCATGTGTTGCAAGGGTAAGTGGTACTGCATTGTACTCTACCAAATCTAAGCTTAATGGAATATCAAGAATAAATAAAAGAAAATCAGAAAATCACTCTATCACACACCATAACTCAGTTAGATGGACAATCGAGTAATCTCTACCAGGACTATGCACGTCCGACTGGCTATGGGGCTCTGTTCGAGTGGAATTGCGAGACAAACCCGTCGGGGCTATAGATGCTTGCTAGCAGCAGGGCAATGTCCAAGTAGTTCATGAGGTGCATACTAATCACGTAGCTTAATGTAAAGGAGCTTAGATGATCTTAGTTGCCAAGGGATGCGAATGAATGCACACGCACACACTTGGATCCTTGGAATATGGATAGTCATGCTGGCAATTGGTTTTGATTCCTTGATCATGTAGTTATGTTTATTCGGTCTAGTGTGTGGATGTACATAGAAATTTTGAAACCTGACTTTTGTTTATCTTTCGAATGCTTAAGAACCCTGTTTTAATTGAAATCAATCTTTAACCACACAACAGGAGATGAAGTGTCTTGATTCAATTTATGATTCTTTTCCTTTTCGAGTGCATTTTCTAACTAGTTGATAGGTTTGGGAGGAATTATCCGAAGGCTCTGGGTATGGATTGAGTTTTTTTTTCTTTAAAATGTTCCGGAACATTTATTTGGATTAGAGCTAGATGTTGTGATGTTTTCACACATCGCCCCATTGCAAAAGGGGACCCCCTCTTTTTCTCACTTTACGTCGTAAGTTTGCTTTAAGGTTCAAGTTTTCTTTGAGTTTGTATGTCTGGAAGTGTTGTCTGACCTAGTCTCTTCCATGAAATAAAGAATGAGCCTCTCTGGAGCAGCATGAAATGAATCAAGTGAGTTTATCAAGGAGCAAATGAAGGCAAAGAATGAGCCCTGAAATCCTAAAATTGACTAAGTCTAATGTCCTAAAGTCTAATGTTCTAAGATCTTGAAAAACTAAGTCTGAAATCTGGTAGATCCTCATAAATCTAGAATCTACATGTTAAATCTCATGGATCTCAGACATATCTCAAACATCCTGGAAGTATATTTCAAATTATTTAAAGTATATATACTTAAATAAATATACTTCCACCCAAGACATTTCGAAATCTGGCGATAAAGTTTAAGTCGTAGATCTTAAGTGCAAATTCCTTGGCCAGGTAGAAATCCCGCCTAGAGAAACTAGGTACTCAATCCTTGCAAAATTTGAAAATTTCTCCAAAATCTTAGCAAATTTGAAGAGAAATTATGAAAATCATCAAAGAAAATTGAAAATACGCTAAGTGTGAAAGTCACATTTTCCATGCACCCATGGAATTTCCACCCTGAAAAGTAGAAATTCCCTCCACAAGAGGAATATGCGCCCTGGAAGAAGATCCATCTAGGCATGAATATTGTAATATAATGAAAATTTGATCCCTGGAAATCGTTAAGAACTCACTACAAAGGTCATCAAAATACTTAGGAAATTCATGATTAGGAAGAGCGCAAATTCTTTGTCCATGAGGAGAATGCGCCCTAGTGAAATTCCCTCTGATCATGCAATATGCGCCCATTTAGGGTTGGTGATTTTTGGATCAAAACAATGGAAATTTTATCTCCTTAGTTGAAATTCATGAAAATCCATTTGAAAACTTTGAGAAATCAGCCTAAGGAACTAATGTTAGGAATTGCATGCAGAAGATGTCAATTAAATGCAAATAAAGATTAAACAGAGGAATGAAAAATACACATAATAATAGTGAGACAATTTTTAACGTGGTTCACCCAAACTCGGGCTACATCCACCAACAGAGAGTCCAATATTATTATCCAGCAAATCAAACTGATTACAACCAGCAATCCCTGCAACTCAATACCGCTGCAAATGCTACAATACAATCTCAACAGAAACCCTAACTCTTAGCCGTTTTTATCAAGATTTATGTCAGTTACAAAATAGAGTTTTTTATGTCAGCCAATAGAAAAATAACTCCCGACGCGCTGCCCCTCAACCCCGCCCTGTATCGCGATAGGGAGTGCGCCAGGGGTGCTGCCTCTGGACCCCGCAAGGGGTGCTACCCCTTGACCCCGTCTTGGGGGCGCTGCCCCCAAACCCTCGTTAAATAATTTGGGGGGAAACCGCGCCGGTAAAAGTGGGGAAGTGGGGAAAATTTAACCTCTGAGTCTGATTAGGCTCCATATAACAACAATCTCCCATTTAGAGACTGATCAGACTCCACAACATATCATCTCCCACTTGGAGACTAATCATAACACCGCTGTCCCTGTAGCTCCCACTGGAAATAAACACCCTGGACCCTGTTGTTCTGATTTTATTGTTTTCAGTTTTGAAGACCAACCAAAGTTGAAGAGGAGCTCAACTTCTCCCTTGTCACTGCCTTCGTAAACATATCCGTTGAATTTTCATCTGTATGTATATTTTCCAGCCGTAATTGTCCATTATCCAACACCGACCGAATGAAATGATACCTTAGCTATATGTGTTTGGTCTTTGAATGCAAGGCAGAATTCTTTGCAAGATGTATGGCACTCTGACTGTCTGTAAACAAATAACTGTTAGCCTGTTGTTTGCCTAATTCTTCCATGAAAGATTGCAGCCATATCATCTCCTTGCTTGCCTTTGTTGCAGCTACATACTCTACCTCCGTGGTGGATAAAGCAACCCACCTTTTGCAACCTGGAGATTCAACTCACCACTATCCCACCTACAGTAAAGACAACCTGTAGTACTCCGCCTGGTATCAATATCCTCAAATATTTGAGAATCCATTTTATCGCATTTCAATGCTCCAATCCTGGATTGCTCATATACCTGCTTACGACTCCTACAACATGTGCAATATCCGGTCTCATGCATACCATGGCGGTATATTAAACTTCCTACAACTGAAGCATATGGTACCTTGAACATTTTTTCTTCCTCCTCTTGTGTCTAAGGACACATCTCCTTAGTCAATTTCAAATGACTAGGCAAAGGTGTGCTGACAGCTTTTGCATTCTCCATATGGAATTTCTACAACACCTTTTCAACATAATCAGTCTGAGATAGAGTCAATTTTCTATTCTTCCTATCTCTACAAATTTTCATACCAAGGATTTGTTTTGTTGCCCCCAAATCCTTCATAGCAAATGATTGTGTTAACTGTTGTTTTAACTCTCTTATGTGATCCATGTTAGACCCTGCTACAAGTATGTCATCAACATATAAACATAAAATAATGTAGCTGTCATTATCCAACCTCTTAAAATAAACACAATGGTCAGAATTACACCGGCTGTAGCCTTGCTCAACCATAAAACTTATCACATTTCAAATACCATTGCCGAGGTTCTTGTTTCAAGGCATATAAACTCTTCTTCAATCTGCACACCAATTTCTCCTTACCTTTGACCTCAAATCCCTATGGCTGTTCCATATATATCTCTTCCTCCAAATCACCATGGAGAAAGGCAATTTTCACATCTAATTGTTTCAAATGCAAATCTTCAGTAGCCACAATACTTAAAACAGTACAAATAGAAGTCATCTTAACAACCAGAGAAAAAATCTCATCAAAATCAATACTTTTTTTCTATACAAATCCTTTTACAACTAACATGGCTTTAAATCTTTTCTTACCTCCATCTTCCTCTTTCAGCGTATAAACCCATTTGTTTGGTAAAGCCTTTTTACCTACAGACAACTTACATAATTCCCAAGTCTGATTTTTCAACAAGGAGTCCATTTCTTCTTTCATTGCAAGCTTCCACTGAACCTTTGTATCCACCTGCATAGCTTCATCATACCCTTTCGGTTCACCAACATATGTTAACAAAATAGAATACAAAGAGGGAGAAAACCTTTTAGGAGGTCTACTTAGCCTTGTTGACCGTCTAATATTCACTGAAGTTTGTGGTATTTCTTCTTGTTGTTGCGGAGCATGAGGAACCACTGGAACATCATTATCTGGAGTATCGTCCAGCACCACAATCCTTTTATTTCTTCTCATGCTGCTGCAACTGATCTTTGTACAACACCTTCTCATTGAATACATCCCTGCTTCTCACAATTTTCAGATTTTCAACATCCCAAAGCCTATAACCAAATTCATCAATGCCATATCCAACGAAGATACACCTTTTTGATTTTGCATCCAGCTTGGTTCTATTTTCATAATCTACATATGCAAATACTTCACATCCAAAGGTTTTGAGAAAAGAATAACTCACCTTCTTACCTGTCCATGCTTCCTCTAGAATACCACAGCCCAAAGGAACTGAAGGACCTCTATTAATTAAATATACAGTGGTATTGACAGCCTCTGCCCACATGTTTAAAAGTAGCCCAGCCTGCAATCTCATGCTCCTTGCACGCTCCATTATTGTCCTATTCATGCACTCAGCCACTCCATTTTCTTGTGAAGTCCTTGGAACCGTTTTCTACCTACGAATTCCATTAAAGAAACAATAATCTTCAAATTCTTTGCTGCAATACTCACCACCATTATCAGATCTGAAACATTTTAATCTTTTACCCGTCTCATTCTCAACCAAGCTTCTCCATTTCTTAAATGTTTCAAATACATCAAATTTCTGCCTAAGGAAATAAATCCAAACCTTCCTAGTTGCATCATCTATGAATGTAACATAATATCGAGAGCCACCGAGAGAAGATACCTAAGTCGGTCCCCATACATCTGTATGCACAAGCTCCAATTTTTCATCTTTCTTTTGCTTCCCATCCTTGAGAAAACTCTCTTTTGTTTGCCATACACACAACTTTCACAGAAATCCATATTAATACATTTCAAACCTGGTAAAACTTTCTTAGAATGAAGCACCTTCATACTTTTTTCACTCATATGCCCAAATCTATTATGCCACAGTGTTGTCTCAAAACCTACAGCAATTGTTTTAGTCTCTTCCTGCAAACCCGCAGCAACTGTTCCTGAACCTGTTTGTTTTTTCTCTGCAACAACTAAACTAGAAGGAACAGTATGACATATACAAAGATATAAGGTGCCTACTTTCACACCTTTTGCTACTATTAAGGCACCTCTTGAAACCTTCCAATTTTTATCATTAAAA
Source organism: Cunninghamia lanceolata (assembly GCA_027924645.1). Lineage (NCBI taxonomy): Eukaryota > Viridiplantae > Streptophyta > Pinopsida > Cupressales > Cupressaceae > Cunninghamia > Cunninghamia lanceolata. The sequence goes on from BSBN01000835.1 coordinate 1,879,595, forward strand.
GTAACTGTGCAACCTTCATCATCTAGCTGCCCTGTTGAAATTAAATTCCTACTTAGCTTTGGAATGTGCCTTACCTCTTGTACTAGCCAATGATTCTCATTCTGCAACTTAATCTTAATTCTTCCATTTCCAACAATTTGACAGGGTTCGTTATCTCTCAAATAAATCAGCCCAAAATCCCCTTGGACATAATCAAGAAAATAACTTCTATGGAGCGTAGCATGAAATGAAGCCCCTGAATCTAAAACCCATGAATCATCAGCATTATCTAGGGAAAGAATCAAAGCATCATCTTCAAATTTATTACTTACCACATTTGCCTCCTTATTGCCTTCTTATTTGTCTCCTTTATTCTTCCGAGACCAGCAATTTTTCTTCAAATGACCCGGTTTCCCAAAGTACCAGCAATCCTTCTGTCCTCTAGATTGGGACCTCTTGTCCTTTGATTTTCCTCGTGACTTCCTATGACCTCCAGAACCTTTTTCTCTCTCCTTTGATCTACCCCTGCTTTCTGCATTCAAAACACTACCTGATGTGGACCCTCTTGAGCTTTTCCGTCGCATTTCCTCACTAAGGATAACACCAACAACATCATCAATTTCAAATCATTTGAACCAGAGACAGAGTTACTTACAACCATTACCAAGCTATTCCTGCTTTCTGGCAAAGAACATAAAACCAAGAGAGCCTTCACCTCTTCATCAAATTTCACTTTTACAGAAGTTAACTGACTGGTAATCATATTAAACTTATTAAATGATCTGTCACAAATCCACCTTCAATCATTTTCAGATTAAACAAATGCTTCATGAGAAATACCTTATTTGAGGCTGAGGGTTTTTCATACAATTTAGCCAAAGCTTTCATCAGTTCATTTGTTGTCTTCGCTTCTATTATATTGAATGCCACAGATGGTGTCAAGCACAACCGAATGGTTCCCAATGCCTTTCCATCCACAAGTTCCCAATCCTCATCAGTCATTGTTGTCAGTTTCTTAGCTATTCCTTCCAACGGCCTCCATAAATCCTTCTGATAGAGATAATCCTCCATCTACATCTTCCATAACTAATAGTTCTGCCCATTGAATTTATCTACCTTCAATTTACCCTCGTCCGCCATTGCTCCCACTTAACCGTGAGACTCCCACTCAACCGTGAGACTTTCCGGCAGACGATAATTTAACACAACCCGCTCTGATACCACTTGTTAGGAATTGCATGCAGAAGATATCAATTAAATGCAAATAAAGATTAAAGAGAGGAATGAATAATACACAGAAATAATAACAGCGAAAGACAATTTTTAATGTGGTTCACCCAAACTCGGGCTACATCCACCAACAAAGAGTCCAATATTATTATCTAGCAAATCAAACCGATTACAACCAGCAATCCCTGCAACTCAATACCGTTGCAAATGCTACAATACAATCTCAACAGAAACCCTAAATCTTAGTTGTTTTTATCAAGACTTATGTCAGTTACAAACTAGAGTTTTTTTTATGTCGGCCAATAGAAAAATAACTCCTGATGCGCTACCCCCGAGCCCCCGCGGGGGCGTTGCCCCTCGACCCTGCCCTGTATCGCGCCCGTTGCCCCTCGACCCTGCCCTGTATCGCAACAGGGAGCGCGCCAGGGGCACTGCCCCCAAACCCCCATTAAATAATTTGGGGGGAAACCGTGCCGATAAAAGTGGGGAAAATTTAACCTCCGAGTCTGATTAAGCTCCATATAACAAGTAAGAGTCGAAAGTGAAAAGAGGAAAGTTCTCATACATGAGGAGAATGCGCTCTAAAAGGTGGAAAGTTCTCATGCATGAGGAATATGTGCTCCAAGAGAGGAGAATCCTCAGAGACAAGGAAATTGCATCATTTCGCCAAATCCATAAGAGAGAATCATAATTTCAAAGGGTAAATGGAAATTGCATTCATATCATTAAGGAAACCTTGAAGTTTTTGTGAAAGACTAAGAAAATGCCACTATGGAAGAAATCTCAAAGTTGCACAACATTATGAAAGTCGCAAATTCCTTGTACACAAGGAGAATGCACCTAGACATGAAGGAAATTCCTTGTACACAAGGAAAATACGCCATCTCCTAGTATCTTTCCATCTTGAAGAAAATCTGCTCAAAGCAACAACTTTTGAAAGTGACTTCAATTTTACAAAGATCCAATGAAAAAATCATGTAAAATCTTGAAAATTTGCCGAGGAGGAGTGGAAGTTTGGGAAATGAAATGAAAAATGCCAAAGTCAAAAAGGTGGAAATTCCTTGTGTATAAGGAGAATGCACCACTACCTACATCATTCTTGCGAGCAACAAAATTCATTATTTCATTGTTTTCATTTTGTTCAAAGTTTGAAAAGACATTATTCCATTCTAATGAACATGATCATGCAAGGTTTTAATCATGGTTTTACCTTAACATTTTTGCTCGCCTTTGCTTTTCAAAGAATTTCCTTTCTCTTGCAGGGATTGAAGGTGAGGAGCACTTGCCAAGAGGAGGTTACTTCAGGGAGGATCCAAGAGCACCAAAAGAGGAGAAGACTTCATCGAAGGAGATTCCACATGAAGCAGATGTTATCAAGTTTCATCGACAAAGAAAGACTTCATCGCCAGGGCGGAGGAAATGCACTTCACTGCATCAAGGTTTCATCGCCGAAGATGAACATCAATCCACTTTGCCAATTCAGGAATCCGGAGGTCTAGCAAATCCAGGAGCAATCCCTCATCAAGTTCACTGTCAGAAGATCACTTCCACGTTCAAGAGCCATCCATTTCATGCGCCAGAAGGACAAAACATCCATCATGAAATCTATTCCAGGAATTCACGCACAAGATATCCTCTACTTCAAAAGTCTAGAGCCAAAATACTGCACAAGAACACGAATTTCACAAAAATGAGAATGAGCATGTACGTCAAGAAATCCATAAATTACACTAAGCCATGAAAGACAACATTAAGAAATCCAAAATTCCCAAATTCAAGAGATGCTAAGTTCCAGAGGTGAAAATCCAAGTTCAAAGACTATTCCAGGAAAGATGATACAATTTGGGAAAATATTCCGAGCAATGTGAACATGTTGAAAATCAAGCTAGTTTGCTCAAAGGTGGCACATGCACGTCATCAATCCAATCCCATCCTGCCATGTCACTTGTCTATGTGCAATGTACCTGCAAGAGAAAGAGGGCGCCTTATCTAGAAGATTCCAGAGATCCCAACATGTCATGTTTATGACTTTGGAAAACGTTCCTTCATTGCCTTTGAGTTTTTATGTACACAAGTTGTGTCAACTTTTACTTTTGCTAAAAATAGCAAGTTGTTGTAACTAACTCCTAATGTGGCAAAATCTTGGCCATTGATTCCAAAATCAATCTTGGCCCTTCATTGTATTTTGAGGACTACAAAAAGACTCATTCGCCTCATTTGTAATATATAGAGACATTAGATTGAAGTAGAGTAGGATTAGAGTAGAGGAAGCTCTTCGAAAGTTGTTGGAGAGAACTTGAAGTTGTTGTAATCACTTCCAAGATTAATACATTTCTCATTGAAGCTTGGTGGCAATTGTGTTATTTTGGAACGTGGCATGATTTCTTATTTCTCGAAGATAATGTAGATGTGTTTCCAAGTAGCTTAGATGGTAGATTAGAAGTTCATTGATGTATTGTTTATATGTGGAGATATTTGATGAATTCCTTAAATGGTTCATACTTTTCATGATTTGTCGATGATAAGTCATTTTGCAAAGTTAGCCTGAACCACGTTTGCTTTAGTTCAATTGTGAGTACTTGTTCAAGCTGCGCCAGCTGTGGATGTTTGGATGAAGGTTTACAATTTGAAAATCCTTGAATGACCTTAGAAGATTGCACTGACTCTGTGTAATTGTTGGTTCTCATGGTGAAGCGGAGTTTAGTTTCATGAGGAATTTGTCTATCTTGACATGATTCATTATTTCATCGACCTTAGAATAGATCTCTTAACCCTCTCTCTTTTGCATTTTCTTTTAAGTTTGATTGAAGAAGTTCCATTCATTCACATCCAAGGAGTAAGGAATTTCATCCATGTTCGTGAAGGAGGAGGAATTTAGCGTAAGTCCCTTTGTGATTACCAGCAAGATCACATCAAATCACTGAGTCTATCCACTGCAAATCACGTATAAGGAACCTTGGAGCGCTCTTGTTTGATCACATAATTCAACATTCGAGAAGCTTTGTTCAAGAGAGGATAGAGCACTTGGTGTTTTATTCTATTGTTGTTGTCACAAAAACATCATCAACACATATCTTTGTAGATAAGGAAATACCTTTAGTCTCCTTCAAAAATAAAGTAGAAGTAGCCATAGTGGAGGTGGTTAACAGCCGGGATGGTAGAGGTTTGAGCCAGAAAGGGAAGTTCACTGATTGGGATGGGCAGATGAGACTCAGGTGGCATGGTCTAAAGGTTCCTCCTCATGTTGGTAGTGGGGAAAAAGCTTCAGCGAATGATCAAGGAATGCCAAGTGGGTTGCTCCTGAAAAGGGTTGGCATAAGCTCAATTTTGGAGCTTCAAAAGGTAATCTGGGTCCGTCCGGAGCTGGATGTGTTATTAGATTGTGGAATGGGAAGTTTGTAGGGAGATTGGTCAAGCCTTTGGAAGAAGATACCAACAACATAGCAGAATTTAAGGCCCTCATACACGGCCTTCTTTTTTGCAAGGATCTGGCTGTGGAGAAATTGGAAATTGAAGGAGACTCCACCCTTGTGATTTATGCTATGAGGTCAGAATCCATAGAGAATTGGAAATTGAGAGCTCTTTTGGAGCGGGCATTAGACTTGTTAAAAAATTTTGAAGCTTACACGTTGAATCATGTTTATAGAGAGGCTAATTTTGAGGTAGATGAATTGGCTAATAAGGGGGCAGACGGCTCTGAACTTTGCATGATTGGACCTCCTTTAGAAGTGGAGCATATTTCCTCCCAGCCCCCAAGGCCATCTTAATTTTCACGTGGCAGGTATTCCTAGGGCTGCGATCCCTCTCGATAGCTGCTGAGGTGGCAAATTTAATTCCCTAGTGTGTGAAGATCATTTAGTTAGGCGGCTTCTCAACCGTCCTTCCTTGGTAGGCAGCAATCGTACCTCTGATGACGTATCCCATCCTCGAGGAGGTGAGGAGGACGATTTGCACTTGTGAGAACAGGTGCGAAATCCGAAGGATGAGACTCACATTGAATTCATCTGCTATGTGCATTTAGTGGCCGAGCCTTCAATCGCCTACTTAATTCCATGGCACGGGCATTTTTTCATCCCAAGCTTCTCAAGTGTTGCAGTTATGGAGACTCCTATCCGCTTGAAGTGTTCTCGGCGCCAAGTAGCCTTCCTTGGGAGGATTACCAATCTCCGTCTACAGTCTATCTGCAAAATCAAAAGCAAACTATTCTTGGATGCAGTGAAAATGGTCTTGGGGAGAAATTTTAGTGTCGGAGGACAGCTATCAAGTCAATACTGATATCTCCTCCCGTTTCTTTGTCTCTCTCTTGGATTTGGGCAGTGCAAAAGGGGACGTCTTAGTATGTCTCCGAGAGACATTCAAGGACTCGATACTGGGGGACGACGTGGAAATTGCAGTCTTCGCAAATTTGGAACTGGGCATTCCACACGCAGGGGATTTACCAAAGCTTTTGGACCCGCAGGTGGTGGTCAAGAGGCTCCCCTTTCTTCCTGACCTAGGAGGGCAGCGGCTTCTGCATCACAGAATTTGGGCGGGGAGAGGCTGCGACTTTATTTTTCGTGCAATTGGAATGGTCCGTGAAGAATCCTCTGCTTGGATTGTAGGTTTTGCTGCTATGGTAGAAACAGGGGATTTCTACAATGAAGATTGATGGTTTTTTGTTGTGGGTGGATGCTCGTGGAATCTGCTTAGCTGGGGTAGTCGAGGAGTCATGGTCTTTTCTGCAATATTTTTTGTAGCCTATGAATGTATGGAATATCTTGATTGTTGAGAAAGATATCTCAAGTATTTTGTAAAGTCAATATATCATATTAATAAAATCTTGCACACTCTGGTGCGGTTTACCGAGCAAAAAAAATTATATTATTAAATAATCTATTATATAAAAATATAATTTATTATTTTAACCTAAATATTATAATTTTATTAATAATAAATATTAATCTTATTAAGCTATTTTGTAACTCCAATCCTTTCTCTACTCGATCGGGATCATAAGCAATTTCCAAAATGAACACACGAACGAAGAGAAGATGGTTGACCAATCCCCGACCCTACAAATAGGGCATAGGCATCCACCAACTACTTTTGGTTCCCACTTGACTCGCTACTACCGATCAAAGGCTAGACAAAGGACCAATAAAGAGTAGTAGAAGATCCAAGTATTTCATATTCTATAGTCAATCACACGCAGCAAAACAAGTAATATGGAGCAAAATATGGCACAAATGACAAGGGTTGCCGAATCCAAATGTATCTAGCATGGCCATTTTATTCCTAGATTTTGGATTCAAGTGCGCACGATATCTAAGCCATATCACGTCCATATCATACCCGGTATGCACACCGCTGGAGAGGGGGTGTCATATCCGATAACTCTGTCATAAACAGATAATTTATTGATAAATTGATAATATGATTTTTCAATTTTATTTATATCAATGAAAGTTAAAAAGTTTTAAAGTACAATAAGCTAAGAATCACAACTACAATCTACAAGTGACAAAGATCAAAATGACAAAATAACAATGCAAAAAGCAGATATGCATATAGCTGGTTTGAGCAACAAGCTCAAAATTAGAGTCATACTCATCGTCCAATGAATGTCTCAAAAACTGTTCATCACTAGAACTATTGCACTGAACTGTATCCTACAATGTGATCCCAACCAATCCCAGCAGCAAACCCTACTCCTCATCAACATGTTGTAACTCCTTGGGCTCTACATCCCACCATGTCACTGGGTTTTGCCTATAATCAGGTATCTTGCAATCAAAGAGACACGAGCATTGTGTACAACAATAAGATTTTCCACTCTCCTATAGCTAAGTATGTTCCTCTTAAGAGAGTGGATAAAGCTATAGGTGGATCAGTTCCTCTCAACAACAAAGGAATTACAAACCTGTGAGAGAAGGCAAATGGCAAGTGTGTGCAGTAATCTTGTAGGCCAATACAATCGCCACCAACTGGCATGTCTTGTGCCAAATGGTGCTTATCAATCTTAGTTGAACTCTTGTAGCCATCAAATTCAATAAATCTTATCCACTCAACTCTAAACAATGAAGCTTCCTCTAAATTATACATTTTGTTAAGGGTCGTCATGAGGCCATTCCTCACCTCTTGCTCAACAAGGAAACAATTCTACCAAGTCTCTCCACATACCACTTTGGGTTCAATGCATATGCAGCCATATGTAGAGCGGTGTTCATCTTTTCCCACCTTTGTTGAATGATGGGCTAAATATACTCGTGATCGAACTATAGGGTGGGATCTCTCTCACAAACAACAGCCTTCATTCAGGCAAGCATGTTGCTAACGCATGATCTCCCCAAGGATAGTATTGTCAGAACATGCAAATTTGATGAGGCTGAAAACAAGGATGACAAAAGATGTGATGTATCTCACATTTGACCAAAAAAGATCACTAACAATCTCCTTCACCCTCTTCCCCTACTCTATCTTGGACTTTCTCCATCTAATCTAATCATGTGTCATGATCATAAGATGCAAGGGCTCTTGCAACTCGAGCATCATCTCTATTGGAATAGAATATGAAGTAAATTAAGTTTCAACAGATTTGAAAAATTCCTTCCTCAAAAAAAACAACAATGCCAATAAGGTGTGGCAATTGCAAATGAACATCTGCACCTTGCTTGCATCCACCACAACCTTTTTGTCCCACTTGATTTTCTCAATGGCGTTGATTGCACTGTTCATAGCATGCACACAACAAGGAAACCAATAGATGTGCTTGTAGATGGATTGAATTAAATTGTCTGCTGCCTTGCACACATATGTTGCATCAGTAACCACCTATACTACATTTGACGACAAACCTCCTCAACGGCATCTCTTAGGATCTGAAACTAAAACTCAACATCTTTGTGTTTTCCAGAACAATCAATCACCCTAAAGAAATAAGGCCCTTCCTTACATGTAAATATAATGTGGATGAGTGGGACAATGTCTAATGTTCGTCCACCCATCCATGATATGTTAAATTTTCCCAAGATTGTAGTTCTCGATTTGGTCTTGCAAGGAGGCACATAAATAGCACTTTTTGGTCTTGCTAGGAGGCACATGAATAGCACCAGCTTGGCCTACCATGGCCATAGCCTCCTTGTAATAAGGACATCAAGCAACATGGAAAGAATACCATTAGCAAAAAAGAATTTGCCAATGGCCTCACTGCCTCTCTCTTGCTTCTACACATTGAGCATATTTGTAATCAGGTTTGCTGATGCTGAACATGTGGCCCTCTATTTCCCCTGTAACGTCCTCTTTTATCGGCAGCACTGAATGAGTTGTTCTGTCAGCAGTTAGATAGGATTGTGTTTTCAATTAGGAATGTTTGTGTTTAAAATAAGGTGGCTGAGTCTTCAGTTAGGGAGCGGCGGTGTCTTTATGTCTTCCAGTTGAGCAGCAGCTGAGGCTTTCAGTTAGGATTCAGTTAGGAAACTTGAATGGTGGAATAAGGTACTGAGTTGGTCTCACACTTGTCAGTTAACTGCCCAGCTAACCTGCCAGTTGACGGACTTAATTTGAAGGACTGGTTTGTTAGTTAGCTGCCCAGGAATGAGGGAGTTATTTAGAAGTTAACTACCACCAATTCAGGAAGTGATTGCCACTGATTGAGGAGCGCAGGAGGTAATGGGTTATAAAAGGTGTGAGGGAAAACAGACAGGACATCTTTTTGGAAATTAAAATAAAAACTCAGTTTGATACTGCTACAGCAATTTTGGCACTTGAGACAAAAATCTCAGGTGCATCCACTATCAGCTTTTTCTCTGGGAACAAATACTCTCAGGCAACAGCAGTTCATGGTGCAGGACATCATCAAGATTACCAGGGCATTATCAGCACCAGTAAGGCATCAGATCTGCTTGCTGCAGAGCATCGTCAGGAGCTTCAAGGAGACAAATCTGCATACTAGGTTTGCCCAGTAAGTGTATCAGTTAAAAAAACTGTAATTGTTGTGCTTGTATCTAAAATATAAAATTAAATTGATAAGATATTTGTTGCTGGAATAGTTTCTATGATTGATTTTGTTGTTGAAATTGGCAGAGGTCATCACATCCCCCTTGATTTTACCCCACTCAAAAGGATTTCAATAAAATGAGATGACCATGTTGAAAAATACTTTGTAAAGTCTGTTTGAAGACTTGAAACTTTTTACTGAAATCCTTGTGATTGATGATGAAATGACAGTGTTGCCAAAAGAACAATGGTCGTTTAACAATTAGTAAGGTGTTATGGTCACTTAGCTCATATGCATATGAGAATAAATGGACAACTGAAAGATTAATAAAATAATTTAAAATAAAAAGGTAAGAGAAATTGAATTATCCTTTCTTCTTTCTTTTTCAGATTTTCTAATCTTCACCTCCTCAAGAATGTAGAGTTAACAAAATAAACTTAATTAGCTAAATAAAAGGATTTAACTTTATCACTTAAGTGAAACGCAAAATAGAATTAACTCGAACCACTTGCACATTCACCCTGAACCTATGCAGAAGTTCTGAACCAAGATAAAAAACTCAACAACACTGACTTGGATGCAACAATAGGCATTCTTAATATGTCAGAGGTTACTTCTATGACTGTCATGTCTCCTACAAGTTTGAACTTTGATCATTTCCAAATACCTACAAATTAGTTTTTCCTCCTTCAAAACTATGCAGGCTGCTTCTTATGAGTTATTGAACTTTCAAAATGCTATCAAAGCACTTTAAACCAGTTTTTCCCTTACTTATGCTTTTCACAGCCTTCCAAACATAGCTACATGGTCGCATGCCCCAGCCTCAAAATAACACACCCTTGGGCCTTAACTGTACTTGGATGGTAGACCCATATAATTCTATTGAAACTACTACTGTTTTTCTATAATTCATGCATAACTATATATATTTTTATCACTATCACAAACACATCGTAGACCTTGTACAACCAAGTTTTAGGGATGTGCACAACATACTTCACATATCAATTGGGTTTCTCTCCCCTTTACACTTTTCCCTGTTGAGACTCGTTCCTAACCTGATGGTAACCATTTCCACATTAAAAAAACTTATTGTGTATGAGAAGTTACAGCTACCAGCTCAACCATTTTTGCAACTAACTAGGTTTTGTTATTTGAAGAGACTTTTCAAAGAGAAGTATTGTGGTAGAACTTTGTCTAACATTTGCCGAATAGGATGAATGGGATCATTCATACAAGAGCCGCAGCTTGAAATGCCAGGAGACATGTTAAGTGTTGAAATTGCTTGAAATACTGCAACTCCGGGTGTAGCATATCCAGAAAAACAAGGCAGAGACCAAGTTAAATCCAGGGTGACTTACCCTGCGCCTGCAGTATCTAAGCCCAAGGTTGACCCGGAAAGAGAAATTGCCAATTGAAAAATACATTGTCTATTTTTTTGAATTTACTCTTTTTTATTATTCGCCATTTCAGTTGAAAAAATATTTGAGCTAGCACCAGCATTCCATCTAACATTGCCAACTTTTCATTTCATATCAGTTATGCTTCATCATGAACCAGTCTGATTAAAATAGTCCAGGGGAGTAACATGTCTCGCGAAGTAAAGGTCTTATCACTAATACTCTATGTAAAATGCAAACAAAGAAGCACTTCTGAATCCACTGGCCAAATATTTGTTGGCAACAAATCATGCCTGCACACTTTAAAACCAGTGGCCAAATATTTCGATAGCACAGATTATGCCTGCGATCAGGGCTTAAATTTGACAGTTGTATAGCTGTATTTAAAGATTTTGATTGTGAAATACAATAAAAATTAATATTTGAAATTTATTTTAGAAATTGTAGAAAAAACAATTAATATGAAAATCTGATTATATATTATTTTTAAATTCTTTAATAGAAACTTCTTCTATTTTTTAATAGAAATTTCTATTATTTACCAAAAAAAAAAATTTAATTTTTTAGATTTTTTTAAGAAGTTTTCAATACTATTTATTTTTTTTATAGAATATTTTATATTCATTTCAACCTTCGGCTTTTCCACATCAAAACATTTTGCATTGAAGAATAAGGATATGACACTAATTAAAAAAAAACAGCTAGAATGCATACATTATTTGAAATAATGAATACATTAAAATTTGACTTGTATAAAAAAAAATTAATTGTCATGCCGAATAATGAAGACTAAACTATAAGAAAAAAATTTCTTTGACAGGCAAGGTAGACTGTCAAATTTAAGCCCTGCCTGCGATTTTAAAACTTGCTGTAAAATAAAAAGCACATAAAGCAACAAACAGGCATTTATTTGAATCGATTGAGGAGCACTCAAAAAACTTTAAATGACAAAAACCTCAGAAAAGGGATTGGTTATTAGTTTAAAAGATGGACCTTTTTTCCGCAGTAGCACCTCCCTTCTGAGAGAGGAAAGACCTGAATAGTGGCGAGTTCACGTCGTATATCATCCTTCTTGGCAATCGAATCGCTGATGGCTCAAAACTTGGCAGGACAAAGGCAGAAATTAAATGGAGATTTCGCAGGAGGAAAACTTCGTCCTATCACTGCGTATAACCCTAATCGACCAATTTTCTCCGCCAGACTATATATATGACAGATAAATAAATCTCTCGGGAAAATAAACACCCTACAATTAATTTAGCTAATAAATTGATAGAATGGAATCCTTTTGGAAATGGAATCTTTTTATAGTGGAGGATGTCTCACAACCTAACTTGTAGGCGGTTTGTAGCATATGGAACTACCTCATACTCCCATCCATGTTGAAGGAGACACCTAACTTGCTTCAATATGAGATACTTTAGAAATATGTTATAGGGAAGTTTGCATAATACCTAAATATATTGGAAAAATTTTATAATGGAAAAAATAATATAATACAGAATAATACAATCAATAGGTAGTAAAGAGACACTTTCGTATTTACACTAACATTCATCCATCCTACAACTTCGTCAAAAAAGTCTTTGTAAAAGTTGAAGGCAAAAGAGCATATAGGCTACTAAACAAAAAATTTACAAAGTAACAAAAAGGCGGCTTCCACAACTGAACTAAGAAAACTTTAAATTGCTTTTGGCCTCCTAAATGTTAAAAACTGACGCAGAGCCACAGCCAGAAGCGTGTAAACGGGCGTCAAATTTCCTCTCCCCAACATACATTCTTGTATGTATGACAAAATATACATCCGCCTTTGTATATCAAAATATACAAACTCCTTTGTATATACATTCACCAATGCACATACATTTCCTTTTCCTGTCGGCGTGATACATGACCATCAGCCTTACCTTTAATCCTTCCACCGACGACTGCGGTCACACCGATACATGCAAAGTTCAACCTATTAATCCGGTTCCCTTAACCCTTGCTACCGGTTATCAAGTGTATCTCTCACAATGTATAAGTGCGATGTATATTTCCAATATACAAGCGCTAGATACAAATAAACATACAACCTTTCTGTTGACTGGCGTTGACTCCACTATATCAAACTCTTGTATCTGCCGAATGTATATTCGGACATACAACCAAATATACAATGCCAAAATATGCATTCAACGAATATTCCTCAGAATATCCCTTCCACGATCCGTTGACCTTTAACTTTCTCCTGTACCATCCGAATGTATATTTGCAATATACATTCACCATATGCAAACCATAAAGTGCATTTGATGTATACGCAGAGACATGCAACTACAGTATACTCACAAAATGTATACCAAAAGATGTATACACAGAACTTGTATGACCCGATGCCCCTCAGCGATATACACAAACTTTGTATATCTTGAATGTATATTTTCAATGTACATTTAGAATGTACAACCCCGATATGCAAACAAAAGATACATCTCCCATCTATCCTTGGTGAATGTATCTTTGACTCGCCGTTGACCCACTTGTATGTTCCAACATACAACAGCAATATGCAAATGACAGATACACACAAAATGATCCTCGGATACAAAAGCGATATACACAAGAAATGTATATCCGAACTACTTCATCTTTGTATCATCAAAACATGCATTTTTAACAAGTTCTAACACCCAAACCGGTTAGCGATATACGCACAAATACAAATGCGATATACACACAGACTGTATGTCGCATACAAACCCTGTATATCCGTCAAATGTATATTTTGACAAAACCCTCAAAACTTCACAAATTTCACACAGAAAACACTGCAATCGGGCCGAACCATTTCCTGGGCAACTTTAACTTAGAATTTAACCTTCAAACCCTAGCACATGAGGATGCTAGGATAAATCGTAGCATGCTATAAATCAATCCCAAAAACATGAAATGCAAAAATAGAAAAATGAAACTGCAAACTAAACTACTGTACATGTCCATTCCACTGATTCAGAAAATCAACCGGTGGAATGGATGAATGAATCCATTTCGCCTGCAAAATCAAAATCGACTACACAGATAGATCGAAGATCAGACAAATGAAACAACAGAATCTTCTTTATTTCAATAACAAAAATGCATACAAATATCACAACCCCACTATATCACAATGCTCAGTCTGATCTCCAAAACATAATGTCTCTGTTTTTCATATGCAATGCTAAACTATATTTGTCTAAAACAAACTGATCTAGGGCATAAATAGCTACTCTTCACGAGTAGTACAGACTCGATTCCCAGTGGCTGGGAGACTTCCAAGCGGCTGGGAAGACAGCTATCTCAACAAACTATAACTGTCTACACACTATCCTAGATTGATCCAAAACATAAGAATTGGTCCAATGGACCTTATTACATCATAAAGTCAAAACATACTATAATTAGAGTTATGTTTTATTTTGAAGGGGTGCTCCTGCACCATACTCCCCAGAAGAAGAAATCTCAAGTCCACTTGAGATGAGAGTATGTAAGTCTGAACCATGTTTGTTGATCTATTCTGCAGTCATCCATACTGCTTCTGAATCAGGTTTTCCTGCCAAGCCACCAAATATGCCAAATATTGTTTGTTTCGGGTCTTCTTGATCATTCTAGTGTCTAAAATCTTTTGCAATTCTGGTGGATCATGTTTTGGAATGTCATCAGCTGCTGCATCCTGTAGTAGTTCCTATTCTTCATCTGGATTATGCTTGTATGGAGTTAAATCACATATATTGAATATAGGTGATAAACCAAGATTAGAAGGAAGTTGTATCTCATAAGCATTTTGTCCATGTTTTCTCAAAATCTGACATGGTCCAATCTTCCTCTGCATGAGTTTGGTATATTTACCTTTAGGAAGTCGTTCCTTTTTCAAATGAACCCATACCAAATCTCCAACATCAAACTGTACATCTTTCTTCTTTCTATCAACATATTCTTTATACTTCAAGGTAGTGTGTTGTAGCTCGGTCTTTACTTGATCATGAACCTCTTTTATGGCTTCTGCAAAGCTTCTCCATCTGCACTAACAAAATCTCCTGTAGGTAGATCTCTCAGCTCCAAAATACCTCGTGGATGTATACCATAGACTATCTGAAAAGGTGATTTCCCTGTGCTTCTATTGGCAATATCATTATAGGAAAATTCTCCCTGAGATAGGATAGTATCCCACTTTTCTCCATGCTATCTTGTCAAACATCTAAGCAAATTTCCTAAAGAACGATTTACGACTTCAGTCTATCCATCTGTTTAAGGATGATATGCGGATGAGAAAGATAAATTTGTTCCAAGCTTCTTCCACAGAGTTCTCCAGAAATGACCAATAAACTTCACATCCCTATCTGACACTATGCTCAATGGCAATCCATGTATTCGTACTATTTCTTTGAAAAACAAATCTGCAATATATGAAGCATCAGTAGTGGTTTTGCATGGCAAGAAATGTGCCATTTTGCTGAATCTGTCCACTACGGTAAAAACACTATCATATCCTTTGTTGGTTCTGGGTAAACCCAACACAAAATCCATACTTATGCTTTCCCATGGTCTGGAAGGAATGGGTAAAGGCTGGTATAAACCTGCATTACTTGATCTTCCTTTTGCTTTCTGACATATCACACATGTCTCTACAAATTTTCTGACATCTGATTGTAACTTAGGCCAGTAATAATGTCTTCAAACAAGATCAAGAGTCTTGTCTAAACCAAAATGTCCTGCCATAGCTCCACAATGTTTCTCTTTTATGATGTTCAACCTCATAGAACACCTTGGAATACACAACTGTCCACCTTTGAACAGTAATCCATCTTGGATCAGAAATTCAGAGAACTTAGCATGATATTTATCTCCAAAAGAAGTACATACCTGATATATCTCTCCAAAATCTTCATCATCATCATACATGGTCTTCAATGAATCAATGCCAACACTTTCCAACTAGATCTGGTTGACTATTAGAGCTCTCCTACTCAAGGCATTGGCTACCTTATTTTTGACTCCTTTCTTATGCTTCAATGTGGAAGTAAAAGCTTGCAAAGTTTCTACCCATTTCATATGCCTATGATTCAGTTTTTCCTGGCTGTTTATGAAATTCAGAGCCTGATTATCTGTGAATACTATGAATTCTTTCGGCATCAAGTAATGCCTCCATTTCTTGAGTGACTGGACTAGAGCATACATTTCCAAATTGTATGATGAATACCTCTTTTTAGCATCATTGAGCTTCTCACTGAAAAATGCAATTGGTCTACCTTCTTGGCTGAGTACTGCTCCAATTGCCATGTGACTTGCATCACATTCTACCTAAAAAATTTTGTTAAAATCTGGAAGTGCAAGGACTGGCTGCTATGCCACTTTCTTCTTCAATGTTTCAAAGGAATCACTTGCTTCCTTAGTCCAAGCAAATCTTCACTTTTGTCCTCCTTTTATAGTATCAAGCATGGGTCCACAAATATGACTAAACCCTCTTATAAACTTTCTGTAGAAGGTTGCTAACCCATGGAAACTTCTGACATCATTCATAGTCCTTGAAGTTGGCCAAGACAATATGGCACTCACCTTCTCCTTATCCATTTGTGCTTTCCTTGTGAAATGACAAAACCTAAATATGTGATCTCCTCTTGCATGAACAAACACTTGTCCAAATTTATCATCAGCTGCTCTTCATGTAACCTCTTGAGAACCAAATCTATATGTCTGAGATGTTCTTCCTTTGTGTTGCTGAAAATCAGAATGTCATCTAGATATACTATGACAAACTTTCCCATAAGTTCTCTCAAAACCTCATTCATCAATCTCATAAAAGTACTAGGTGCATTAGACAAACCAAAAGGCATAATTTTCCACTCATACAACCCTTCATTGGTTTTGAATGTTGTTTTCCATTCATAGCCTGGCCTAATTCTGATCTGATGATAACCACTCTTCAGATCTATTTTTATAAAATACTTAGCACCTCCCAAACAGTCAAGTAAATCCTCTATCCTAGATATTGGAAACCTATACCTGATTGTGATCTTATCAATAGCCCTGGAATCTGTGCAAAGCCTCCAAGTGCCTTCTTTCTTTGGTGCTAGTACAGCTGGTACTGCACATGGGCTTAAACTTTTACCAATTAGACCTGTGTCTAACAATTCCTCAATTTGTCTTGCTACTTCTGTATTCTGTTCTAGAGTTAGCTTATATGCTGCTTTGTTTGGAAGTGTAGATCCTGGGATTAGATCTATGCAATGGCTAATATCCCTTACAGGTGGTAGGGATCTTGGCATTCCATCAGAGATGATGCCTTTATACTTATCCAATAACTCTTGGACAGCTGGGTCTATGAACCTCTGCTTCTTCTCTTTCTTGACTCCTTGCTGCTATTCTCTATTCACTGTCAGACATGGAATTAGGGCATATGCAACTGCACCTTCTTCTGCCACTTCTTTCATGAATTGTTTTCCTTCCATCAGCATCACCTTTAGCTCTTTTCCTTTTGATTTCTCCTCCTTCTCTGTCCGTGGGATCAACTCTGTCACCATACCATCTTTGGTGATTGTATAGGTGTTCCTAACACCATCATGGCATGCCTTCAAATCATACTGCCATGGTCTTCCAAATAAAAGATGGCAAGCATCCATCTTGGTGATATCAAACAACAACTTGTCCTTATATGCTCCAATCTAAAATTCTACCCAAGCCTGCTCTTCTACAACTATTTTCTGACCTTGGGTAAGCCATGAGACCTTATATGGGGATGGGTGAGGCAATCTTCTAAGCTTAAGCTTTGTTACCATTTCATCAAATACAAAATTTTCAGTAGAATCAGAATCAATTAAAACTTTACATGCCTTACCTCCTACCTTGCATGTAGTTCTGAAAAGAGACTTTCTTTGTGGGGGTTCTTTGTCAGGTACCTTCATGGTAGTCATTGTTCTCCTCATCATCAGAGATTCTCCACTCTCTGGATATCCATAATTGTCAGGGGCATTCACACTTTGAAAAGCATTTGAGCTTGTTGCACTTTGGCTATCAAGTTCTTGGATCAGATTCGTTCTCCTTTCTCCTATTGAACTTGTTGCCTTTTCTGGACATCTACTGGCTATATGGCCTTTTTTATTATAGTTATAACATCTGATAGATCCTCTGCCCTGAGATCTTCCCCTGAATGATGGTCTTCTGCCTCTGAAATTTCCTTGCTGATTGTAACTTCCTCTCTGGTTTTGACTGTCATCTCCCTTGCTGTTGTCATGACTAGATTCTCCCTGATATCCAAATCCATGTCCTTTGCCTCTGAAAGGACCTCTTCCACCTCTTTGCTATTTTCCTCTTCCTCTATTGTTCTGTTCTTGTCTTCTCTTTAATTTCTCTTCCACTTTCAATGCCAACTGAAAACATTTCTGAACTGTATCTGGGTTATGTAGATTCAAATCTTCCTGAATGTTGAACCTCAATCCATTAAGGTATCTGGCTACCCTTTCTTCCTCACTCTCTTTTGCTTTTGTCTTGACACAAAGTTTCATAAATTCTTCTGTATATGAGCTGACATCTAGCTCCTTCTGCTTCAAATTTTGTTTCCTCTTATGCAATTGGATGTTGTAATCCAATGGAACATAGGCTTCTTTCACTAAAGCCATCATCTTCTTCCATGTGGCAACTCTACGCTTTCCTTCTTGTACTCTGTCATCTTGGATGAAATTCCACCAAGTTAATGCAGCCTCTTTCATTTTTGATTGGGCTATCTTTACCCTCTGGTGTTCTAGTATCTCCTCTGTCTCAAAGAAATTGTTTAAGGAGTCTATCCACTCCATCACCGAATCAGGATCCATCTTTCCTGTAAACACTGGCAAATCCAGTTTCACATCCATGGTTCTCCTCTCCATGGATTTGAGGGCATTAATCAAGGGTCTCTGGTCTGCAGGAACGTCTTCCTCGTTCCACCTAGGGATCTCTTCTTCTTCCCTGTCTTCTTCTTTACCAGAACCTACTCTGTCCCTCAACTTCTCCAACTCATTTTTCAATGCCTAATTCTGAGCCTTTACAACAATGCTCTCTACAATCTGCTTCTTTACCAGAACTGCCAACTCAGCATTGGTCATCCTTGCCAGAATCTCTGATGTTCCTTCTTCATTCGACATCTTACCATCTTCTTATCTTCCCAGAAGATCCAACATTTGCTCTGATACCACTATGACGCAAAGCCACAGCCAGAAGCATGTAAACGGGTGTCAAATTTCCTCTCCAACATACATTCTTGTATGTATGACAAAATATACATCTGCCTTTGTATATCAAAATATACAAACTCCTTTGTATATACATTCACCAATGCACATACATTTCCTTTTCCTGTCGGCGTGATACATGACCATCAGCCTTACCTTTAATCCTTCCGCCGACGACTACAGTCACACCGATACATGCAAAGTTCAACCGATTAATCCAGTTCCCTTAACTCTTGCTACCGGTTATCAAGTGTATCTCTCACAATGTATCTAGCGCTTGTATATTTCCAATATACAAGTGCTAGATACAAATAAACATACAACCTTTCTGTTGACTGGCACTGACTCCGCTGTATCAAACTCTTGTATCTGCCGAATGTATATTCGGACATACAACCAAATATACAATGCCAAAATATGCATTCAACGAATATTCCTCAGAATATCCCTTCCACGATCTGTTGACCTTTGACTTTCTCCTGTACCATCCGAATGTATATTTGCAATATACATTCACCATATGCAAACCATAAAGTGCATTTGATGTATACGCAGAGACATGCAACTGCAGTATACTCACAAAATGTATACCAAAAGATGTATACACAAAACTTGTATGACCCAATGCCCCTCAGCGATATACACAAACTTTGTATATCTTGAATGTATATTTTCAATGTACATTTAGAATGTACAACCCCGATATGCAAACAAAAGATACATCTCCCATCTATCCTTGGTGAATGTATCTTTGACTCGCTGTTGACCCGCTTGTATGTTCCAACATACAACAGCGATATGCAAATGACAGATACACACAAAATGATCCTTGGATACAAAAGCGATATACACAAGAAATGTATATCCAAACTACTTCATCTTTGTATCATCAAAACATGCATTTTTAACAAGTTCTAACACCCAAATCGGTTAGCAATATATGCACATATACAAATGCGATATACACATAGACTGTATGTCGCATACAAACCCTATATATCCGTCAAATGTACATTTTGACAAAACCCTCAAAACTTCACAAATTTCACATAGAAAACACTGCAATCGGGCCGAACCATTTCCTGGGCAACTTTAACTTAGAATTTAACCTTCAAACCCTAGCACATGAGGATGCTAGGATAAATCATAGCATGCTATAAATCGATCCCAAAAACATGAAATGCAAAAACAGAAAAACTAAACTGCAAACTAAACTACTGTACATGTCCATTCCATCGATTCAGAGAATCAACCGGTGGAATGGATGAATGAATCCATTTCGCCTGCAAAATCAAAATCGACTACACAGATAGATCGAAGATCAGACAAATGAAACAACGGGATCTTCTTTATTTCAATAATAGAAATGCATACAAATATCACAACCCCACTGTATCACAATGCTCAGTCTGATCTCCAAAACACAATGTCTCTGTTTTTCATATGCAACGCTGAACTATATCTGTCTAAAACAAACTGATCTAGGGCATAAATAGCTACTCTTCACGAGTAGTACAGACTCGATTCCCAGTGGCTGGGAGACTTCCAAGTGGCTGGGAAGATAGCTATCTCAACAAACTATAACTGTCTACACACTATCCTAGATTGATCCAAAACATAAGAATTGGTCCAATGGACCTTATTACATCATAAAGTCAAAACATACTATAATTAGAGTTATGTTTTATTTTGAAGGGGTGCTCCTGCACCAAAAACCTTCTATTTTATTTTACCTATAATATTTTTATTTAGTTTTGGGTTTACTTTGAGAGAATGGTTTAATATAATTATATCTCACAAAATGGTGTAATTTTGAATGAAGTTAGACTTATTCTCTTATCCTTCACATATCCCAACATGTTTGACCTTATCCCATCCATTTTTACAAATATTTATATGCACTTAACATTCATTATGCCTATCATTGCCCAACATATCTAAACATTCATTCCTCACCTCAAAATTACTATTTCCTTGTCCTTGGTAAATCCCATCCAAAGTTGGGCTCATTCTCTTATCCTTCACATATCCCCACCTCCACATATTCCCACATGTTTGACCTTATCCCATCCATTTTTAGATACATTTCTATCCACACAACATTTATTATGCATATCATTGCCCACCATGACCAGACATTCATTCTCTGCTTTAAAATTACCATTTCCTTGTCCTTGGTCAATCTCGTAATATGAGATTGATCCCACACTGTATGGAATTGATCCCTAAATTTATAATTATGTAAATTCAAGTTTTGTTGACTCTCACCTATTTCTTTGTCATCATGAGCCAACTTGGTACCTTTTTTGTGTGATTATTGCTATGTATTGGTATTTCAAGGCATTTAGTGTGCTTTCATATATCATCCAAGCATATCAATCAATCATTCACATATCCTAAGCATTAAAGAGAAGAATCATTCTAGGAATCTTTAAATTTGGAGCACTAAAAGAAACCTAAATTTGCATCATCATTCTAGAGCATTTGCATGAATAAAAAGTGTTGTCTTCGTTCATTTCCACAACTACATAGTTGGTCCAATCAAGAGGGTTGACCTAGGAGAACATGACCCTTGCGATCTGGCAATATTTCAAAGGTATTTTTAAATATCCCCTATCGTTAACATGCATTGAGGAGTAGACTTCGAGGTGGATTAGAATGCAAATGTGCACATTCAACCAAATTAAAGCTACAACTCATGGGATAGTTCTACACCCACGAAAGTGGTTCCAAATTCAACCTATTTCAAAGTTGACAAACTATTATGATTCCAAGGCAAAGTAAAAATTAGAGAGGATCCATTTTTAATCTTGAGGTAGGCAAATTTTAGTGTGACATTAGAGATACTTCTTCACCATTGTTCTAAAGCTAAGTGCCCTGACCCAGTTTGCATTTACTTTCACAAAATAACATTCAATTGCTCAATTATCTAGTCCCAACTAATTATTGATTTAATCTAAGTTGATTTATCCCAAGTTCTATGCATTTATTTAATTAGCCTAGATTACATTTATGAAAAGGTTGTTTTTGTTTACATATTTGGTGAACTTGACCATGCTTACACCCCCTAAGGCTTGACCTTAGGGTTATACCTTAACTAATTTTAGGACATTTCATATTTGAAATCACTCTAATTTTATCATTCATTTTCATATCTCTTGTTGTGTGTGTGTGTGTTTTTTTGCCACCCTCCCTCCCCAGGATATTCTACTTATGGCTCATTTTAGCTCTTACCCTTTGGCTAATTTGTAGATATGTATTTTAGATTCCGACATGTTCTTATCTTTTATAACACAAGACACATGATCCATCCTTGATATGCTCATGACTTTCTGTGTGTTGGATGCAAATGTGTTTTCTAGAGGTGTCATTTTATCATGTGCTATCTTTTCCATCTTTCATCAAATTGGTTAGTGCTTATCCTCTTTATTGAAGATGCGTATATCATTTACCCACACACTATATGATAATCCTATGCCTTGTGATAGTAATGAGCATCCACCAAGCAAGGATCTATCATATGAGACTTCCACTATGATGACCATTAATCATGTTGCACCTTCTTCACTTATACATGACATTAGTAAACCTTGTGATTGTATCTCTCTTACATGTCATGTTAGCCCTATATCCATAGATTCATTTGCTTGGAATGACTTACCTTCTTCATACATGTTGATGAGCACACTAGTAACCAATTTTTACATCTCATGTTGAATCTATGGATACTTGTTGTGGACGTCAAATTTAGATCAAAACAAAGAAGTTAGATGTAAACAATAAGAAATAAAACTCAAATCCAAACTTAGCATTCACTTTTAATTAGAGCAATAATGGAGTACAAACAACAATGCACACACAAAATAGAAATGTGTTGTTTGAGATATGCTACAAGTGTTGAGTTGATGGATTTTTGTATGAATGTGGTTGCTTGAGTGCTTGGTGATTGCTCAATTTGGAAGCATGTACTTGCTATGGATGAAGATGATGAATGTCTTTTGGGTAAGCCTCCTGAAATAAAATTTCCAAATTGGACATGGAGCATCAAGATTGAAAGATGAAATCAAGGGCTAGGATTGCCTTGCATGGGGATGTATCCTAGACTCTTGACAAGTGGCAAGAGGAGGTGGATTGTGCTAGGTGGAAGGATGAGATCTTAAATTGTAGGATGAAATGAGATGCAAGCAAATGGAGAAGAAATAGAGAATGCAAGTGGATGGTGGAGATTGAATTTAGAATGGAAGGTCAAGATTGATCCATGTGTGAGCAAGGAGTGGGGATGAGTGGCTTGAGGAGGCATGAGTGAAGTGGAAGGCCTGGATTACTCCTAGGATTTGAAATGAATGATAGAGATTAAAGGACAAGGTATTTTGGACTTTAGTGGAAGGGGGTGAATTTTAAATTATAATATAAATGGGAGAGGTTAATTAATTAGATTAGTATGTGTTATCTAACTAATTAGTTGGAGGAATATTGGGACTTAGGTTAATTAATTAAGTATATTTAAATAGTCAACATTAGGGATGTGAAGGGGTTAATTGCGACATGGAATTGGTTGATTAAATTTGTCAAATTAATTGATTAATTAACTCGTGGCAAGGAATGGTTAGTTTAGGAATAATTATTTAAATAATGATTTGTTTAATTAATTTATGAGAAATTGATGTAGAGAAATCAAAGCAAATTTGGGGTGTCTACATTTTGCCCCTCTTTGAAATGGTGTCGCAACTAAAAGAAGTGGCATCATTTCAAAGAAAATTAAAAATTTTGTGGAAATTAGAAAAATGTCGGTAGGTTGCCCTAGCCATTTGAAAGAATGGTGATGAGGAAATAATGTAGTGATGCCCCCTCAAGAGAGCTAGTAGGCTAAATGGGGTCCAGGGGGTCTCTTGAAAGGAAAAAGAAGGCTTGGGAGGGTGAAAAAAGAAAAGAAAATGTGAAAAAGCGAGAGGGAAAAGTTAGGTTTTTGGTGGGAAAAAGGTATAAAAGGGGAAAGGAGGAGGATAAAAGCTCATTTTTACCCTTCCCATTGAGAGAAAAAGGAGCTCTGGAGAGAGGATAAAGAGTAAGATCGTGAGGATTTTGGTAAAGCATCAAAGTGAGCATGTGCGGGAGTATCAGTGACCTGCGGTGTTAGGAGTGACAATAGGTGTTTTGCCCCAACTAGATGTATATTATTTTTTGTGGTTTTTTTTTACATTTTTTGGGTAGGTTAAGGGGGAAAAGGCAGAGACAACTTGGGGAGGTTAAGGGGTTTGTCATTTGTGAGGTGAGAAGGGAAGTTTAATATTTTTTTTTTGGTGTCAGGGAGTGAAAAGAGGCAGATAGGATGCAAACACCTTGTGCCAAGGCATCTACATAGGTAGGCTAGGGTGCATTTGCATAATAGTCTGGGTATAGACCCAAGGAATGAGCGATAGGAAGAGGAGAGAGAAAAAGGTAGGAAGGATAGGAGAAAGATGAGGATATGTTGAGGATGTGTGGCACTTGACCTATGCAAGAGGAGTTTCCAATGAGGTGGAGCAATAGTTCTTAGCTATGGTGGGTTTGTACGATGTGGCTATGATGCTAGGCATACATGCAAATCAGTTGATGCTAATGGTGCTAGAAAAGCAATGGCACTCTGAGACTAGCACATTCCATCTCTCAACAGGGGAGATGATAGTGATGCTAGAGGATGTCTTACAGATTCTACGCATACCAGTGGTAGGGGTAATAGTGTATTGGCAAGATGGGGACCTAGAGGGCTAGATGGAGTAGTTGATGGGATGGAGGGGCATTCCACTATGGAGATGGGCATGGACTTGGATGTCTGCTTGGTGAGTGGTTTAATGGAGCGATTACCACTAGTGTTGATGGGGCTTGTCAGTGACATCTTGCTACTAAACAAGATGGGAAGGTTCTTCTAGATGGGCCTAGTGGATTGCATTGTAGACATGCTTGAGTATGCGAGAGTGTTTGCATAGGGCTCGTGTGTTGACACAACTCTATAGAGATTTACACTTAGTGGTCTACTGATTAATGAGGAGCATTGCATCATCCATATTACTGCAGGTGTTGGCATGGGAGCATGTAGTTGTAGTGTGCCCTAATGGATTGAGGTAGGTATGATAGCCATAACAACCCTATGTGTACAAGTGGGGCAGACAACAGGGATTTAGAGAGAGGCACTTGGGGGATACACAACATTATTGACAAGTGAGTTGGATGAGTTGGTGGGAGAGGATATTGTTTGGAAGTTGTATAGAGGGGTAGAGGCTTGGATAGATGAGGTGGCGTACTTGGGATGAGAATTGACAAAGTGCTATATAATGGGATGACGAGAGTATGTTATTAAGTGTTATCATCTAGATAGGTGATGAGGTCATCATGGTTCTTTTAATTTATCAAACTGGATGTGTCTAGAGTGATCTGTGGCAAGGTTTTATAATGGTTTGGGGATTTAAGTATGGATCTGAATCTAAGTCAACTGAAAGGACGATGCTAGAATTCAAACTATTCTAATTGTTGAATTAAACACACATGTTGGAATTTGAAAGGAATTGAAAACATTTACACTACTTTGCAGAAAGAAACTATTTTAATTGAATTGAATTGCTAAAGCATTTGAAACTATTCTATCATGCAACTGAAAATGAATTGCTGAAATAAATAACTGGGAAATATAACCATTCAACCTCTATTTCCACAATACAAGTTTAACAGGTTAAACTAGTTTTGTTTCACAAGGTGAACTTTTCAAGAACAGAACTCTTTTTTTTGTTATTTTCAAAATTAAAGAACAACCTGCAGGTATCTAAATACTGAAACACATACACATAGGACACATTAACTAATTCTAACATACATAAAGAAAATAACAAAATAGAAAGGTGTACCGAGAGATCTCCTTCGTTGGGTAAGCGGGCCCGACTTCCCCAGTAGGAAGGATCCTTCTGTGCTAAAATGACTTCAATAGAAATTCCTCTTTATTTGCATTTTGTGGAAGCCCGAATGGGCATGAATACACAATAAAAACAAAAAAGATCCTTTTTTAGGAAAACAGTAATTTAGACTTAAAGATTGGAATTGACTTAAAGATCTATCTAGATCATATTTATGCATCTGATCTTTTATTTTCATAACTGGCATAAACTAAACCTCACTACAGTAGTGATTAGTTTAACCAATTGCTTATTTAAAACATAAAAAGTTTCTCAAATTGGAAGCTTCAGATAAGATTCTAAATTGAGCATGATTGATGGTAATCAGACAAAATGCGGATTACATGATCTTGAACTGGAATGACACTTTTAGTTATCTTAAACCAAAATAACTTTGAACTAGAGTTGCAAATTGTCAAGGAATTGTGGCACTGGAATGGACAACTAGAGTTTCCCGTGGGATTGGTCATTGGGATTTGGAATAAGCCTAGATTTTGCTTTAATAATTATCAACTCAAGGGGAAGATGATTTCTTTGTAATGCTGTAGGAATCCATATCCATATGGAGCTTAGGTTCTTCATTGGAAGGGCAACTCCAAAGGGTCCAGAGGCTTCCAGCAAGCTCCATGATGTAATCCTTGTGAAATCAACATATAACCTTGACAAGAACTCATTATAACATGCAATTAAAGTAGAATTTTCAGTAATTGCCAAAAGGTTTCATCTAAAAGAAATAAGGACTAAACATGCATATCTACTCATTCAAAAGATAATTATAATCATAATAATGTTATGTATATATATGCCATATCACAGTATTTAAGGCTTTTGAAAAGACTTATGCAGAAATCAAAATAGACATTGATTGCCTCATCACTTCCCCCTATGCTAAATCTCAGCCATGTCCTCATGGCAATAGATGGACAGCATCTTCATCAGTTACATTTTTCTCCTCTAAGATTTGGCTACAATCATAGTCTTTTGTTTTGTAGTTGAAAATCTTTCGTTCTTTAGTTGCAAAACCATCATTCTCTATGAGCCTTGCATACCATTTCTCTGCTTTATGTTGTCGCGTTGGTCCTTGTGCACGCTAAGGAGAGGAGTTGACATTAGCAGGAGGGGTGGATGGAACCTCGTTCCAATCTAATCTTGCACTTGTTCCTGGATGAGAGTGACCAATTTCTCTACTCTCGCAAGCATCCATCTTAGATTAAGTGGGAAGATGGGCTCCCAATGTTTGAAACAATCAAGTAAATCCTCATAGCACAAAATATAGCTTCGAGAAGCTGCAGAGGGAAGAAAGTTGGCAACCTTTTGGAAGTTTGTAATGCATGAGTTTAAATTATTCACATACTGGTCCTTTATACCTTGCCTGTAAACCTAGGATTTGAAAGCCTTGGCATACCATGTGGTTTCAGGGCATTCATGCCTTATCTTAAGGCCAATGTTTATAGCTGTTGTGTTGTACCCTCCATTATGTTCTCCCACTCCCTATTATTTCTTAGAAGAGAAAGATAGCTCCGAAGCTAGAGCTCCCCCACATATAAATTTAACATGGAAGTATTAACATGCCCCATGATATGCTTATGCTGAAAAACTCACATAATAGATTTTGCTGCTCTTTAGGGTTTTGCATGTAGGTTTCCATGAATTATTTATCATTTTCAAAATCAAAGGGTAAATTGCAGCTAATGTATAACAACTTCCATCTCATGAATTGTTCCCTTAAGAATAATGTGTACACACCTGAGGGTTTCCATTGTGCCAAAAGGGTCTCACTTGTTTCATAGGCAAGGACAATTCTTTCTTTGGTTGTTGTCTTCTCTACCTAGAGAGTCTCTAGATCTCTCTGAATCTATGTATTCTCTTCCCCAAGCTTGGAATTGACTTCAGAGAGTTGGATGTTAACTTCATAAATTTGTAATGATACAGGTGTTGGGGCAAGTTGTGCTGGCCGTTGAGCAAGAGCAACAATCTGGGTGTCTTTTTGTGCAAGTTGGGTTATTTGTTTCTCTAGGTCTCTTTGCAATTTAGAGACTATCCTATCTCCCTCTTCTTTTTCTTAAGCAGCTTTCCACAGATTTTGTTCTAGTTCTGCATCCCTAGTCTTCAATAGTTGAGTTAGTGTTTCTAGTTGTTTTGGGCATTTCCTCAAATCATGATCAGAATTTGAAAGGGCCAGAGCATGGAGGGTTTGTTCTTCCTCCTCGCCTTTAGTGGCAATATAACCTGGGGTTCTTTTTGTTTCCTCCAAAGAGGTTTGGAGGCTTCTTCTTCTCCTTGTATCATGGGGGTGGAGAGATTTCCCAAAATTGTGGCTACACCCTACCTTGTTTCAATCTCCCCTTCATCATCTGATGAAATAAAGGTTCTGGTGTGGCGTGTTGGTGCTAGGGTGGAGGCAACAGTTTCTTCTCCTTTTTCCCTCTAGGTAGATTGCTCCCCTACTCTCTGGAGCCGTCTGAGATGGTGTGCCACAGGCTCCACAGAAACTGAAACATCAGAGGCTTGGGGTTTCTTAGTTTTTTTTTCTTGGGCTTGAATTCTAGGAAATCTTCCCATTTTTCTTGACCGTTTTCCTACTGGGTGAAAATATGTTTGATAATCAAGTAAATTAAGCCATGATGACTTATTTGTCCATCAATCTTTCTCACCTTAGCCATCATGTTCTGCAAACATGTGTGTAAGAAGGGAGATTTATCAAGCACTCAGTTTTATTTGCTCTACGTTGTAAGTGAATTAACATGCGCATCTCAGGGCCCAAGACAACTCCATACTATCCTTCACAAGTGAAAAACTTCATGATCCACAAGACCACAATCCTCCATGGTTCTTGGAGGTTGGCCCTTTCAATTCCCTTAGTTGCTCCCTTGCTAACGATATACAATGGCAATGGCTCCAGAGCAACATGGAAGATTTGAATTAACTCTTCGTATGATGGTTTTGTTTGAAATAGATCTTCTTCTACTTTTGGTATTTTTGAAATTTGGCTAATAACAACAAAATTTACAGGGATCCTTACCCCTTTCACTATAGAGAAGGTATGGTGGAAGTTAGTGATGAACTCATCCAGGAGCTCTTCCTCATACCCCTCAAATTTGTAGAGAAATCCTAGCCAACCTGCTTATCAGAAAATGTCAGCACTGACCTGATCCAAGGTTGCGTTCTCTGGTTCTGCCTTTCTCTCGTTGCCCATTGTTATATTTCTCACTTACTAGATTTTTTCAACTGATGTCAAACAGGGCAGAGAGGAGAAGCGGTTGTGTTTATGACTGTGGAGATATGAATTTAGCAAGTTTTCAAATTGTTTATCCCAATTGACGATGACATTAACACCTGGAATGTGGGAAAACCCTGTAATTAACTTCATCATTATTTCAGGAGTAATGGCGTACAAAGTGGAACTGTCAGGCCTATACATTGAACATATTATTTTAAGATTGTTGTGTGTGTGAGGTCTTGTTGAGTCGCCATCTTTAATGTTGTGTCTATTCAAATCTAGAGTTGACGACAACTCTCGCTCGCTCAAGATTCTCGTAATTATGAACCATAACCAATGGCCATTAATTACATAATTTAATCATGATTACCAATTAAAACACGTTAATTTTCATTTATGATATGTCGATGAGAATCTAATGTCATGATTATATGGTGCATGCTTCTGCCAATTGTCCTTGGAAGTTTTCCATGCCATGTGTCCCCTTTTTGAATGATTACATTAGTTTTATTGTGCCACATTGATCAGTGTGTTTGCAAAAGGAAAATATGTGTTGAGCATGCAAGGGAGGAACGTGGCACATATATATACATTAAGATGATTATAATTATGTTAAGAAGGAAAATATATTCATGCAGTGTACTTACTTCCTGAGACAACATCATTTCAACTTTTACCGAATTTGCTTTTCAAGTGGAGGCATGAGTTTTGTGCATCAGTATTATCATAGCAATGTATGTTTCCATCTAGATCCATCTAGAGTCATTTGGAGCTGTCTGGATTTTTTTTAGTGTATGATTCAAAAACTGCAGAAAGCTTCAAGAGAAGTTTTATTTCAGAAAAATGAGAGGAAATTTCTTAAGGAAAGATCGACATTTCTGGTTTTCAACCTTCCCTTCTAGTTAAGGTCGCCATTTTTGGTTTTCAACCTTGCCCCTTTTTATTGACAGGAGAGGCCGCCATTTCTAGTTTCCAACCTTCTTTTTTTATTCAGCCCAGACTTTTTGAGGGATTAAAGCATAACCCCCATGGAAGAGAGATCCCCCATGGTGAAGTGTTCAATTTAACCTTGCAATTCAACGAAAAATTCTTCCTTGGATGTTGGATTGTGATATAACTTCAATCTGTGCCCATTGACTAGAAGTACCTGACGACTTCCATCAATAGGTGATAGTTGTACAACACCATTACTGAAAGTCTCCTTTATTTCATAAGGTCCCAGCCATCTAGTGTGTAGCTTCCCTTTGAAATCGTGGTACTTTGAACTGCTTATTGAGGATTTTATCAATTATGTATGATGCAATGCTTCCATTCTCATTTCCTCCATTGTATTTAGCTACATAATCCTATGTTGTTGGGCTTCTATCAAGTCAATCCCTACTTCAAGTGTTGTTCTCAAAGTTTCCACTTCGAATTCAATAGGAACCACTAGTTGTTTCCCATAAACTAACTCATAGGGAGTAAAGTTAGTAGTGGTTCTCCATGTGGTGTTGTAGGCTCAAACAACTTCTATCATTCTTTTTACCTAATCCCTCCTCTTCTCTAAAATTTATTTTGTAAGGATATTCTTCAATTCCCTATTTGTTACTTCTACTTGACCATTACTCTGAGGGTGGTACGGGGAATATTTCCTATGATTGATTTGATACCTATCCAAAAATGCTTTGATCAAGGTAAACATGAACCGCGGTCCTTGATCAAAGAGAAGGACCCTTGGAGCTCCAAACCTTTGTAAAATGTGCTTGTATAGGAAATCTACTACTTTTTCTTCTTTTACAGTTGGCAGAGCTTTGGCTTCTACCCATTTGGTGGCATAATCTATGCAAACCAGGATATAATGGTTACCTCTAAAAGGCAAGTCAATAGGTCCTACAAAACCAATCCCCCATTTTTCAAATGGCAAGGACCACTTGAGGATGGAGAGGCATTTCTCTATTTGGTGTAGGATGCCCCATTCGCTAGCATTGATTGCATTACTTGACATACTGTTGAATGTCCTTTGTCATAGTTGGCCAGAAATATCTAGCTCCCAAGATCTTGTGCCTAGATCGGAAAGCTAAAAAATGTCCTCCTGAAGGTTCATCATGGCAGGCCCGAATGATGTCATAGACTTCTATCTCCTGCACACATCTTCTCAACACATGATCAGGGCAATTTTTAAATAGAATAACATTTAACCATTTATACCTATAATTAATCGCCTTTTCTCCTTATAGGTCAAATGTGGAGGACATTTCCTTGTAGCCAAATAATTAGCCAAATCAGCAAACCAAGGTGATTGTATGGAATAGCAAAAATATGTTCATCTAGAAATGCATCATCGACCGGTTCATCATTTATGTGCACAATTAATCTAGACAAAAAGTCAACAACCACATTATCCTTTCTTGGTTTATCAATGATAGTTATATCAAATTCTTGCAATAGTAATAACCATCTAATGATTCTTCTCCCAACCACAACCTTATTCATAAGATATCTAATAGCAACATGGTCTGTGTGAACAAATACCTTATAACCTGTAATGTAGTGACAAAATTTGTTAATGGCAGATACTACTATTAGAAATTCTTTTTCTGTGGTTGTGTAAATTTTCTCTACAAGATTTAGGTTTTGTTGATGTAATATATAGCATGCATACCTCTCGATTCACTCACTTGTCCTAAGACAACTCCAATTGCTTGGTTAGAAGCATCAACATGGATGTGAAAATGTTCCTCCCAGTTAGGTCCTTTGATGACTGGTGCAATGATTCGAGTCCTTCTTGAGGGTAAATAATGGGTCGACTATTCTGCTAAAGTTTTCAATAAATCTTATATAGTAACCAGCATGTCCGAAGAAGCTTCTTACCTCTGTCTGAGTTTAAGGCACATGAATTTGCACTATAATTTCAATCTTCTTAGGATCCACTTTTATGCCTTCTTGAGAAATGTGTTGACCAGAACTATCCCTTCTATCATCATGAGAAGACATTTCTCATGATTCAGAGATAGTTGTTGTTCTTCACACCGCTCAAGTACTTTGTTAAGACTCTTTAGGGCTTCGTCAAAGGTCTTTCCATGAATAGTGAAATCATCCATGTATACCTCAACACGTGTTAGCCAAATCCGCGAATATTGCTAGGACAACTCTTTGAAACATGGTTGGTGCATTACACAACCCAAAAGATAGGTCCCTGTAAGCACATGTTCCTCGTGGGCATGTAAAAGTGGTTTTATCTTGGTCCTTTAGAGCCACCTAGATCTAGTTGTAGCCACTAAACCCATCCAAAAATGAGAAATGTTGGCTACCGGCCAAATTATTTAATACTTGATCAATAAAAGGAAGAGGGAAGTAGTCTTTTTTTTTTGCTTTATTCAACTCCCTATAGTCAATGCAGACACACCATTTCCCATTTTTCTTTGGTACAATCACCAATGGTGAAACCCATTGGCTATCAGAAATGGGATAAATGAAACCTACCTGTAATAACTTCTCTATCTCTTCTTTTATTATTTCTCTTAGCCCAGGATTAATTCTTCTTTGGGGTTGTCTTATAGGATGAACATCTTCTATGTAAATATGATGTGTGCGCACACTGGGATGGATTCCTTTCATATCTCTGTATTCCCATGCGAAGGCTTGTGTATAGTTTTGCAATAGTTTTATCAATCTTACTTCTTTGGTACATGTCAACCAACTATTTATGGGGATTTGTTTATTTAGTTGGATAGTTATTTACTTTGAACCAGAATGGATAGAATGGATTCCCCTATAAGGATTTATTGATGTATTTAAAGGACAACAATGAGGCATGATTTAGTGTAATGTTTTTGCTTGTTGATAGTTCATATTAGAGGCGACTTCTTTAGAAAAGGGGCAGTTAATCGCTCTCAAAGAGTCCTTCGGATCTCTCTGGAGCCATCTGGAGACCTCTTGTTGTGTGACACAGTAGGAGGATGGTTCAACATTTTCCTACAATTCATTGTATTCCTCAAAATATTCTACAATTGTCACCATAGCCAGCGAGGAAGCATCTTTTCATCCGAGTCCATAAGATCATCTACCCTGTTGGGACCTAAAATGACTGCAGCATAAAACTCTAAATCACCTAGGCCAGGGATTGTCATCAAGGTGATAGAACGATGTTTATCAACAAGTTAGGGATGATTTTGGCCAACTAATAGGACTGGGTAGACTCCTCTACACTTTGAGCTCAACTTAAACTCTGGAGGGATATTCCAAGGGGTATACCTAAGCAGGTATTAACATCAAAACTAGATGAAGAACTAAAATATATGGACAACCAAACCCAAATTGCCTTCTTAGCCCAAAATTTGTCACTAATCTAAGAACTAGTTGTTACAAGACCCTTATATAGCTAATAAAGGCAAACCTACACAATGAGGATGCATAAAAACTACTATTACAACTAAAGGATAAATGTATTGTTTTATTTTGTAGATTGGGTGATTAAGGGCTACTCAGACTGGTGCCTATCCATTGGGCTATAGAGTCTAATGTTCAATAGAGGAAAAACAACTAGAAGGAAATGCACAGCTACCTATTTGATAAATCAAATGCATGAAAAATTGTAACAAATCACTAAGAATGCTTAATAATCCAACGCCATACCATATTTTCTCTTATGCAATACTAAAATGACCATTTACAAAAGCTTGAAAATGGATTAGGAACTGTCACATTCACTCAAATCAGAGCTTACATTCATACCATTAAGTGTGGCAAGAGCAAACTATAATTGCAATTAAATTTGCTAGAAAGAACATCTACAGTAGTGGAGAAAAACAATGGTTTGATACAAAGATTTGAAAAATATATTTCATACATTTCATAATTATTTCATGTTGAACAAAGACTGCAAAATGACATTTTCTTCTTTGCCTTCTGGGGCTCAGAACATGTTGAGAATGACCAACCAACCCCTATTGCATGTAAAACATATGCATATATAGTATTACAATTCATTCCATCATTCTAAGTGTTGCACTCAGCCAATGAGTACACCCATGCCACATTAAATTTAGTCCCACTACAATGTTAGGAAATCTGCATGTTTGGAAGCCTACACATTCTTTGATAATTCTGGAAATGTCAAAAGAAGATTGCTTGCACTCTTTGTGTACCAGAAGCAATAAAGAGGGAAGGTTCTAATCCTTTCCCTGACACCTACAACATTTGACTTATCTGTTTTGTCCTCCAAATGTACCTATGCATTAAAGAATTTCACTGTATCAACTACTTGCATGGCATTGTTTTGTAGAATCATTAAATTTTGGGTACAAATCAGCCTGCACAATCCTGCAATTATGGTATGTTTTTAGGGAATCACCCCTTTTTAAGCCTTTACAACACTTTAGAAGTGTTGTCCAATTTTCCTTTTTGGGCCATCTTAACTCTTAATGTACCTTTTTGCACTAGGCACATCTTCCTATCTTTATCAGCCTTTTCCCTTATCACAAACGTCCTTCATTTTCTTTTCCCTTCTTCTATTCACTTGTCGGCAAATTGTCATTTTTAAGAACTTTGGACCTGTCTCCACCTTGTCTTCTCTATTAGCTTCATTTTTCCTTATTGAAAAAATTTCAAATTGGCGAACTAACCAAGTCTTCCTTTCTTTCTCTTTTTTATCTTCTTCCTCTATCAACAATTTTCACTTTTTACGAACCATGGAAGAAACTCCCCCTAGTCGTCCACTTTACCTATCGATTAACTCAGCCTGAAGTGAACCTTTGTTTCCTTTATCTTTGTCTTGTCTCTTGTCTCTCCCTTTGTTAGCAAAAAGGCTCGTCGACGAACTAAGTTATCGGTGAACCAAGCGGTTCGCTAACCTAGCCATTTGCCAATAAACCTTGCCTTAACCATTTCTTTGTTTTTTCTACCTTCATTGTTAGAAAAATCCTCCAACGGCAAACCAATCTCTTTACTTTTGCCTTTGTCGCAACTTTCTCCCCCTTTTGTCTTGCTTCCTTGCCTTTAGTCGGTGAATTCTTCATTGGAAAAACCTCCTGTCGGCGAACTCGGAGGTTCACAAACCTGAGCTTTTGCTAACAAATCTTGCCTTCTAACCTTTTCACTTTCTTTCCTTAGAAAATCCTAAGCTTCTTCTTTCTTCGCTAGACCCTCCATTGCCTCCCTGTCAATAAATTGATGAACCAATGAAATGGTGAACCCACGAACTAAGTTCGTAAGTTCAAGAAATTGTCGATTTGCCGATAAAGGTAGAAATGAACAAATTTTTCTAAGGGAGGAAAAGCAATAGACTTGTGGGATTTATACTTAGAAATTTTTGAAATAAAACCCCTAAAAGATGTCTCAGATTGGATCTAAATAGGGGATCTTAAGAACAAAGACATAAAGTGGGATTTCTAATGGATTTTTGGGGCAAAATAGTGCATTTTGGGAGTTGAATTTTATAGGTCCCAATAGTGGCTCTGGTTGGGGACGTGTGACAAACAATGTCATAGTGACGATCGAGATCTCCGGGCAGACCAAAAAGGAACAAAACACATAAAAGGGAAAAATAAAAACATATTTACAACAAAGGCTTATATACATGACAAAATACAATCATAAACATTCACAAAAGACTATTGACTATATTCAAAATTTAGGGGAAGCATTACCTATGAAAAATAATGCTTTAGATGCTGATCGTGAATGGGCAGCTCCAAGAGCACTCCTTCTAGATTCATCAAATGGTAAACATTGAGCTCCAATTTCTCAGCTACTCATATGGCCCAAGCCATAATGGATCAAATTTGCCATGTTTCCCTTTATCTTCAGATTTTGCATCCCAAAGAAGTACCAAGTCACCTACCTGGAAATCTCTTGATACTATATTTTTATCAAATAAAAGCTTCATTTTCTGCTTATGATTCAAAATTTTATCATGTGCAACTCTTCTTTGTTCTAATTCAGTCAGCTAGAATATCCTCTAGGACATTGCATCATACTGATCGTCTTCTATATCATGCAGTAGTTGGTAGACTGGCAATTCCATGTTGATGGGCATCTTTATCTTTGCTCCATACACCAGCTCAAATGGGCTCCTTCCAATGGATCTTTTGAAGGTTATCTTGTCAACCCATAGAGCATACTTCAATTTATCATCCCATATTTTATTTTTCTGATCCAATGTCCTTTTTATAATCTTCATCAGGCTTTTATTAATGGATTCAACCTATCCATTACTTTAGGGGTGATAAGGGGATGAATGCACAAGGCTTATGCCTGTGCTAGGGAAAAACTGGTTAAACATGCAGAAATAAAACTACAACTAACCCTAACTGCAATGAAGTGCAATCTAGCTTAGAAAACCAATCAAACAAGCATGCAAATAACTAAAAATCTAAGCTAGCATTGTCTAATCTTCATTGTCCTCCTCCATCTTGCACTATTTGTTCTTCAATTTTGTAGGTTTATGCAAAGATCTTGAGAAGCTCTTGTGTGTGGGTAGCAAGATATTGGATGGTTTACAGCAGATTTGAGATGAAAAATGAACTTAAAGAGAGCAAAATGAGCTAGAAAAAGGTGTTTTATAGAAGAGGGATTTGAATGAATGGCCAGGATTGAGAGTTGACTTTTGAGCCAAATGGAGGGTTGTGATCAGTTAAGGTTTCCTCACCACTAAAGGACAAACTTAAATTTTAAATTGGAAGAAATTGTGACGTGGATAATGATTATAAATTAAATAAATTGGGTTCATTTATTTAATTTATTTGAGAAGGGGACATGTGAAAGGGGATTTTGGGAATTAGGTGATGGGATTTAGACAAATGTTTTATTTGTTTAAATTAATGAAAGGGGACATTAGGAAAGTGAATGATTAAATAACTAATTAATTAAAATCAATTATTTAACCATAGAGGCAAATTAGGGAAAATCAGTAGAATGTGGAAGAAATTAAGGTTTTGCAACCTGAGGACACTTTTAGGTGTCTACATTTTGCCCCTCTTTGAGATGATGTTCGAGAAGATGAGATTTATGTCGAGCAACATCATTTTAAAGAAGCTAAGTAAATGGATAGAGGAAAAGGATGATGATGGAAAGACAGGATGATTATGCCCCCTCGAGAGGATAGGTGGGTTGGACAAACATGGGTAGGCTGTCTCAAAATGAAAGGGATTGGTTGGGGAATGGATAGAGAAAATGAATAGTACATTAAGCTGCAATGGAAGTGGAGGAACAAAGATGCTAGAATCTAATGGAAACAAGATCTTGCTTTGATAGATTTTTAAGCTTCTCACTTGCAATTTTTCTGCTTATGATCATAGAACTTATTATGTCAAAGGACGACAATCACCATGGCATGACAAAGGCCAAAGATACGAAAATGTGATCCCTTGTGAAACAGGCACATGACAAACAAGGAATGCCTGACTTAGACTAGTAACTGTGGTACCTTGTTGGAACATGCGATGAGATAACTATGAGGTATACAAGTCCTTATGCAAGGAAGCAGTTATTCTTTCCAATGCATAGGATGTCTTTCATTCACACCCAATGGAATCCTGATCATACGCAAGACACCAAGTTGCCCCAGTCATTTTGCCAAGACAAAACGCAAACAACAATCAAAGAAAAGAGTCTCTCTCTATCCTCGCTTCTCTTCATCACTTAGGGACTACTTTGAGAAGCATAAAAATGAGACTGCAAAACAATCTAGTAAAATAAGACAGACTAGACCAACAACCATTTGGACCTTTTGCCAAGTGATATGTGCTTGATTGATTGAGAATGGATGAAGAAGGCCTGGTTTTAGGATAGGAAGCATGTCGTATAAGACGACTGGGCTAGTTTCGACAATTCCCCTACCTATCTAAGGAAAGTGAGATGATTGAAGGATTGATTATGATTAGATGAATAGGGCCTAGTTTTAGGATAGAAACATGTCGTATAAGATGCCTGGTTTGGTTTCGACAATGCCCTACCTGTCTAAGGCAAGTGATTGATTGATTGACACTAGTGTTGTTGGCCATGCTAGCAACACCAGGGTTTGATTGATGTTTGATTTTAGAAATGACACATGTCGTATAAGGCGTAGAGTCCTGGTTTCGATGATGCCCCATTCCGTGTAAGATATGTGATAACTGATAAGGATACTTGATAGTGACATATGATTATCACAAGGCGATTGATTGGTTTGACTGATTGGATAGTTTGTCTTTGTTGTTGTTTGGGATTGGTTTGAAGTGTGGATTTCTTCAAAGATTGACTGTCTGATCAAAGTGTCCATTTCACAAAAGGATGACTTATTATGACAGTTGACCCGGCGGGCCCTAAGGGACTGACCTAATGCCTCGGGGGCTCATCGAAGATGGCCTTGCCTACGTGAAAGCTCAGAGGCGTCATAGTTCAACCATGTGAACTTGGGATGATTTGAAGAATTGATTTGAATGATATGATGATGTGATTGATTTGATTGAATTAGATTGAGTGATTTGACTTGAAATGAATTGAATGATTTAAAGAATTGATTCGGTTGGAATGATGTGATGAATTGAATTGGTTTGAATGAATGGATTGATATGATGAGTTGATTAATTTTATTGGATTTTGATTTTGGATTTTTGTAAGATATTTGATTTTTTTTTAATTTTGGAGAATATTTTGATTTTTTGGATTTTGACATGTTTCAATTTTATTTGGATTTTCAAATGATGTGATTTTTTGGAGTTTGAAATGTTACAATTTTTTTGGGTTTTTGAAAAGTTTTGGAATGTCAATGGATGACAATTTAGATAGCCTTTGTGCTAGATACCAATGACAAGGGAGGACCAAGTCTAGGTGGGAAGGGATGAATGGAAGAAAGGGTGGGTGATAGTGGATGGAAGGAACACACACGTAAGAGGGCAAGGATGTGATTTCCAAGGACTATGTTGCATAGGAATAACATGCCCCATACTAGGTGGGATACTTAGGATTTTTCATGACAAAGCTTATGACAATAGGATAGTGATAAGATGGATTTGGAAGGGATAATATATATCAAGGGATATCCAAATCATGTTTCAACATTTTGCCCCCATTTCTTTATCAAGATCAAAAGAGGAAGGGAGAATGAATGGACTTGATAGGATAGGTATGTGTATGGATGGATAAGGATGGAAAATGGATAGAAAATGATAGGTTGGATGAGACAACGTGCCCCCAAGTGTAAGTGACATAGAAGAACAACCTACACATGATGCCTGTTTGGGAGGTTTTCATCATGGTACTTATCCAAGGTGCCACCAAGGGTGGTTTTCACCATTGGACGAAGGGATTTATCTTTACTTTTTTTTTGATTTATTTTTATTTTTTGACTTTTTTGACTTTTTTGACTTTTTTGACTTTTTTGATAGGAGAGGGGAATACAGACAAGAGGGACTCAATAGTCTAGTTCCATGAATGTGATAGTGTCCCATTGGAAAGGAATGTTGTCACATGGACCATGTCAAGTCATTATGCTCATCAATGTTGGTAGGGTGATGTGTGAAAGTGAAAAGGATTAGGTAGATAATGGATTATGGAAGGTATGATAGTAGATTATGATGTGGATTATGCAGGAAAAGTAGCGGATTATGATGTGGATTATGGAAGG
Source organism: Cunninghamia lanceolata (assembly GCA_027924645.1). Lineage (NCBI taxonomy): Eukaryota > Viridiplantae > Streptophyta > Pinopsida > Cupressales > Cupressaceae > Cunninghamia > Cunninghamia lanceolata. The sequence continues at coordinate 1,919,132 of BSBN01000835.1, forward strand.
CTCATGTAAGGATGGATGAATGACTTGACCAAAAGCATGGACCATAGGGATAGGATGGGTGAAATATGTAGGATAATGAATGAATGATGGGTTGATGGAGGTATGTGGAAATGTTGTAGAATGGAAGGGGACCATGACCAACGACTGCACACATCGTGATAAACATTGGAGCTTTTGATTTGGAGGAGGTGTAGGAAGCAATGGTGATGTTTTCTTAGGAGATGGATGATGTAGTGACTTAGGTACCCACATGGACTTAGTAGTTTTATGACTTTTGTTTTGCATGTGGGATTTTTGGGATTTTTGAATGGAAGCAGATAGTTGGGATTTTTGAGAGGTGGATGCCTCTTTTGACTTGATTGCTTTTTTCTTAGGGACCCATACCATTTTAGTTTTTGAATTTTGTTTTGAAGGTATGGGCTTGGATAGCTTCTTGGATGTATTTGACTTTGATTCTTTGCATTTGTACCCTAAGGCATTAGGACCCTTAGGATTTTTAGCTTTATGAGTGTAGGCATCCAAATGTTTATTTTTGAATCCCATGTGGCGAGTGGAATGAGTGGAAGCTTTATGTTTACAAGATGTGTGCATTTGTTGGTCATGATTAGAAATGTAAGGGTATTTATGGATGATAGGAATGTTAGGTGTTGGAAGAAGTGGAGGTAAAGTGGATGGAGGGAAATTAGGGGTTGGAAGTAGCGGAGGTAAATTAGATGGTGGAAGGTGTATTGTAACATGCTTTTGAGATTTGTAGGATGATGGAGGTGGAATGACAACATATGTCTTGGGTATATGATAGGATGTGTGACAGAAAGTGGTGGACTCAGGAGGAATGGAGGAAGTACCAACATCGATAGATTGCTTACCTTTGGGTGTGTATCCAAGGCCATATGAGCATGGAGGGATATTGACATGGATTGGCTCCAAAATACCTTGTTCATGAAGGCCTAAGCCTTTACCTTTATAGTTCATTTTTTAGAGCATATGATTGACTATGGGACTAGGTGTAGTTTGGACACTAGACACGAGTTCATTATTCGATGAAGGTGAAGTGGAGGACAAAGGTTTTTGTTGTCCTAATGAAGAACATTCATGGATGAAGGCGGTAAGACCAAGGGGATATGATGGTGGACTTGAAATGGGGTTGATGGTGGATGTGGATGGATCATTAGGATCTTGATTTTGCTCATTTGGATCCAAGTTATTGGTTGATCATCTATGTTTGCTTGGGAGGCATGTGTCTCATCATGGGGAGTGTATGTGGTTGGATCATGGATGGATGAGGTGGCAAGCTCTTGACCATGGAATGCAAAGAGTGGGCTAAGTGGATCATCATGGCCTTCTCGATCATAAGTAGGGTCTTGATCATATATGGGAGCTTGATCATGGAAATGATTAAGTGTGTTATGGATGGATGGAAAGGAAGGGGTTTGATCTTGATTGGAATTAAGGGCTAATGTTTCCTCATGCTTAGGATTGTGCTCTTGACATCATCCAATGGAGGTGGAAATGGAATTGGATAACTCTAGAAGAGGCTTGATGGTTTGTGGAGCACATGATAGGGTGGAAGAATTGGACATGGCATTCAAAGGTTCTTTGATATGCTCATGAATGGGTGTTTGACATGGAGATAGGTTGTTCCTCGCTAGTAACCCTTGGATCACATCCTTTGTAGGTAGATGGGTGATAGAAGTTGAAGGCTTAGGATCGTAATTAGGTCGAGTTGGAAGTCCCCATGGAGGAGGGATAAGAGGGATGGAAGGTGTTGGCGTAAGGTTTGGATTTTAATTAGGTGGAGTGTCAAAGGGATTGAATGGATTAGTGGATATCGACAACTCCTTAGGCTTGCTTTTGTAATGTTTGATTCTAGGACGTGGAGTTGATGTAGGATTAGGGTACGATGGTAGAATGTACTTATAGGATGGATGAGGTAGACATATGCTCCCCTTGTCAAAGGTAGAATGTGTATTTAAAGGCACTTTGTCTTGTCACCAAGGTGGACTTGGATAAGCTTGTGATTGGGCTTGGGGTGCTAGAACCTTGTTTTCTAGGATTGGCATGGAATGACACGTCTTCATATCGTTATATGTCATCTTGCGAGATTAGGACCATGTTGATAAGTGCTTGACTAGGATGAATGATGATGTGGAGTGATTAAGAATGTGATAGAGTATGGGATTGGTTGGATGATTAGGTGGGTGATTAGGGATGATTAAGGTATGGTCAGGGTTGTGATTAGGATGACTTGGATATGATTAGATTACGATAAGATTAGGGGTGAGATGATTAGGATGAATTTGATTAAATGATATGGTTAGAAAGGGTGATTAGGATGTAAAGGTGGAATGATGAATATATGAATAGGATGTGATTATGATGATGTCGATTAGATGAAAGAGATGATTAAGATGTTAGGAATGACAAGATCGAATGACTTGGCTATAATTAGGATGAAATATGATGTGAAATGACAAGGATGAATGTGTTGGTGAGAATGTTGTGTTGATGTGTATGAGGGATGGCTAGGAGGATCTACTCCCTTTCTCTTCTTTCTGCAACCATGTCTTTACTGTACAAGACTTGTGAATTGTGGGATGCTATGGAGATGACAATGCAAGGTGATGAGGCCCGGACTATGATAGAGGCTAATGGATATTAGTCTTCAAAAAGTCTAGCTCCAAGAGGGTACTCTCATCTACTAATGACCTTGTCAAAGTATAAATTAGATTTATCGAGACCTTGAGGTGTGGAAGAAATGATTGATTAAAGTGAACCCATGAGTTTCAGAATTCACTTGGAATGATGGACTTAAACTAGCCTTGGAGTATTAAGCCCAAGTGGATGAAATGATTGATGAAAGTGAAGCCATGAGTTTCATAATTCACTTGGAAGAATGGACTTAAACTAGCCATGGAGTATTAAGCCCAAGTCGTGATTGATGTGAAAAAGATGTCCAGGTCTCTTGGTCCACAAATTTGTACTTGTGATACAGTCAAGCTTTGACAGTTTCTCCCTATGTTTTGACCTTAGGAAGACTAATGTTTAGGGTCCTCTATAGATGTCAAAGGATGAATGAAATGAGATGAAATTTGATCTGAAAAGAATGAAATGGAATGTGTAGTGGGTGAATAGAACCAGCAGGTCTGTAAGGTTTTGACATAGTTACAATCAGATTCGATAGGGAGAGTAGATGCTCAAAGTTTTCTCTACGGTTGTGGTGTGTTGTGATTGGGAATGATTAGGAGGAAGGTGTTTGGATTGGAATGAATGGTTTGATATGATTGGGATGTGATTAACTGGATTAGGATGAAGATGATGATGTGTAATGATGAGATGAAGATGATTTGGATGGATTAGGAAGAAATTGATTGGATTATGAATGAAGATGATTAGGGTATGAGTAGGATGATTAAGATGATGGTGATTAGATGAAAGAGATGATTAGGGTTTGACTAGGATGACTTGGATATGAATGGGGAATGATGATGGTGACTTGGATATGTTAAGGATATGTGATAGTGATATGATGTGGAATGATAATATGAAATTGATTGGATTCAAATGGCGAGGATGATGAAATGTAATGATTAGGATTTGATTAGGAAGAAGGTGACAAGGGACGATTAAGGTTTGAATTATGTTGAATTGGGTATGATTATGGTATGATATGGAATGATTAGGGATGATTAGGATGATGTTAATTGGATGAAAGCGATGATTAGGCTTTGATTAAGATGATGGTGTTTAGAAGAAAGGGGTGATTAGGATGAGTTGGAAATGGTTAGGGTATGATTAGGATATGATTAAGGTATGATTAGGATGACGATTAGGATGAAGTGTAGTGATTAGGGTGAGGTGTAATGATTAGAAATGATGATTAGGATATGGTTATGATGAATTGTATTGATTAGTAAGGATGATTAGGATGATGATTAAGATGAGGTCGAATGATGTGGAATGACAATATTGGGTGACTTGAATTGATTAGGGTGATGACTAGGATGATTAGGATATGATGAATAGGGTAAGGTTAAGATGAAGTGTAATGATGAGGATATGATAACTAGGGTATGATTAGGATGTGGTTGAATGATGAAAAATGATAAACAAGATATGGTTGGGATGAGGTTCAATGATGAAGATATGATGAATAGGATATGATTAGGAAGAGTTGGATTGATTAGGATGAAAATGGATTAGGACATGTGGAATGACAAGGATGATGGTTAGGTGTTGGTTTGACGTGGAATGGTGTTGTTTGGATTAGAAAGAGGATGATGTGGAATGATAAGGAGGATGTGGTTAGGATAGTGATTAGGATATGATTAGGATAACATGATTAGGATATGATTAGGGTGAGTTGGAATGATTAGGATGATGTGATTAGGAAAGGTGATTAGGAATATGATGACTTAGAATGAATGGATGGAAAGAATGTATAGGGTGATGATTAGGCAAGCACACACATCAATCATAGAAGACATTTGGCAGTTAGATTGGTTGTTTTTAGTGACTCTTGATGTTTTGCAAACACTTGTAAACATGCACGATCCTAGGCTAGGAAAGGACAATATTTGTTGAATTCCCACTTGGATTGCTCCAGCCGCACTTATTTAAAGCGAATAACTTAGAAGCTTGGTGGCACTGGCTCCACCTTACACGATACTCACTTCTCGGGCACACCAAGCTTCAAATTCCTATAGACCCAAAGATCTCAAGAAATTTGTTATCTCTACTTTAAACTGTGAGAGTGTGGGACGGCTCTAGAGGTCTATCTTCTGACCTCTTGCGTCAGTAAATAGAGGGATTTTGGCCACTGGCACAAAGGTTCTTAGTAAGGGCATTCATTCAGGTGGCCATATGTGCGGTAATTTGCTTTGTTTAGGAGGCCTCCCAGGCTACATAGGCTACGCTCTACAGGTTTTCATGCACTACAAGGGTACTGAGGGAGACATTCATCGGTATGACATAACAACACCTATTTCTTATGACTTTCATTAGAAACACATTTTTTATATAGTGGTTCGAAAGAGCTTGGATTTAGCTTGTTACCACTTGGGTTGTTCCCACCTTTCAAAGCAGGGTGGCAAGCCCTATAAAGTTTTAACAAAAGCAACACAAGTAAATGTTTTTGATCCCCAAGTTCATACCAAGACGTGAGGGGAGAGCATACACATTTACTTGGTCACACTCGCAAAGTTCATTGACCTTAGAAATTAAATGTGTGGTGTGACAAATGCAAGTGTTCAAGAAGTGTTTTTGATTCCCAAGGTCACATAACATGCGAGGGAAGAGAATACATACCTCATAAACAGAAGCAAAGTCACCAAGAAAAGCATACACTAATTCATTTTAAGCCCAACCCGAGTGTGAAAATAGAAAGATTATGTTCATTTTAGTGCACCAAAATCCAAGTGTTCCTATGAAAATCAAGCACATGCACATGAAAAGAGAAAACCCTGCATCAAATGTATTAGTAGTTTCAGATGAAAGTCTTTGACCAGTAAATGACACAAGCTAAAAATTAGACATTAGTAGCAGCAAATCCCCATGATAATGCAAAAAACATGAAATACCAAGTCAACACCTCCTTTTGCAAGCCACTGAGTCAAAGAGGTAAAAAAAGGGGAATCTAATAAAAATCTACAAAACATGATCAACTATAGAAAAATAGATTGTAGAATTAGAAAATTTAGAAAATTTTAAGCAATTAAAAAAAAAATTGTCAAAATCTGATAAAAAATGCAAAAGATATGTGCGTTTGAAATTTTAAAGCAATGTTAACTTTGACTATGAAAAACTAGTCAAAACGGTACAGTCACCTGAAATGGTCTTCACCACTACGTAGTTCACGGAACCAACTTTTTGATGCCACCAATTTTGTGAAAATCTAACCTGTTTTGACCAAGTTATGAAAATTTGAAAAAAAAATGCCTATTTCGGCATGTGGAGGCAAACAGAGGTCTGGTTGACTGCTAACATTAAATGCTGGCAGTTTGTCCTAAAATTGGTCACATGGGTGCGGCTTGGATGTTGGCGGTTTATGTTGATTGCTTGTGGTCAGGGAGTGAAGCGGAGCCCTCAGTCTCCCATATGACCAAGGGCTGGGGTGGACTAAAAAAATAAAAGGTAGAGGGGACTCGCTGGCCCCCCTTACTCTCCAAGCGGTCACTGATATGCCCATGCCGCTTAGGAACCAAACGACTAACCAAAGTTTGGAATGACCGTGTAATTTGAAATAACAGTGTATTTTCAAATGACCGCGCGGTTAGGGTTTGGTTTGAAGGGATTTTCTTTAGCTAATGGGGCGAAAGAACCTACAGTAGGCGACAAATTTCTTGGCTGACACTAGGGCTTCAATAACCCATGCTGGCAGTAGGCTCAATCACTTAGGATAAAAGTGACAACAACAAAGGGTTCAAAATGAGTGGTGGCAAAAGTTTGAAGGTAGAGGAAGCTTGGGCGATGCCGACGACGGTGTCTGTAGGGATCTCTAGGGGTGGCGACAAACCAAGCATCGGTGGCAACTACAGTGTTCAAAGTGGCAACAAGGTTTGTAGTGGTGGCGACGGGCTCCAAATGTAGGTAGGAGTAGATCCAAGGGGTGGTAACTCTAAGCAGACCGACAGTGACTGAGGTTTTATGTGGCGATAGGAAGTCAGCTAGAGTGGCGACGATAAACACAATCGGCAGGAGTTAGGCTAGGGTTTCAATCAGACAGGAGGATGAAGCGACAAGAAGGATATTAATGACTATGATTGGTGACGAGAGTTTTTGGTGGTGGTTGAATGTTAGGGTATGCGACGGGTAGTTGTAGAGGGTTTCAACGCTAAGAGGAGAAAATAGTGTCGACAGGGTTTAGGTTTCAAACTAACGGCGGAGGTCTGCAATCAAGGTGGCGACAGCGATGTGGAGTGTGGTGGTTAGGTTTAGATGGTAACCGATGGCGAAGGAATGGTAGTGATGACCTGTAAAATGGCGACTAGGGTTTAGGTATATGGCTTCGACATGAATCCAGAGCAGGTCACGAGTGGAAAATGGACTACAACGGGTATGAAGCAGACGACTAGGGTTTCGCCCAAGCACAAACAAAAAAATTACCCTGCAATAACAAAAGAATTAAACCTACAATCCGATAGGTGTTAATGTCACAGAAAATTAAATCTCAGCAAAGAGGGTTTGGTGACCAATTAAATTTAAACCTGCAGATGATCATCACCCTGCAACAAAGTTTATAACATTAAACCGTGCAAAAAAAATAAAAACTTAAAACCTATAAACAACGACTGTGACTAGAGAACACCGTATGGTACTGTACTGCCAGTCCCTACGGTACGGATCTGTATGGTATGGAATGGTACCTAAAAAATTTCAAAAAATTGCCAAAATTTCATAGTGACTGAAACATAGCAAATTTTATGTCATTTTTTGCCGAAAGGGCCTCTGAGACTCAACGGTGAGGTCCATTTGAGCTTTGGAGGTCACCTGCGAAATTTGATTTTCAAAAATCACCAAAAAGGTTATATTTCACATGCATTCACATCAGGTTCACCATTTTGTGCTAGGGAAAAAATGGTTAAACATGCAGAAATAAAACTACAGCTAACCCTAACTGCAATGAAGTGAAATCTAGCTTAGAAAACCAATCAAACAAGCATGCAAATAACTAAAATCTAAGCTAACATTGTCTAATCTTCATTGTCCTCCTCCATCTTACGCTATTTGTTCTTAGATTTTGTAGGTTTATGCGAAGATCTTGAGAAGCTCTTATGTGTGGGTAGCAAGATATTGGAGGGTTTATAACAGATTTGAGATGAAAAATGTACTCAAAGAGAGCAAAATGAGCTGGAAAAAGGTGTTTTATAGAAGAGGGATTTGAATGAATGGCCAGGATTGAGAGTTGACTTTAGAGCCAAATGGAGGGTTGTGATCAGTTAGGGTTTCGTCACCACTAAAGGACAAACTTGAATTTTAAATTAGAAGAAATTGTGAGGTGGATAATGATTATAAATTAAATAAATTGGGTTCATTTATCTAATTTATTTAAGAAGGGGACATGTGAAAGGGGATTTTGGGAATTAGGTAATGGGATTTAGACAAATGCTTTATTTGTTTAAATTAATGAAAGGGGACATTAGGAAAGTGAATGATTAAATAATTAATTAATTAAAATCAATTATTTAATCATAGAGGCAAATTAGGGAAAATCAATAGAATGTGGAAGAAATTAGGGTTTTGCAACCTAAGGACACTTTTAGGTGTCTACAATGCCAAACCTAGAACACATGTCCATCATTTCTTGAGACCTGAAACACATGGCATTATCTGCCAAAATCCTAGCTGACACTCCAAATCTAGTGATTATATTGCTAATTATGAAATCAATAACCACTTTGGAAGTTGCATTGCAAGTGGGAATTGCTTCTACCCACTTGGTGAAGTAATCAGTGGCCACAAGGATCCACTTAAAACCATTGCTGGATTTCTCTTGTATCTCTCCAATAAAATCAATTCCCCACTACTGAAAAGGTGCATCAACTACAAGGGGCAAAAGGGGTAATGCTCCAACAAATTTTATCTTGCCAGAAAATCATTGGCGAGCATCACATTTTCTTATCTTCTACGCTACATCCTTGAATAAAGTAGGCCACTAATACCCAACCCTAAGGATCTTATGGGTAGTGGTTTTAGCTTTGAAGTGTCCCCCACAAACACCATGGTGACACTCATTCATCACTACTTCAGCTTGCTCTTGATCCAAACATTTGAGCAATAAACCATCATGGCCTGTAAGGACTTTCTAAATAACCCTATTGGTTGCTCAAATCCATCCTTATTCTTTTGCAATAATACAACAACAATAGTATAAAATGAAGCAAAAGAGAAGAGTTGGAAGGGCTTGGAATAATCTAGGCTTACCAACACTGATGCATTCTTTAGGGCCTCTTTTATGTCAATAAAAGCCTCAACTAGTTCCTTTTCCCATGTGATGGATTGTCCCTTCTTGAGCATCTTAGAAATCACTTTGGTCTTCTCAACAAAGTTGGGGACAAACCACCTCACAAAGTTGATTTTCCCAAAGAAAGATTGAACACCTTTGACTGTCTTAGGTTGAGGGATGAGGTCAATGGCCTTAACTCTTTCTGGATCAATTCTAACCCCATCCTTAGACACAATATGTCCCAGCAACTTTCCTTCTTCTACTCCAAATTAACATTTCTTGGGATTTAAAGAAATTCCATACTCCAAACATCTATCAAAAATCATTTGTAAATGCTTGCAATGATCTTTCCTATCTTTAGAAAATACAGTAAGATCATCTTGGTATACAACCATGATCTCATTAATGAGGCTAGCAAAGGACACATCCATTGCCCTTTGAAATGTTAATCCTGTATTTTTCAACCCAAATGACATTCTCAAATAAACATATGTCCTCCAAGGAGTGGTGAATGTTGTTTTGTACTATTTTGACTCCTTGACTAGCACTTGATTGTATCCTGAGAACCCATCCATCATAGACATCAACTCTGAACCAACAACCCTCTGCAAAAGATGATCCATACTCAGAAGAGGATAATTATCCTTAAGGGATTTGATATTCAGATTTCTAAAATCCACACACAATCTAATCTCTCCATTCTTCTTCTTCACTAGTACAAGATTAGATGCCCACTCAGAATGTCTGTTTGGTTTGATAATACCTCCCTCTTTCATCTTTAACAATTATTTTTATATCTTGGGAGCTATAGTGGGATTTATAGGCCATTGTTTTGCCTAAAAGGTTTTGCATTAGATTAGAGGGAATAGTATGATGAAATAAGTCCTCCCTATAAGCTTTCAGCTCATCATAAGACCATGCAAAATATTTTCTAAATTTTCTTAATAAAACAATCGACATTTGCTTTTCACGAGGCTTCAATTTCTTACCTATGTAAACCATCTTAGGTGCCTCCTTAGTTCCAAGGTTAACACCTTCAACACTATCCTCTTCAACAGGTTTACCTTTACTCTTCCAGTGGTCTGCATTATGAAACATTCTTTCCAGCACCACCAATCCCTTCGGAATGGTATTTGTCTTCAAATGCACTACCTCACTGCCAAATAGCATTTCTTTACCATTTTCCATCTCTACCATAGGCTGTCAGTCAATCACTTGACTGTCAAACTCATCCATGCAATTGAGGAAACTAAAATTTTGATTATTGTCATTGAACACTTGCCAACTATATATGTTATCGAGGATTGTTGGCCTTGTAAGCACTTCCACATCATGATGACCATGAGGAAAATTTGATTGAGAATTAAATTTTGATGCAGCTACAGCTAGGGAATCTACCTCTTCATTTTTTGTCCTATCAATCCATTTAATGCTAATGGCATCAAATAGCTCCAAAGTGTCCCATACAACATTCCTGTATGCTTTTAACCTGCTATCCTTGGTAGCAAACTTATTTCTAATCTACTGCACCACTAATTTTGAGTCGACATAAATCTTTAGACATGACTTTATGCTTGTGAGCAACATTTAAACCTAACAACAATGCTTCATATTCAGCTATGTTGTTAGTGCATTGAAAATCTAGTCTAAAAGACATACCAAATTGATCACCAATTGGGAATATCAGAATAATTCCAGCGCCTAAGCCTTCCCTTGAGTACGCACCATCAAAATACAACATCCATAAATCAGATACTTCACAAATAGAAGTGACAGGATCAAAGGGTAAAATATCCTTGCTATGGTTATCATCACTGTAATATCCCATAAAATGGTCTAATCAGTGTCAAAGAAATTGGTGTGATCGTCCTCTATTTTATATGTGTCCTCTATGTTTTGGTCTTCCACCTTCTTTTCCCTATACAACTGCACTTCCACAACCTGGATTGGAATAGTGGCATATGAAAGATCCATCTAAATACTTCTACCCATAGATGTTTCCCATTTCCTTGATAATAGCATACCCCACTTGGCAGGGAAATCCACAACAATTATATCGATTAGGAAGGATTTGTCTAGGTATGCAACAAGCTTTACCTCAACATCCTTAACCAGACCTATCACATTAACTTCCCTAGAATCCATGGCAAAGCATTTGTCAAAGGACTTGGACACCTTCAACCCCAAATCATTCATGGTTTCAAGTGGCATGACATTGCTAGATGCCCCTGAATTAAGCATACAATTATGTAGCAACCATCAATTTATGATCAATGTTGTGTAAAAAGGGTCTACTCCCATCCCGCTATTAACCATAGATGACCATAAGTAAACCTCAATTATTTTATCATGGTCAATACCCTCATCATTACCACTAGGAACAACAATAGGTTGTTTATGTGCTTCTACAATAATGACAAATGATGTTGCCCTATCTTTATGTTAAGGGATTCTAAGGAGTTCCCCTATAGGCATAGAAATTCTGATTTGGCTAAAGACTTATGCCATATCAATAGGGTTATAATTGGGCAAAGGAGTATCACATGAAATAGTAACATCATTTGCATAAGGAACGTAAGGTATTACTTGATTAGATGAAATATCCTTACCCTTTGTTATGTATGAAAAGTGGGAAGATGGATGAATAGTGTTAAGATCTATCAAATCAACCCTCCTTTCACAATAACACTCAAGGACAACAACTGAGCCAAGTCACTATAGATGAAGAGGACTTAGCTACAAGTTGATGTACTTAGAAATGATATGGAAAGACTTATTAGATTGAAAGATTTACCAAACCCTAAATTCAATAAGCCTCAAACCCTAATTATAATGAAATCAGGTATAGACAAATAAACTACTACAGATTGATATCACAAAGGAAGATACTCAAGAAGGATTAGAAACTCACCAAAAGTTGGATTTCTAGAGGTCAAGACTTTGCGGACTACGGGGCGAGCACCCAAGTCTAATAGGGCAATTTTTTTGTAGATTTAGAATAGTGAGCAGTGTGGGATGATGTTCAGCTCTTGAGTTCAGGATAATTCATGTCAAGAGGACTACAGGGTGGGCGCCCTAGTCTACTAGGGTATATTTACAACAACTTTTCCTTAGATCCCAAATCTTTATCCTCTAAATAGCTTCTTTGTGTCTACACTCCGCCAAATCCTACACCTATAACCTACAATCACAAAGAGAGGGGTTGGGGGTTGTGGTGTTTAGGATATTGCCTCGATCAAGCCTTGGAATGACATTCAAGTATTCCAACACCATTGTTAGATAGAGTGCATGCCCAAGGAAGGGCAGAGGCCAAAGCAATGATGAAATAAAATGATTGAAGCACAAATAGATGTCACCTTGGAGGTGAAGCCCTCATGGAGATAAAGATCCTTCAAGTCATGAGGAGATGGATTGATGAAGCCAAATCTGTAATAAACAAACACAATAACAACACAATCCTGCTTTGCAACACAATGAATGCCTTGAAATACCTTAACTCAATATCACAAGTTTGCATTATCCATCTAAGTGTAAAATGAAGTCCTAAACATGTTTATATATGCATTCTCGCTAACATTTGTAATTCAAATTGAAAAGGCCAACAAAGGGAAACCTTTTTAAAGGTCTTATGCCGACAAACTTAAATTTGGGTCTAGACAAATCAACCTGGACTTGGGCGTGGGCACCCAAGTCCCAAGGCTATTTTTAGGTCTTGATTAGCATTTAGAATGGGTCCCTAAGTCCCATTTGACATGGGGTTCGGGGGAAATTGCTCCAGGATAAGTATTAAGCATGTAAAGTGTAATCACAGGGACCTAGGAGCTAAACTAGGAGGTAAAAAGGCACGAGCTGACTTTTTACTCCATAACATTTAGCCCCCACTTTAATGTATGTATGATCTTACTATTCCATACATGCATTAAAGTACAGTCAAAGCATATCAAACACATCAAACATGCCAAGCACATAAAACTAAGGCATACCCAAAGGTTGGAGGACTATTTCTAGCCCCCAATCTCAGGCAAACACTAGAAAACACATGGAAGACATGCAAGACACAATGAAGACAATAAGAAGCACAACAAACATAGAGAATATAGGGAAGCACACAATACATGAAGAAGACATGAGAGAAGTCATGTAATACACGAAGAATACATTGATTTAAAAACTAAAAACAAATCCTAAACTAGGGGACAAAGGGAGCTCATCGCCACGTGCCTTTAGACCGGCAAAAACATGCAAAACAAACCCGAGGTGTGGAGGGAGCTCATCACTACGCATCTTTAGACCACACAATGGGGGAAGACACACCAAACAAAACCCAAGTGTGGAGGGAGCTTGTCGTTACATGCCTTTAGACCACACTCGGGGGAAGACAAGCCAAACATATAAAGAAAACACACAGAATACACGAGCACCACATAGTATGCCATAGACACACTATACATCTTATACATGACAAACACAAGTGATGGGAAGGAGATTATTGCTAAGTCTCTCCATCTAAAACATGTTTCAGACACACCTGATGGTTGAGCTATGCTATCACAATTGCCAAAGACATGCTTAAGGGTGGATGACTCAAGATCTAGCCTCGCCTTCGCAGAGGACTTTGTACAAAAGGATGTGCATTATCTCAAGAGATACACCATCACACCTTCCACAAAAGGGCTTTGTATTAAAGGATACACACTAGCTCAAGAGATACATCATACCGCCTCGCGATGAGGGCTTTCTTGCTTGCAATTTAATAAGGATGTGCACTAGCTCAAGAGATACACCATCCTCCCTCGTGACGAGGGATTTAAAACATGCTTCATTAGTGTCAAAATAATCAGACAAATACCATTATATATGCCCCCACCTTAAGGTGGTTGATACCACTTGTCGGTATCAAGCACATTAAGGTAGAATGAAAACATGCAAGGGAACAAGAGCTCTCGCAAAGCCCATGCCCCCAAAGGTGACATGTGCCACGATCACCATATGTTCCCACAAACACATTGATATAAATTGCTAAGATAATCAACAACAGATAAGGTTAGAACATCTTACTCTAAGATAATAACCAAATCAAATCATGAAAGCTATGCATAAATAAGATATTAGATCACATCAAAAACCAAGGCTACACTTGCGGGTTTGAGACCGAGTATAGCCATTGGGCTTATATTGCAGATATCTTAGAACTGAGTGTAACAACAAGGTGAGATACAAAACAATCCAAAGTGCATAGAGCAAATGTATTGCAAAGGTTTGTTGCAAGAGATATGACAACATTATATCACAGAGTGATTCTACTAGCCAAGTATCGGATATATATATAAACCCCATCTTCATATATGGACTGGGTCTATTTTTGCTTACTTGCTGAAGGGACACATGGTCTGTATCAGTATTTATTTGTTTTCATCATCTGCCAACTAGTTAGAATCTCTAAAGCAGGTAAACAATAAAATGAGAGAGGAGAACAAGTGCCTTAGGAACACCACGTAGGAGGATACCCCCAAAACATCATCTGCAATGCTATGCCCCTATGGCACAACACACAACAATAAAATAGAGGAGAGGCAAGATAGAATATTGTAGAAATAGATAGAAGAATGGTCACAATAGAGGCGGTCTCCCAGTATCCTTGACCTTATATGAGTATTAAGGGTCATCCTAGGAGACCTAAACAACATATAACACATCATGGGGGAACACGACACATAAGAGGAGGCCATGTAAGCAAGCAAAGATATGTTATGACAAAGGTGGCCAAAAGGGTTAGAAATACTTACCTGTGTACACAACTAAACTAGTGGTTATCGTTGAGCAAATCATCCTCCTCCCAATCTCGAATACAAGAGGAAAGGGGTACATAGGGTAAAATTGCCCAACTTTTATCATTGTCCTTAAACTCTTATTTGTTTGATGAACCATGTTAGATGGTGAAATGTTCTCTTGTTGAGGTGGTGTCTTTCGAGCTAAAGCTTGTCTTCTCTTCCTCCTTTCTCTTGCTTGCCTATTCCTTATTGTTTTATTGGTGATGTTTGCAAAAGTACTGTCATGATTTTCCATAGTCTTCGACATCTCAAAGGAGGAAGCTTGTGCTAAATTAACCTTTTTGTGATGAAATATTTTGTTCTTTATAGGTATCTCCCAATCCTTGTAAGGAGGACAGAGGAGGAACCTTAGTGAAGACCCTTACCTTTTGGCCTAGGGGTTCTTTCGACTCAGGTGGCTCTTTACTTATGATTTTTTCTATAGGAGGTCCAACTAATTTTGTTATCAACTTTGTTTTATATCGTTGGTATCCTAAGAAGGTTTGATCTTGTTGTGGTTTAGGAGGTTTAGTAGGTCGTGGCCAAAAGTAATCAAGATTGATGTTTTTCTGAGTAACCATAGGTTGCCATCTACTATGGTAAATATAATGCATATTCCTGTGGTGAAGAAATTTTAGGTATTTGTGAATGGTGGAGGGGATAGATTTCATGGCCTTGAGCCATGGATGGCCTAATTTTATATGGAAGAGGTTAGATATAGGTATGATATCAAATGATTGTTCCAAAGCTTTATCAAATACTATGATTAATAAGGTAATCTTCCCTACGACCGGGAGGAAAGCTCCAATATATGTTTTAATCATCATGTCTATTGGTTCATAAGATTCTTGTATCAAATCATGTGAGTAAAGGAACTCTTCCGTAGCCACATTAGTCATACAGTTAGGATCAATTAGGGCTCATCTGGTATGATTTTCCATTACTTTTACTATGATGTAAAGAGGTCCTTCAATGTCTCCGATTGTTCCATCATGTGTTGTAAAGACTAATTTGGGTTCAGGAGTCTTCCTTTTCATATAAACTCTAGGAGGAACCATAGTATTTTTGTGATGGGAAGCCATGTATGTGAGATTATTTTGTAACTAAGTACTTGTTTAAGGAAATTAAGGTTTTAGAGGAAAAACACATGAATTTCACAACAAACCAAATAAGTAAGATGGAAATAGTGCTACACAGCAAGGCAAGATGAATGATTTGGAAGTTTGCTTTAAAAAAGTTTGAAGAAAGTGTATAAAACGCTTAGTGTTGAAATACATAATGTGTAAATGAAAAAGGTGCAAGTTTCAAAGTTAGGATGCAAAAGTATGCACTAGGGTCCAACATTACACTTCAAAATTAGATTGAGTGAATGTTGAAAAGGAGTAGAAAAATCTGAAAATGAAATTTTGTCTACAAACCCTAGTTTTTGCCAAGACTAGGTTATATGCAAAATGCAACTTTCTAAGCAAAACCCTAGCAAATGCAACTTGTAAATGCCAAATTTGATATGAATTAAATATGAATTTATGTAATAAAGATAAGATCTTATGTAAAACTCAAAAAAATTAAATCTTTTTATGATATGCAATGCAAAATATGCAAAACTATGTCTTAATGCAAGCCTAGAATGCTTTTTTTTTAAATTTTTTTCAAATGTATGCAAAATTTTTCCATGCAAGGTGATAAATATGATATGAATGAATGCAAGGACTAATTACAACATTCATCAAGATGTAAATTTAGTAAAAACATGGGTTCACCAAAATGTTATGTATGAAAAGTGAGAAGATGGATGAATAGTGTCAAGATCTATCAAATCAACCCTCCTTTCACAATAACACTCAAGGACAACAACCGAGCCAAGTCACTATAAATGAAGAGGAATCAACTATAGGTTGATGTACTCAAGAATGATATGGAAAGACTGATTAGATTGAAATATTTGCCAAACCCTAGATTTAATAAGCCTCAAACCCTAATTATAATGAAATTAGGTATAGACGAATAAACTGCTATAGATCACCATAGAGGAAGACACTCAAAAAGGATTAGAAACTCACTAGAAGTTGGATTTCTAGAGGCAAAGACTTTGTAGACTACAGGGCGGGTGCCCAAGTCTGATAGGGCAACTTTTTTGTAGATTTAAAATAGTGAGCAGTGTTGGATGATGTTCAGCTTTTGAGTTTGAGATAATTCTTGTTAAGAGGACTACAAGGCGGGTGCCCTAGTCCAATAGGGTAGATTTACAACAACTTTTCCTTAGATCCTGAATCTTTATCCTCTGAATAGCTTCTCTATGCTTGCACTCTGCCAAATCTCGCACTTATAACTTGCAATCACAAAGAGAGGGGTTGGGGGTTGTGGTGTTTAGGAGTTTGCCTCGGTCAAGCCCTGGAATGACATTCAAGTCTTCCAACACTGTTGTTAGATAGAGTGCATGCCCAAGGAAGGGCAGAGGCCAAAGTAATGATGAAATAAAATTATTGAAGCACAAATAGATGTCACCTTAGATGTGAAGCCCTCATGGAGATGAAGATCCTTCAAGTCATGAGGAGATGGGTTGATGAAGCCAAATTTGAAATAAACAAACACAATAACAACACAATGCTGTTTTACAACACAATGAATGCCTTGAAATCCCTTAGCTCAATATCACAAGTTCACATTATCCATCTAGGTGTAAAATGAAGTCCTAAACATGTTTATATATGCATTCCCACTAACATTCATAATTCAAATTGAAAAGGCTGACAGAGGGAAACCTTTTTAAAGGTCCTATGCCAACAAACTTAAATTTGGGTCCCAACAAATCAGCCTGGACTTGGGCACAGGTGCCTAAGTCCCAATGCCATTTTTAGGTCTTGATTAGCATTTATAATGTGCCCCTAAGTCCCATTTGACATGGGTTTTAGGGGAAATTGCTTCGGGATAAGTATTAAGCATGTAAAGTGTAAACACGGGGTCCTAGGAGGTAAAATAGGAGGTAAAAAAGCATGAGGTTAATTTTTACTCCATACCACCCTTTTCCTTTATCTTCTCCTTTTCTGGTTTTTTTTGTGCCTGAAGTTGATCATGCTTGTTATTGCCTTTTGGATAATGAACCCTCTTCATGATATCGATGGATCATTTTTCTTAGAAGCATTTTTGTGCCTGAAGAATTTTTGTGCCTGAAGTTGATCATGCTTGGATAATGAACCCTCTTCATGGTCAACTTCAACACACAACAAACAACAAACTATTGCAAACCTCTTTAGTGACTATGTTGCAAAGGTCTTTCGAAATCTAAACCATGATATTACATCCCTGGCAGTGGCACTAATCTGTTCGGACCCAAAATGACTGCAACACAAAACTCAAAAACATTTCTAAATCACCTAGGGCAGGGATTGTCATCAGGGTGATAGAAAGAGGTTTATCGACAAGTTAGGGGCAATTTTGGCCAACTAACAGGAGTGGGTAGACTCCTCTGCACTTTGAGCTCAACTTAAACTTTGGAGGGATATTCCAAGGGGTATACCTAAGAAGGTATTAACATCAAAATCAGATGAACAACTAAAATATATGGACAACCAAACCCAAATCACCTTCTTAGCCCCAAATTTGTCACTAAGCTAAGAACAACTAGTTGTTACAAGACCCCTATATAGATGATAAAGGCAAACCTACATAGTGAGGATGCATAAAAACTACTACTACGTCCAAAGGATAAATGTATTGTTTTATTTTGTAGATTGGGTGATCAAGGGTTACTTAGATCGGTGCCTATCCGTTGGGTTGCAGAGTGTAATGTTCAACAGAGGAAAAACAACTACAAGGAAATGCACAACTGCCTATTTGATAAATCAAATGCATGAAAATCTGCACCAAATCACTGAGAATTCTTAATAATCCAACACCATACCATATTTTTCCTTACGAAATATTGAAATGACCATTTACAAAAGCTTGAAAATGGATTAGGAACTATCATATTCACTCAAATCAGAGTTTACATTCATACCACTAAGTGTGGCAAGAGCAAACTATAACTACGATTAAGTTTGCTATAAAGAACATCTACAACAGTGGAGAAAATAGTGGTTTGATACAAAGATTTTCAAAATATATTACATACATTTCATAATTGTTTCATGCTGAACAAAGACTGCAAAATGACCTTTTTTTCTCTGCCTTCTGGAGCTCAGAACCTGTTGAGAGAACAATGCCCAAAAAATGACCAACCAACCCCTATTGCATCTCAAACATATGCATATATAGTATTACAATCCATTCCATCATTCTAAGCACTGCACTCAATCAATGAGTACACCCATGCCACATTAAATTTAGTCCCACTATAATGTCAAGAAATCTACATGTTTGGAAGCCTGCCCATTCTCTAATAATTTTGGAAATGTCAAAAGAAGATTGCTTGCACTCTTTGTGTACCAGGAGCAATAAAGAGGGAAGGTTCTAATCCTTTCCCTAACACCTACAACATCTGATTTATCTAGTTTGTCCTCCAAATGTACCTATGTATTGAAGAATTTCACTGTACCAACTACCTACATGGCACTGTTCTGTAGAATCTTTAAATTCTGGGTACAAATTAGCCTGCACAATCCTGCAATCATGGCATGTTTTTAGGGAATCACCCCTTTTTAAGCCTTTACAACACTTTAAAAGTGTTGTCCAATATTCCTTTTTGGGCCATCTTAACTCTGATTGTACCTTTCTACACTTGGCACATCTTCCTATCTTTATCGGCCTTTTTTCCTTCTCACAAACCTCCTTCATTTTCTTTTCCCTTCTTCTATTCACTTTGTTGGCAAACTGTCATTTTTAAGAACTTTGGACCTGTCTCCACCTTGTCTTCTCTACCAGTTTCCTTTTGCCTTATAGGCAAAATTTCAAATTGATGAACTAATCGACTCTTCCTTTCTTTCTCTTTTTATATCTTCTTCCTCTTTATCAGTAATTTTCGTTGTTTACGAACCATGGAAGAAACTCCCCTTAGTCAACCACTTTACCTATTGATGAACTCAGGCCAAAGTGAACCTTTATTTCCTTTATCTTTGCTTTGCCTGTTGTCTCTCCCTTTGTCAGGAAAAAGGCCTGTCGACAAACTAAGTTATCGGCGAACTAAGCAGTTTGCTAACCTAGCCATTTGCTGATAAACCTTGCCTTAACCATTTCTTTGTTTTGTGAACCAATCTCTTTACTTTTGCCTTTTCCACGGCCTTCTTCCCCTTTTGTCTTGCCTCCTTGATTTTAGTCGGCAAATTCTCCGTCGGAAGGACCTCCTGTCAGCAAACTTGGAGGTTCGCAAACCCAAGCTTTTGCTGACAAAGCTTGCCTTCTAGCCTTTTCACTTTCTTTCCTTAGAAACTTTTAAGATTCTCCTTTCTTCACTAGAGCCTCCATCGCCTCCCTGTCGGTAAATCGGCGAACTGGTGAAATGGTAAACACTTGAACCAAGTTCGTAAGTTCAGGAAATTGCCGATTTGCGGATAAAGGGCAGAAATGAACAAAATTTTCTAAGGGAGGACAAACAATAGACTTGGGGGACTTATACTTAGAAATTTTTGAAATAAAACCCCTAAAAGATGTCTTTGATTGGATCTAAATAAGGGGTCTTAAGAACAAAGACACAAAGTGGGATTTCTAATAGAGTTTTGGGGAAAAATAGTGCATTTTGGGAGTTGAATTTTACAAGTCCCAACATACCCATGGTTTGCTTTCATATTACATAAATGGTTTAGTAGGTGGGTAGATAGAGAGCTCTTTCAATCTCTTTCCATTGGAGATGGTCATGTTCCCAGATCGATAATCAATGAGGGTTGTTGCAGTAGTCAGCCCTGGTCTACCCAATATTCTAGGATACCATGATCGCTTCTTCCTAGTTTGGAGGATAAGGAAGTCTACTGAGTAATTGCAAGTATCTATTGTGACTATAACATCTTCTAATACTCCTTCAGGTTTAGTGATAGATCAGTGAGTTGCAAAACTATGGATGTAGGTTGCATGTTAGTTAATGCCAATGCTTTTGCAGTATCTGTAGTCATTATGTTGATAACAACACCTAAATCAATCAACACATTTGAAACTGACGTTCCTTTTATCATCAATAAAATAATAGGGCTTCCTGGATCTCCATACTTCTAAGCAATTAATTTGCCTGCCAAGACATTATCAAGTTTTCCCTCCACCTGAATAGTGTTTGGTAATTTCTTTTTTCTTCCAGGAAGCTTCAAGCATAAGCTTTTGCTTGTCTAGTTTATTTCAAGGATGTCTTTAATTTCTTACAATAGAGGGACTTCTATGTTTATTTTCTTGAGTTCCTTAATCAGTTGAGAGTCATCCTGAGTGGTTTGGAGCTCTCTAGATTTCTTTAGAGTAGACCGTCTCAATCGCTTTGGGACTGGAATAGGACTATCTTTGGGGATCTCCTCAGAATTTCTTGTCTTGGTTGTCTCACCATGAGGTTGCTCTTCTTTTCCAGTGTTGAGCATAGTCAAGTCCTCCTCAGGAATTTCCACATAAGGGGATTTTATGGGGATATTTCAAGAATGTAGTTGAATATCATCGATCTCTACTTTATTCAAGGTTAATGTATTAGGATCAGTGTTATAGACTTGTTGTTGAGGTCAATTATTCTTGGGGTTTGGCACAGGCTAAGCAGGTAACTGAAGTTGATTCACATGATTATTTTGATTTTGGGTCATTGGTTGTGATGGTCTAGGGAGTAAGGCTTGTGACTGGTTTCCATAGCACCTTAGTCCTTGGTTGTATTGTGGTACCCAGGGTTGTTGATATTGACTCTGATTTTGCCACTGGTGGTAGTCCAATACTAGTTTATCTAGTCCGGTTGAGGCCATGGTGGTTCCCACTAAGTTGGCATTTGCATTTGTGGAGGTGGGCCTCCCCAAGGCCTAGCCCATTGGCTTGTTCCCCAACTAGAAGGGCTGGTTCTTGGACCATATTGTCTAGCAAATTGATTAAACCCATAACTTTATTGCTTCTGCCCTATAAAATTCAGATCTTCTTCCACTGGTGGTATCTTCTTCAGTTGAATTTTGATCTCATGCAGTAAACCACATTCATTTTTTGGGTGACTTTTTTCACAAATTACACAACTCTATTTAATTTAATGGACATTCCCTAAGTGGATGCTTTTCTCTAAATTGTTAGTAGTAGATGGCCAAAGGTTCAATAGTCTAGTTACTTGCTTGAATACCATCAAGAGTGGTGTTTAAATGGAGTAAGATGTCAGTTTTCAGGTTGGCGAGTTCTTCCATTACTTTAGTGACATCATTACCACTACTTTTCTCTTTCTTTTGTGTTCTATTTTTAGCTTGTGTTCAGGAGTAATTTCTGCTGAATTCCACAATTTTGACAAAACTCAATTTGTTGATGTGTCCTTTCCCCATAATATTTAAGGCTTCTCTTATTTCATCATTGATTACTCTTAAAAAATGGTTTTTCTAAGTTCTTCATCTAAATTGCTGCAACATCTTCTATGGAAAAATAAAAATGGATCCACATAGTCTTCCAAGTTCTCATCTTCCATCGCTTCATTCTAAAGAGTTCATCTTTTTCTATCCCAGGAACTCTACAATAGTCTTGGTACTTTTGGAGGAAGACAGACTCCATTTGATCCCAAGAAGTTATAGAATCTGCTATTAAGCCCATGAATCATCGTAAGGTAGATTCTTTTAGAGTAGAGGAAAAAAGTTTCAACTTTTGATTATTTGTTCCATAATCGTAAGTCTGGAAAAGAACCTTAAATTCAAATAAAAATTAGTTTGGGTCTTCTGAAGCTTTCCCTCTAAAAGTTGGCAAGAATGCAGGTGATATATTCTTCATTGGTGGTTCAATCCTTTCGGGAGTTATGGCAATTGGATAGGAAAATGTTCTGTTAACTGGTTCATCACCACCAAAAATGTGATCTCCCATAGTGACAGAAGGTTCAGGAACAATGGAGGACTCTGGTGATAAGGGAGATCCTTGATTAGACAAATGATTCAAATGTTCTTCCAAGTTAGACTCCAATGGTGTAATAACTGAAGTTTTCTTTATGAAATAACCTAAAGCATCCCTAGGCCTACTCATAAACTGGTGAATTCTGGATATGCTTGATTATAACCTTACCAACACCTTAACCTACAAAAATTTGTAGATGTCCCCTGCAACAACGTCAAAAATGATGAGGTCATCATAGTTCTTCTAATTTCTCATCATTTAATTTATCAATCTGGAGGTGTCTGCAGAAAGGTTTTCTAATGGTCTGGAGATTTAAGTATGGATCCAAATCTAAGTAAACTGAAAGGACAATTCTAGAATTCAAACTATTCTAATTGTTGAATTAAACACACATGCCGAAATTTGAAAGGAATTAAAAACATTTACACTACTTTGTAGAAAATAAACTATTTTAATTGAATTGAATTGCTAAAGCATTTGAAACTATTCTATCACACAACTAAAAATGAATTGCTGAAATAAATAACTGGGAAATCATACCATTCAACCTCTATTTCCACAATACAAGTTTAACAGGGTAAACCAATGCTATTTCACAAGGTGAACTTTTCAAGAACATAACTCTTTTTTTATTATTTTCAAAATTGAAGAACAACCTACAAGTATCTAAATACTGAAACACATACACAGAGGACACAATGACTAATTCTAACACACACAAAGAAACCAACAAAACAGAAAGATGTACCGAGATATCTCCTCCATTGGTAAGCGGGCCTGACTTCCCCAATAGGAAATATCATCCTGTGCTAAAATGACTTCAAATTAAATTCCTCTTTATTTGCATTTTGTGGGAGCCCGAATGGGCATGAATACATGATAAAAATAGAAAAGATCCTTTTTCAAGAAAACAATAATTCAGACTTAAAGATCTATCTAGCTCGTATTTATACATCTAAGTTTTTATTTTCATAACTGGCCTAAACTAAACCTCACTACAATGGTGCTTAGCTTAACCAACTGCTTATTTAAAACATAAAAAGTTTCTCAAATTGAAAGCTTCAGATAATATTCTAAATTGAGCATGATTGACGACAATCAGGTAGATTGCAGACTGCACGATCTTGAACTTGAATGACACTTTTAGTTATCTTAAACCAAAATAACTTTGAACTGGAGTTACAAATTGTCAAGGAATTGTGGCACTGGAATGGACAACTGGAGTTGCCTGTGGGATTCACAATAAGCCTAGATTTTGCTTTAATAATCGTCAACTCAAGGGGAAGACAATTTCTTTGCAATACTGTAGGAATTCATAGCCATCTGGAGCTTAGGTTCTTCATTGGAAGGGTAGCTCCGAAGGCTTTCAGAAAGATCTGTGCTGTAATCCTTATGAAATCAATATATAACCTTGACAAGAACTCACTATAACATGCATATTAAAGCAAAATTTTTAGTAATTGCCAAAAGATTTCATCTAAAAGAAATAAGGACTAAAATGCATATCTATTCATTCAAAAGATAATTATAATCATAATAATGTTATGTATATATATTCCATATCACAATATTAAGGTTTTTGAAAAGACTTATGCAGAAATCCAAATAAACATTGATTTGCCTCATCAACAGGGTGCTCCGATAATTTGGGATTCACTAGAGGATACCAAGAGATTTATATGTATTTGCCTAGTGTATTAGGATATGCCTCAATGGGGTAGGCAAGTGGATCGTAATGAGATGAAAGCAAGTTGGAGGGGTTAGCTAGTGTTAGTGTGGGATCCTTGGGAGGACATTCAGGATGCAAGGGTAGTGAATGATTATGACAGGTGGCAAGAGAAGATGAGGTCAATGAGGCTTACTAGTCCTATAGTGCAGGGTGGGAGATAGTGATTGGAAAGGGTGATCCATGGAGTTGAGGTGGCAAAGGAAGATGGGGAGGAGGAAAGGAGCTAGGCAAGACACACAACAGGCATGGCAAAGAGGAGGAGAGGAGGAGCAACCACAACTATGGATGAAGAGGGATGAGTCATTAGATAGATAGGATAACCAACATAGGTAGAGGTGGATGAGAGGGTACATGATGTACAAGTACCTAAGATAGAGATGGAGGAGGTGTAGGTGAGTCCCCCAGGTAGAGAGTTAGGAGGTGTGGAAACATTAGAGATAGGGGCATCGAGATTAAGTGAACTAAGCGTAGAGAGCTTGATAATAGAGATAGTGGCACAAGATACCACAATAGCTAGGATAGACAGAGAGATGATCAGGTAGCTATGTAGGAGTTGACGCTACAACTAGGTAGGTAGAGAGAGCAATGAGAGATAGAGTGGGCAACTATGAAAGAGTTGAGGCTATATCTAGATGCAATGTAGAGGGATAAGTATATAGTAGTTGAGTGAGAAAGTAAATAGTCGCAGGTGGATGGTTTGCAAAGGTAGGTGACAATGTTGAGAGTAGAGCATGATAGGGCAAAGGTATAGTCATAGAGGCTACACTAGGAGAGAGATATAGTGAGGAGATTACTAGATGAGCATGGCCACCAGACATTCATGGAGTTAACAAGTTAAGGCAAGAGGATAGAGAAAACATAGAGAGTTGATGTATTATAGGGGTTGTATGAGTAGGCAGTGCCCATCTAGTAGAGTGAGCACGTGTTTGTAGAGGTGTCAAATAGTTGGTTAGGGGCATCAATGATAGGTCCACCATCAAGGAGATTACACTTAGTGAGTAGGCTGCCTTTGACTAGTGCCACTAGTCAATCCATCACCATCACTAGGGTTTCTAGAGTAGTAGAAGGGAGAGGGTGATAGCAGTAGTTGTGCATGATTGCATACAGTGATGAGATAGATATTGTGATGAGGCCATGTGCCATTTTGTATGATGTTTTTTTGAGACACTGACATGGGATGATGTATTAATATTTGGAAACATTGTACATGCCAGTTTGTGATATATATATATATATATATTATTCGACATACTAGTTGATATTTTTGTGATGTTGAATATTATGTTGATTAGATGATTAAATTTTGATTTTATGGGTGTACATGTTTATGCAATATTATGATTATGATGTCTCATTATGGTTATGTTGATTATGGTCCTTGTTTGCTTTGTTGTTTTGATTTGGATAATGGCAAATGACATATAGATAGAATATGAATAAAGTAGAAATGAATGTGAAATGTGAATAGAATAGAAAATGGAGAATATGATAGAATAGATGATATGATAAAATAGATGAATATGATAATGATGATATGATGAATAATGATTATGATAGAATAGAAATGGTTGTCATAGAATTATGATGGTATGAATATGATAGAAAAGATGAGATGATAGAACATATAGAATTATGATGATGAGATGATATCTGTGATGACATGTACATGTTGCAAAGATAATATCCATGCAAGAGAGAAACCTAAATTTATTGTATCATTGGCCTTATGCATCATAGTATAATGGATCATGATGATGGTGTGCCAAGTGCATGATGGGATAACGTAAAACATACATAATACAAATAGCATAATGTCCCAATAAACATGTTTTCAAGGCACACCATGGCATGAAAAATGATGGCAACCAAGATGACATGTGGTATGGAAGAATAGAGCTATAAGAAACAAACAAATACCCATAGATAATCAAACAAACACACAAGAAAACATAATTTGATAATGTTTAAGCTAAGGGGTTGTTTTGGAGATGGGATGGGAGGTAGGGATAGTGGTGAGGATATGGGTTAGGATGAGGTAGGGTTCAAGAACAAAGGGAATAAGAGATAGGTTGGGGATGGTGTGTACAAAAGGATGAGATAGTTCCAAACAAGGAGTAGACAAAGGGTGCATAGTAAATTTGCCCCAATGAGTAGGTGTAAGAGTCAATAATGGACTCAAGCACTCCCAGGATCACCTGCAATCAATTCAATCCACAACAAGAGAGAAAAACAATATTACCAAGAATAATGATGCATAACATTTACAAGATGCAAAGCTTGACTATAACTGAATTGATTTATACAATGAGAGGCCTCCCTTATATAGGCAAGGTGAGAGGTGAGACTCAAGTGGAACAACTAACTAGATGACACAAATAATTAATGCACCTAGACACCACTAATAAATAAATGCATACAAGACAACTTGTAATATGACAAGTGTCTTAATGCTATGACATGAGACAACTAGTGCAAAACTATTAAATGCACATAGTTATACATTATTGAATGCATGTAGACTCAACTAACTAATGCAAACAAAATATTAAATGACATAACTACTACCTAAGTAAGCTAAAGTAACTAGTGTAAAGAGGACCTAGGAATGACTAGCTAGGTAATGACTCTTTTTACACTAACAATATGGACCTGTGACCATTATGCACATAATGGGACATATCTAGGGTGGATAGATGAAAGGTGTGCTCAAAATGTGTGAATTTGAAAAGAGTAGGATGATGAACCCTGGGGGGAGTCTGGGGTCATTCCATAAGAGGGAGGAAGGAGTATGTTTATGAACCATTCCACGCATGAGGCAACATGGGGATGTCCCCGGTCTAGAGTGAAAGTCAAGGCCTAATGAACATGCATTAGTGGGGGATAAGGGATGAACATAATTAGAATTGTATGTATTAAAATAAATGGCCAGGGATAGGTGGTGTGATTGAGGTGAAGGACAAGTATAAGAAGAATTGTATGCATTAAATGAATGGGACGGATAGAGGAGTGTGATTTAAGGACGTCGGTTGAGCAATCCCAATGAAAGGATGGAGAATGAAATACATGAATTGGTGTGGTGGGGGTGTAGAATGAGGGTAGATGGGTGAGATATGATAAAAGTGAATAGTGTGCTTGAGAAAATGACCCAAGGTGGAGGGAGGGGACGATGATTTGGGGAGAAAAGGGTATGAGTGCTCATATATAGGGGAAGGAATGATGCTACACATGACACCTATTTACCAGGTTTTCATCATGGTACTTGCCCAAGGTACCATAGAAATGGTTTTCACCATTGGACCAAAAAAATTCTCTTTACTTTTTACTTTTTTTTAATGATTTTTGATAATATATATATATAAATATATATATATATATATATATATATATATATATATATATATTGGATTTTTTACTTTTTGAAGATGGTTGTAACAAACTTAGGTGTGGAATCATTTGAGGTGCAAAATATTCATAGTCTCCTCTAGTTCTTGATTGTTTGGTGTCACTAGCTTATAGGCTTTTGACCCATATTTAGAAATAATGACATAGGAGCCTAACCAGTTTGGCTCAAAATTGCCCTTCTTATCTCTATCCTATGTAGTATTCTTTTAATTTTATTTGAGTGTAAGATCACCAACATCAAACTCCTAGTTTGGATGTGCTTTTTGTAGCTACGATGCAACCAATTTTGGTATGCTTACAATACATTCACTTCCTTCTTTTCTACATTCAATCTGACTACACCTATGTATCTATGAACTCTCACAACTTATGTGTTCTACCTCCTCAAGCACTTGTTATATAGAAATTATATACATGAATGAGAATACATGAAATGTGGCATCCAAATTTGGGAAAATTTCAACACCCTACATTGGGAATCTCACCAACATGCTAAACATAGTCTCTTACACCCTCTTATAGGTTGTCATGACTAACTAAAATTATCTCTCCATTTTGGGTGCCTAGTTTGTCATACAATCCCTTGATAATAGGAGATTCTCTTACATGCGTCGTACACTATCAATAACTTATGCAAAGATTCTCTTACATGTTGCATAAGTAGCCTGAGAATAGTCGCTCCAAGATGGACACCTAATTTGAGCTTATCACCTCATTTACATTCCCAAAGATGCTCTACCAATAAATAGTAAATGTATCCCTGTAAATAATTAATTACTATTGCCAATAAATAATTAATTACCATATGTGTAAAAAATAACTATTGTTGTCGATGAAACCTTCATTTATTATGAATGCATTTACAAACAATATTAAGAATAATTAAATACATAGGATTTACAAGGTTGACGACACCTTAATCCTAACAAAAGCTATCAATGAACTCCCACTACCCCACATGAAGAAATGCTTGTAATCTTTCCTTGAAAAAATTAATTTTGTTAGGACATTTATCTCTAACTTTGTTGGTCTCATAAAACACATAACCTACTACTAAATAAAGATTCTACCATTTGATGGACACTAGAAGCAAAGATGTCTTTTCTTCTTATCAAACAAGCCATCACAAAGGATCCAGTCCTTGCAAACCCTATTTTTTCAACAAAAAGCATTCTCTATGCCTTTAGATCTGACTGCAACATAGTGGTTATCCTTACTTAGAAGGACATAGATGAAGATGAGCATCCAATACCATTCATGAGTGTTATCCTCAAGGACTATGAGGAAATATATATTTTTATAGAGAAACAAGCCTATGCTCTCATAAAGTCTTTGAAATACTTATGACACTTGGTCTCACATGGCAAGGTTCATGCCTTTATAATTCACTTTAGTGTGAGGGACTACCTCCTTCATAGGGAGATAGTGAGAAAAGGGCAAGTTGGACCACCAAAATAATGGAATATGACATTGAGATCTGGCCAACCAAGTTAGTTTGAGGGCAAGGCATGTGCCAACACCTCACAAAGAGTTTGGTCCTCCCAAGTTCTCTTGAAAGTGATGACATCAAGCTAGTGGTGTTTCTGGCACATGAATTACCCCCACTCCATTCATAACAAATCAAGGATGGATTTTTGAAATCCAAGAACATCTTGAGACTAGATGCGTACCATCCAAACTCAATAAGAGATAGTGAAGGTGCTTTCATCTATCCTATGTTAGCTATCAACTCATCAAAGTAGTTTTGTTTAAATGAACCCTTGATGAAGTCTTGTTAGGATGCATTAGGCCTAAAGGAACTAATCAACTTGTGCATGAATTCCACGTGAGATTCATACACAATCATTAATTAGCCAAATCCATGGCTACAAAAATAGTGTGGGTCTGATACTTCTAGCTTACCATGTTCAATGATGCACACCGGTTCATTTGAGCTTGCAAACCTTGTAAATGGTTCACCAAGAGGAAGCAAAATGCGCTCTTCCCACTAAAACCCATCTCTATGGATTCCCCTTTTAATCGTGGGGACTCAATTTCATTCATGCTATTAATCTTCCTTTTAGCAGGAGACATAAGTGGATCCTAATTGAAATGGATTACTTCACAAGGTGGACTAGAGTAGTAGATCTCAAAGATGCCAAAGATGATTAGGTCATTGATTTCTTAGAGGAAATTATAGCTTAATTTAATGCCCTTGCCACCATAATATCAGATAATATGAAAGCATTCATGGGATTAAAACTCACTGAATTCACTTCAAAACATGATATCTATGTGAAGACCTCATCAAACTATTATCCTTAGGGTATGTCTTGGTTGAGTCAACCAATAAAAATTTGAAATGGATTATCGGTCAAATTTTGAAGATAATCCATGAGCATGGAATTGTTTGGTACACCAAACTCTATGGGTTGTCCACATCATTGAAAGGTGAGCCATAAGCACTTCACCCTATGTGTTGTTTTATGGCAAAGATGTTTGACTTCCTATACACAATGAACTCCCCACTCTTAAATTATTGAGATTAGAAGATCTAGCCTAAGCCACTCCAATGGAGGTGCAACTTGTAGAGATGCTTCAACTATAGGAGGCAAGAAAAGTCACTGTCGGTATCATGAAAAGATGGTTTAATTGGTGGGACACCTCATAATGCTTTATAGTAGGTGATTTAGTCCTTGAATGGGATGAAAATCAGGCTAAAACTAACTTCCACTCCAAATTGGAAAGACTATGGAGTAGGCCTTACCTAATCATTGTAGCACAAAAAGGAGATACATTCAAGTTATCTGACATGATGGGCTTCACCTTTTTGACATCAATTAATGGTATGTACCTCAAGGCTTACTCCTAGGAAGATGTCCTTAATTTTGTGTACTATAATGTATATTCTATCCCACTTTCCCTTCCCTTATATGTTTTTTGTTTCTTCCTTGTTCTACTTCTCCCCCCTTCTTCCCTTTTCTTGTGTACATACTTACCTCCCTTTTCTCTTTGCAACCTTGATGAGTTTGTTTCTTTGTTAGCTTATTGTAACCCCTTCCAACATCTATACAAAAATTAAAAAGTCCCCTCCCTTTTTAGGCATGCTTTCCCATGCATATCCCTGGTCATTTAATACAAAGCATGAAGTAGTTGTTAGCCAAAACCTCATTGCAAGAAAACTCTATTCTCACAAAATTTGAGTCATGGATAGGTCACTAATAACAACTCTTGCCTATATGTTTCCATTCCATATAGTCACTCCTCAAATGGTTGCTACCTTAATTTCATGGCATTCTTAATTACATAAAGCTAGGTGTCATCTCTATCTTAATTCTTCAACCTTCATGATCTTTTTGCATGCTTTAGATTGAGTATGACTATTGCATACATTTGTTCTTGAAGTGTTTCTAACTATGAAAGCTTTAATGTACCATGCATTGAGCCTATAAATCTATCATTCATCTTCTTTCAAAGATGTAGTATTTTAGATTCTCCTAAGGCATTTGCAAATTGAGCCACTTCTCCCTCATTCTATGTAAACCCTTCACTTGCATTCCTTGACCAACTTGCTAGCATCATAATTCATGGCTTTAAAAGGAAGGTTCTCCTAAATCTTCATCATCATAGATGACAAGAGAACAAAGACCTTGTAAGGAGTGTGTGCTTGATAGTGAGGAATTACCATTAGAGCTAACCTTGAGTTCCTATAGGTTAGCCACCATGGCACAAGAAAAATATAAAGAGCCTAAAAATCTCATGGTCGACCAATTCAATGATATTTGAGACCTATGATCTCCATTGAACCTTAGGAGGTTCAAAGTACCACCTTTGACTGTTATGAGTAGGAAAAGAATAAATCTCATGATAGGGAGCTCGACCTTCTCTCTAGTGATGATAAACCAAAGAAGAAGAATGGAGCCCGTGTTTGGACATATGTTCTCTCTAAAAAGATTCCCAAGAAAGTTTATTCTATATCAGAGTTGGTAGCCTTGTGCACCCATAATTACCATACTTTAGATTGAAGTAACTACAAATGGGTTGTCAACCTTAAGGGGAAGACTATTCTAGACCTGACTAAAGATGCCCTCTATAATGCTTTCAACATTTATCCTCCTAGATCACTAGAGTCCCTCAAGGTATCCAAGTTGTAGGAGTGTTTTGAGAAAACCCATAAATAAGGTCTTGGTTCAAGCTTTTGGGGAAGTGTTCTCTTGAAAGGTGTGGATTCTTCAAATTTGCATACTAACCTAACATCAAGGGTATTTGAGAAACCCTTTCAATAGGCCCCAGTCTCCCTTGCCTTTATATATGGGCAAGACAATTACCAAGAGGCACACAAACATCACCTATTGGTCATGTGTATGATAGAGTGCACCCATTTCCAACATCATTTCAATGTGGCATAGGAAATCATCCATGCCATCGATAGACAATTGAAGAATTACAAACTACTCAAGACCTTCAAGCTCCTATCCTTGTTGGCCCATATTTTTCTTCACTAGAATGCCTTAAGGTTAAGGAAAATGGGTGAATAGATTACTAACTTCAACATCAAAGGCTCCATCTGCGTCATGAACTAGGATTTAAAAATAGACATCAAGCATGCCATGTTCTTTGATTTTTAAACAAACTTCTTGGCACCTATGATTGTGATTCTCTTAAGAGAGTATTTTGCACCTTGGATTCCCTGGGAAATAGATTCATTCTTGCTTCCCCCGAAGGGAATACCACACTTGACCCTTTCGGGGGATAATGTTTTTTAATACCCGCATCGAGGTGTGAGTCTAGGGGTTCTCAAGACCTATCACTTAGTTACCTCTCTAGTGCATTGTACATAGTTTCTATGGAGCTAATGTGGTTTCATGGCATCTTGGACCATATTTTTGGCATGAGCATTAAGAAATTCATAATCTACTAACCTTGGGTGCACATTAGATTGTTTAAGGTGATAAAACAAAGTTATAGTCATTTCTTTCATGACCTGCTCCTTGGCCTTTCCTTGGAGCTGAATGATGACTTGTGGGGTTACAAAATCTAGAGGGTATCTTTGTTTCCAAGATAGGAAGAAATAAAGAGTCTTGGGTTTCTCTCACCAACCACACCTAAAAAGTGAGGCTCTTTGCAACCTTGCAGAAGACACCCCTAATTTCCAAGACTAGTCTTAGTGACTATCACTAGCTACATAAATTATACATCAGATAGTCACTACTCATGTAGCCTAGGAAGAAAAATCATGTCCTCCCCTAGAGTATCAATTCCTTTTCTACAAGAAGATAAAGGATTATGACCCAAATGAGAAATAACACAAGCTTAGTTTTGAAAGGTTTCATTAAGTCTTGGGAAAAGTAACATGGTTTAACACAAAGATTCGGGCATGGTGGCACTATCACTATGAAATGGATCAATGTGGCATGGGAATCCTCAACCATGTAATGGATGATCAGTTTGACTTGTTATTTGACAAATAGGTGAATGAAAGAAAGGAGCTTGAGCTCCCAGCCCTAGACACCCCATTAGAGTCTAGAGATGTGATACAATACTAGCTGAACGGTTGAGGCACGTAGTTAAGCCTAAGACATGAGGCCAATTAGCCACATTCAAAGAAGATGAATGCATCAAGGAGCTTTAAGAAACATACGATTTCGATGCATAGATTGTGGTGTAGACAAGATTTATGCCAAGGTATAGTCTTGGAAAGCATGTCTAGGGTATAATGAAGCCCCTCCACCCCATTGCCATCAAGACCTAAAAGAATGACAAAATCAGACTTGGTTCATCCTAAACTACAACTTCAAAGGTCTTCATGACTCCCAAGTTCATCTCTAAGGGCTACCTTGACCCGTCACTTATGCAACACATGAAAGAAAACATTTCCTCACTCATGCCTCCCATGCAAGGCAAATAAATCTAATCTATTATATCCCAACCAAAACTTGAAGGATTGGGATCAAGAGCAAATAATTTAGCTAGTTCCTTAGAAGCCAAAGGAACCATCCTCCAACTCTAGTGGATCCATGAAAAGTCTCGATAAGAGAATCAAAACTTATAGTCTAGAAGAAAGTACTAGTGAGAAAAATACATTAAAAAGATTAGGTAATCATCATTTGAATACTAATCCAACTGAGTTGGCTCTCATAATAATCCATTTAGGACCATTAGCACATCAACTAATAAGAATCATAACTACCCCTCCCCCTTGTGAATGCTCCTACTCCCCATGTGCAATCACATTTACCTTGTCTTGATGTTCTTCCACTTGTCAATCAACCTATCCTCATTGAGGTCCTTGACATTCTTTCGTCCCCTGAGGACTAGCCCCGAGCAACACTTATTGAAAAGAGGCCTCTCTCACCCTATCCATTGCTAATATCTATATCCTTGTCCCATCCCTTGTACTTAAAACTACCTCCTCCTCCATTGTCCTCAACCCAATGCTTCCTAGGAGTTTTCTCTGAAGAAACTTCCATTC
The DNA here is from genome assembly GCA_027924645.1 of Cunninghamia lanceolata. Taxonomy (NCBI): domain Eukaryota; kingdom Viridiplantae; phylum Streptophyta; class Pinopsida; order Cupressales; family Cupressaceae; genus Cunninghamia; species Cunninghamia lanceolata. The sequence continues at coordinate 1,953,427 of BSBN01000835.1, forward strand.
CCCACCCTTGGCAAGTGACCGCTCATGATCAAGCATTTCCCATATTCTTCCCAAAAATCCATTTGTAAGTCATCATAAGCCTAGGAAGGCCCATAAAAAATGAAGAATCCCATAGTGAAATTTCACTAGATGAATCCTCCTCTCCACCATCTAATGCAATCCCTCTAAGTCAGACTCCTACTCTGTTCTTTTAGTCTCACCTTCTATGAGACTGTCCCTCATTTCCTCTTTCCCTACTCCTACTTTGACCCCTCAACCAAACATCACTTCATTCTCCCAACTAAAAAGTAACTCTTTCCCTTAGATTGTGAGTGAACAATCCAAATCCCCATAACATGCCACCCCTCAATTGGAAATAGTCTTTAACCCAAACTCACAGGTAATGCATTTTGGGAGTATAGGACTAGCAATAGCCTGACCAATGTCAGATATGCATCCTGAGGACTGGTTATTTAGGGTTGCCTCCATATCCCTCATGGAAGTGAAGTTAGTTTTGACTAGAAAGGCAATAAGGCATTATACTTTAAGTTAGACAATGTTAAGCAAAAGCTTGAAATAACCACCAAAAAGATAACTTGGTTCATTGATTTACACAAATAGGAAAAGTGTGAAGTTAAGAACAATAGGGAAATAACTGTTAAATGCCTAGAAGACCTACATCACCTTTAAGATAGGATGAACATTGAGCATACTAAATTGAACAATGACTTCAAAAGAAACTTGTTTGATAATGAGTTTCTCTAAGAATGGCTCACAACAATCAAAGACACATGCAAAAGTCTATAGGACATCACACCCATAATCCTAGTCTTTTGTGGTTTTTACATTTATATTTGATAAATAATCATTGACTCCACCTTGGTCATGTATAAACACTTCATGATAGAAAAATACCTCAACCCAAGGATCAACGAGGCCCTTAGTTTCCTCTCGCCTTGAAAGTAAAATATGTAACATGGTTGGAGAAAGCAAGTGAAATCCAAGAATTGTTGCATGCTATCCCGCAATGATCCCTAGTTGGTGTGGGAATCATGTATTTATTCAAAGCATCCAGAATGATCTTACAAGGGATCACCTACATAGATACCATAAATTCTTGTTCAAAGTCTCTTTGAGTAGCATAGGAAAATTAGGATGACTTCTTGGTGACATTTGAGAAGTTATTCCACAGGGGATTTCACTCTCCATGGGATCTCACCAATAATGTTCCCTATTCTATTGAGGCCTACTAGGGAATCTTATCCATTAAAGCACATGATGTAGTTATTCTATGGGATTTACCTAGCAATCCTAAAGTGGATGACTTTGTGAAGGTCCTTAACCTTGAGATAATTTTGGAAATAGAGAATAATGTTTCCATCGATAAATATCAATACTTTTCCTTCTTGACTTCCCTCAATCTCGTCATCGAGATTGATTTTCCCAATCAATTATATCTACCTCTGAGAGATGCTTAGGAGGATTTGGTTGCCTTAGTTAATGTGTTGCTGCATTGACTGGATTCTTTATTCTATATTTTAAGTTTGTTGAGTTCACCTTGGGCAACTTGCCCCTTAATAAAGTCTTGGTTTCTCGAAGACATCTCTCTAATTGATAGAACTTGTCCTCAAAAGTTGTGCTATGAAGAGTATCTGACTCACGTTGCTTGAAAATTCCCTTTTCAACATCCAACTATCACAAGGGCATATACATGTTGAAACAATGACAAAAAGGCTTGCTTAGTACATAACTAGGACAAGACCTAACCAAGATTTACCATCCATTTAGGATTTATCTATTAATAACAAAAACAAAGTAGATTCTATGGGGTAATAATTTCCCTCAAAACTCTAGGGTGTATTTTGAAGTTCCTTTTGTGTATTTATAGGATAGCCTGATGAAAATTATAAAGCATAGTGAAGAAATAACTATCTTTTTTCCTAGTCCTCTATGTATTTTGAGCAAGGAAAATGAAGAAAAGTCCCTCAAAGTCATATCTCAACTTATTGTTAGCATGGCTAGAACTGTAAGTGGCCCTCCAAATATCTATCCACAAGGGCCTATAGTTCTATATCTTTGTTCACACCTATATCTGTTTCAAGATATTTGTTCATATGCCTTTTGTTATAATACCCAAGGCCATCTCAAAGGATTAACACATAGATGAGGATAGTAGTGGGCACCCCTAGTGGGCACCCCTCGAGGCCTTGGCACTTTTTATAAGTAGACAATCATTCCTCATATTGGACAACACATCCTAGGTAGTTCCACCTCAATATCAAGAGCTTGGATGTGGGTGCCCAACTCAGTCAACAAGCTTCCATACTTGAAGGTGATCTTTGAAGAAGGAGACACACCCTTCAATCATCTATTGGGTCTCATCTCCTCATTAAAAACTTTAACACCCTTGGACAGTTCAAGACAAAAGAACCTATTAAGAGCTTGTAACCCAAGGGAATCATTTTTTCCCTACGAGGCATTATTAATCACCCATTTAGTTCAACTTCTATGGGGTTTCCCTTTTTATTTGTCTCTTCTCCCTTGTTGTTGTGTTGCTTCCTTTCACTCAGATGGATACCCACAACTAGAAAGTTGAGGTTGTGCATGTATGCTCTAAAACTTGACTCAAACACAAAGTAGATGAGTTAGCCTCAATATCACACATGAACCCTCTCCTTGCTATGGGCGACCTCCGAGTCACTCTCACTCTCATGGCAAGAGCCAATTGAGTGGAGGTGAGACCTAGGGGCAGTTATGTTGGTATGGAAGCAGAATGTCATGAAGAGCGGTTGGTTGGTTTGCAGGCCTCGTATGGATTGTTATATGACGAGCTCGTTCTAGGACTATTGTGGCGGAGATAATTACATGAACTAAAGGGTCACTAATTCTATGTCTCCTATTAGGATTTCTTAAGTTCTAATGCCTAGTGGGTAGACTATTTTTCTTGTTGATGGGTCTAGAGCATTGTAATCTATCCTCATTCATTAGAATGTGTTGTTGTATGATATCTCTTTGTTGGAAGATCCTAAGAGTGTTTTATTTCTCTTCTATGGTTTGTTGTGTATGTTGTGGTCTTGGGTGGATTTCATCTCTCTTCGAGAGTAGCCTTGATCCAATTTCCTCTTATCCCTAGGCACATTGAATGGTTGGGAGAGGGTTTATTGACCTAGTTTGACTTGAGTTGACTTTGACTTGAGGTCAAAGGTTTGTTTCACTTTTCCTAGAGTGTTGTATGTGAAATGTACCTTGTGATGGAATCAAGGGTTTGACCTTTGTTTAATGTGAGATGTACCTTGTATAACTCCATTATTAACCAATAAATTGATGCAAAAAGGGCATTCACATAACTCAACGGACCTTCAGATCCTTTATCAAGCAACCTAATGGCTATAATGTGTTACATTTAAATATGTCAAACTAGGGAATCATATTCTTCTTGGATGGTGCTTGTACTGTATGTACAGTCAAGGATTCTTAAGTCTAATCTAGAAGTTATACATAGAAATAAACTATGAAGAAGAAAACAAATTCTATTTTGCAAAGAACAAGTGCTACAATTAGGTAATGTTGTTAAGGAACAATAAATACTTCATTTAGTAGAAAAATAGTCTATGTAAATCACAAGAGAAATAGTCTATGTACTAAGTCAGTGATCACCTTGAACATTCTTTAATTCAATGAACCATAATAACTCAATGAACTAATGATGTAAAATAACAATGTAGACTAACAATATCAACTAACAACATAAACTAACAAGATAAACTAACAACATAAACTAACATGAGAACTATAGTTACCTCAAGTGGCCCTTGATTGAGTGACTGTAATCTCAACAAAATCTAAATTAGATCACTTCTTGTATCAACTACTCATTGACTGAATCCAAATCTATATTCTCTTATTGAATTATGAAGATGCAATACAATAACAAAACTTGACAATACAATCTCTTCTTCACTCCCTTGTTGTATACAGAATCTAACATATATAGACTGGATCTGAGTCTCCTATTTGGATTGAACTTCTAAACAACTAATCTACACTCATCTATTCTCCCCACAAGCATAGGAAGAATACTTTATTATTATTCTAATCAGATTAGAAATAGAAAACTAACTCCTACAAAGATAATTAGATATCATAGTCCTACTATAATTCTTCTTATTCACCTTGAAGGCAATCATAATTGAAAATAGAACATAAACCATGATCTGAGCTCCTCTTAGTTATTATGACTATGTCAATTGTTGAAGACAAAACCATCAAGTACTGGAAGGAGTTATGGTTAAACCATTTTCACTCAATTCGGGATCCTTCTTCTTTGGTTGCAAGTTACTGCATTCTTAGTTGTAGATAAAACACCTCCTTTGCTGTAGGTTGACAAATGGTCTCCATCATAGGTAATCATGTACTTGCTACGTAGGGGTTAGTTTTGCCATATAATATTTATACATCACAAACTACTATAATTAACATAAATTACTATTACATCTTATAAACAATCATTAATCCACACATAATCAATCATCAACATATCATATACTATTCTTAATGCTTTCAGGTCTTAAAGATAATCATAAACATAGATAATGTATGGGAATGTCTTTGAAAAGTATGAACTTAAACAAGAGAAACAAAACAAAGTAAAGCCTCATCACACCCCCAACTAAATATGTTGCTGGTCCTCAAGCAACCAAGGCCTTTGATTATATTGGAGTGCAATTTCTCTGTAATATGCGGGTTCCATGATCCCTCGATCCTGCTTAATATAGAAACCCTTTTACTCAGCCAACTGATCCCACCTGGCCCACTCTGCTGCTTGAGATGTTTTCTATTCCTGCCAATGTGGGATTGGATATAGGAGCAGGGGAGGATGAAACACCAAAGGAAGCCAAGTAATTCCGTGCTCATTAGCTGATCTTGTATACCTGTGTGCCCTAGTAATTATTGTTGAGAAATTGAAGACTGAGTGGGGTTCTTTTCTTCTTAATGCCGGTGTCAACTCATTCCACCTACCTCTTGAGAAGTTCAACGCCTCCTTACTAGTACCCTCAGCTAATTCCTTGAATTTATTATAATATGTTGCCTTGCATTCAAGGAGTTTTGCTTCCACCACAGCGTGTTTGATAAGATTAATCCATTTTACCACTATCCTATTGGGATCTTGGGCCTCTACCTTGATTTTGAGGGGAATTGATTTCTCCCTCTCATTATATTGCTGCTGAAGGATCCCTCTCCTATGCTCATTCTGTATGAATGATTCTAGGGATTTTATTTACACATCCCCAATAACAATTAGGGGATTCCAAGTGGTATCATAAGGAATGGCCAATTCATGCAGATAAAATTCACATAACTGGTTCTACATCTCTAGGGTAGCTTTTTGGTAGGCTGTCAAAAACAAATTAGGTGTGAAAAGAGAAATACAGGCATCACTATACAGTTGACTAAATTGAAAACTCAAATATTGTTCTTGTAAATAAAGGGCATAAACCCTTGCAGGAGGTCTGCATCTCATAAGCTAGACAGTCATGTCTGCCATCCTATCCATTTTGAACTTCAATCTCCTTATTTCCTTATTTTTGTCCTCAATCTCCTTTTTGTGCTTCTCCTTCATCTATTGATGTTCCTTGACTACTTCCTCTATCTTTCCCCACAATTGCAAAGTAACAATCAACAAGGTTGATGGTGCAGACTCTTCTTGATGATCATCCTGCTGCACAAACTCTAGACTTCTCCTATTGATTTCTATAATGGCCAATTGAGCTAGTTGGTCTAGTTTTGTTCCCTACTGTTGAAAAATGTGCAACTGATCTTCCAATCTTTTAACTCTCTCATTGAACCCAACCTCCTTTTGTTGGTATTCTTGCAATTGTTTCTCCAACGCTGCAATCTTCTGTGAAGCCACCTACAACTCATCCATCTTTTCCTCAGTTTTCTCCTCAGTATCCAACAACAATTCCTCTATTTGAATTTCATCAGAGGAAGCTGACAATTCTTGGTTTCTTGTATAAAGAGAAGATTTATGTGATTTCCTTGTGGTGAACAAGTCTTCTTCCTCTGATTCTGTGTTAGTTTCCATAACATTTGGTGGTGCCAAATTCAACTGTTCCCTATTAACAAACAAATGTTCCCTCTTTGAGTCTGTATCAAATTGCACACTAACCACTTTCTTTTGTTTAGGATGGGTTTTTCCTCCTTTAACTCCTTTCTCTTTCAGGCGGCTAGAGCACCTTGGTGGTTGAGTAAATACTTTTTTTATTTCTTTTTGGTTTTAGAGGGGGAAGAGGATGCTTTTCTCTTTTACTAGGCTTGGAAGTAGAAGGAAGGTTTTTGGAAATCTTAGATGTTGCGGGTGATGAGCTGGTAGTTTTAGGCTGCATTTCTTACTTTTCAAATTGTTTTGTGTGGCTATAGGGTTTTGAAGCTTAATGTTTTGGCAAAGTGGTTGGTACCGACAAAGTTGCAGGAGTGGGGGACTTTGCAAGTTCGTCCATGGGGTTATCAGTGCATGGAGTTGAATGCTCCAGAATGGTGTCATAGCTATGGGTGGGTGAAGTTGTTGGTTAGAAAGAGGCTGCAGGAGCTTCCTCCCCTTCCTCTGACTGTACATTCTCTCCCATGCCTCATCTTCCCCAATTGGTCCAACCCTTAAGGGTCTATCATCAATGTGGTTAACCTTAATAAAATTTTCCCAAGGAATGCTTAGGAACTGAATAGACAAACTTCTTTTCACCAATAATACAACTAGACAATCATGTGATAGTGATGATTGTTTCTCTTTTCTCCTACACTTAGCAGACATTATTTTTAATAGATTAAACAAGAAATTTGGGATGTTTACAACCCTTCCATGATGGAGATGACTTAATAGTTTAAATGCACGATATATAGCAATGATTGTCTTCTGTTACAAGTTAAATACCTAATGATATAAATAGCAACAAAAGCCCATAACTAGGGTAGAGAAACATGTTTAGTATCCTGAGATGAGGAGTCTATTCTTTCACTTGGTTAGATAACTTTATCCCTTGCTACAATGGCATCAGCTTTCATAGGAAACTCCTCTCTAGTTGTAGGTAACCCCATTACCTTTACAATAGCAGCCTCTGAAGCATCAACCCATAATCCCCTGACTATTGCTTCATTATTTTGAAATGTCCTTGCAAATTGCTGAGTCATAGCTTCGTTGTATTTAGTCAGCCTGAGGAAATAGTCCAACCATCTGGCTTGCTGGAAAATGGGCATACAATTTGGGTCAATTAACAATGTTGTATGCTATGTAGGTTCTTTTCTGATTGGATCTCCACCCATCATGTGACAATTCTTGGTCCCTTTCAAGATGCAATTACCTATTTGTCCAATTTTTATAGAATTCTCTGTTGCTGGAACCAACTTTCACTCTTCATTTTCACCCTATTTTCCTTAATTATTGTCTCTGCCAATGCATTTACTAGTTGCTATCTACTTGGTTGTGTATGCTATGTAGTGAATAGCCATTAATTATGAAAACAAAGGTTTCAACGCGGGTAATGGTACATGAAATCATTTCTACGTATGAAATCCTCCTCAACTAAGGATACATTTCTCCGCAAATATGAAGATAGTGAGGATGTACAATAGAGAGGGGTGAAAGCATTGTAAATTGTGCATAATAGTTGGATTAATGATTGTGTGAAGTAAGATTGCTATAAAAGAAATAGTATTAAATGTTAATTAATGGAAGGTGTGTGATAAATACTATTTGAACGCTGTTGAAGATGGAGATGATGCATGCGAAGAGGCTGGCATGGTGGCTAGAGTGGATGATTTTGAAGAGTGCACCAGAGTGAAGTAAGTGGATTTGATGCGAAGAAAGTGTGTTGGATTGAAGAGTAGTATCTGGGTGACATGTAGCTGAAATGTATAATGCTGAAGAAATAATGGCGGCATGTAGATGTCATGAATGAAGGTGTTGCAGGCAAGAGTGGCTACATGCACAGAAGAAAAAATGTGATGTGAAAGATGTAGTGGCTACATTAAGAAAGTGAATAGTGCCCATGTGAAATGGTTGCGGGTGCAACGACTACAAGTTCCTTGAAAATGATGATAGTTGTAGTGGTTGTAGGTGGAATGGTACAGGTCCCTTAAAATAGTTGAAAATCTTTAGCTATACGTCCCACGAGTAGAATGGCTATAGGTGCCTTCAATGTTGTTCAACTGGATGTTGGGGAGTTGATTTGGTGGAGCCTTGTGGTGATTGTTTTGTTTTTATTTTATTTATTTATTTATTTTGTTTATTATGATTTTTTTATTGTTTATTTATTTACAAGGGTTAGAGAAAATCATACCTGAGGAGTGACAACAAACAAGCTTGTGGCTTCATCTACTATTGTGTTGTTCGGAGCAGTTGTGAATAGAATGCATGTTGCATCTTGTAGTGAATGCTGTGGAACTTGTATCTCAACATGTCCTATCAACTGTTGGAGAAAGTTTTCTTTATCCAATGGCTTCTTATAAAGTTTCAAACGGTGTCCATTGATAATGAGTGAAAATTTAACTAGATCAATTGTAGTAAGTTGGACTACACCATTGGGAAAAACTTCCCTAATTTCATAAGGGCCCAGCCATCTAGTCTACAATTTGCCCTTATGGTCCTTATATCTGGAGTCATAAAGTAGGGCCTAGTCACTTGTCATAAACTCTTTAGTTTTGATGTACTAATCATGCCATTTGACTCTATTTTTGGATTATCTCTATGTCTAAGGCATTAAGCTGGTGTAACCTCTCTTGTTGGGTTGTAGATAAATCCATCCCTACCTGTATGACAGTTCTCAATGTTTTGTATTCAAATTCAATAGGGAGGACAACCTTTTTTCCATAGACTAGTTCATAGGGTGTATACCCTGTTGTGGTTTTCCATGTAGTTTTGTATGCCCAGACTGCTTCTGAGAGTCTAGCTACCCAATCTTTCCTGTGCAATGCAACTGTCTTTGTTAATATTGCCTCAATTTCCCTGTTTGTGATCTCAACATGGCCATTTGATTGTGCATGATAGGGAGTGGGTTTCTTATGTCTAATTTCATATTCTTGAATTAGACTAGCAATCAAGTCATATGTGAACTATGGTCTCTAATATGTAACTATTTCCCTTAGTACTCCATATTTGGTAAATATTTCTTCATACAAAAATGTGGCCACCTTACTGTCTCTTGCAACCTTGAGAGCTTTAACCTCCACCCACTTGGTTACATAATCAATACATAGTATGTACTCTTTATTGTTAGAGGGAGGATTAATGGGCCCAATAAAATCAATGCCCCATTTGTCAAAGGGTGTAATTACCAAGTGTGGCTGTAGAGGTATCTCATCACTTCTTGTAGGTCTGCCCATCCTTTGACAGCGGTATATTGAATTATATCTTTGTGTAGTGTTGGCCAGTAATATCTAGTAGTCAAGATCTCGAGGGTTGTCCTTTTGGCTGCAAAATGCCCTCCACAAGGTTCATCATGACATGCCTTAAGAATGTCATGCACTTCATCTTCTTTGATACATCTTCACATGTCATGACCAAGTCCTATGTAAAAGAGGTAGCCAGCTACCCATAAATAGGGAAGGCTACATTCAACTAGATGGCGCCTTTCTCTTGGTGAAAGGTGTGGAGGTGTCTTTCCTGCAAGTAGATAATTGTCTATATCTGCATACTAATGAGTTTTTAATTGTTTGCTCAAAATTGTGACTCCAGTTGCCTGGGGCAGATTTTGGCATGCACATGGACCCTTCCCTCCTTGCCACGAGGTGATCTGCCATGTCACTCTCACTTTCATGGAAGTAGCCAATCGAGAGGAGGTGAGACATGGTGGGGGTCTGGCTCGTTGGAGAGCTGGACTTCACAGAGAGGGGTCGGCAAGTTCTGCAGCCTTTGTTGTTGTGTGCTAAGTTGAATGTTTTGTTTGATGGTAGTTGTTGTTGAGATAACCCTATGACCCAAAGGGTCACTAGTTTCTCTTCTCCTGTTGGGGTTTCTTCTATTCCACCTTTGTGTGGGTAAGCAGTTTCTTTCCTTTATGTCCTCTTGTCTTTCAATTCATTGAATGAGTTCTCGTTGTATTTGGAGTTGTCTTTGTTCTTCTATTAATAAGAGGACAAATGGATCTTGTTGTGGTAAAGTAAATGTCTCCTGCTATTGTCATGGATTGATTTCCTCAATCTCATTGAGGATAGCCTTCACCAACTCACCTCTTCCTCCTAGGCACATTCGTGAGCCAAGATAGAGATAAATGTGTAATGACCAACCTTAACTAGACTTAGGGTTTTGACCTAGGGTTTGGTTATGCTTTGACTTGTGTTTACCTTGTGATGTGATCAAGGGTTTGATTGAATCTTTTTGACCTTGTTTTACCTCATGATGGTATTGAGGGTTTGCAAGTTATCTATCTTTTCTAAGGTTTCTATATGCATGCAAAGCTAAATGATATGCAAACTTGTTTTTGTGCTTTTTTAGTATTTTATGGAAATAAAGGTGCTTTTTCTAATCTAATAATTGAAATATGAAATGCAAGCTAATATGACTTTTCCAAATGCAATTTTAATCTATGTTTTTTGGGTTTTTGATTGTTTTGAAATAATCTAATCTAGGAAGAGAAATTGCTTTTACAAATAGTCTAGATCTAGGAATTTGAAAACAATTATTCTAACATGCAAGATCTAATCTATCAAGGAAAAAGCAAATATTTACTATTTGCAAGAGCAATTTTGATTTTGAATTACTATCAATTGAATAAAGCAATAGAGGAACCTGAAAGAATGAAGATTTGTGTGACTCCACTACCCTCAGAAATCCTTGATGTTGGCAACCTCAAATCCTCTTGAAGTAGCGGGAAGACCTCTTGATGACAAGACGACACAAAGAAGCAAAAGAAGCTTGTTAAAGCTTGAAAGAGCTCAATGTGAGCTTTTGATGAGCACAACGGCATTGATTTAAGAAGCGTAACGATGCTTGATTGAACAATGAATAAAATAAAAGGTACCTTCTTCTTGTGAGAGCATTAGAATGCTGATTTAGAGAGCAAAAACTGGCAAGAGCTGTGTTCACAATGAATTTGCCTCCCTAGAAGAGATTTGAAGCTATGCAACAATGAAAGCTTTGAATCTTTGGAAAACTAAAGAAAGAAATGAAGAAAGAGTCTCAAAGGCCTGTGAAAAAGCTTGAAAAAGCTTGTGAAGATGAGAAGAGTATTCTCCAACTTGCTCAACTTGGAAAATAATGAAGAGGTGAGGGATATTTATAGGTTAGAAGAAGGGATGAGAGGTGGAATTGATTGGGAAGTTAACTAAATTGATTGAAGAGTTAACAAGAATTGATTGTGGAGTGAACTAGGTTGATTACCCAGTGAACTCAACTAACTAAGGAGTGATAAATCAATAATAGCTTATCACTGAAGAAGGATTGGAGTTGGAGGGATGCATGAGATTGATTGAGTTGTCAATTTTAGATCAAATGGAGTTAATTATGCATGTGTGGGTGCGTGAAATAGTCAACGCCATATTAGGCATCAAAAATCATGAGAACTGGAAGAAAAATAGGTAAAAACAAAGCTTTTTTTAGTGAGAAACTCAAGTTTTCCTGCAGCTGGAAATGCGATAGGGCTGCCCATTTTGCCAGTAGGGTCACACCTGGGTGACCCTAGGTCACCCCTAGGAGATCGTGGGTCACCCCTGGGAGATCTTGGGTCACCCTGGGGGAGATCCTACTTTTTGAGGGGAGATCCTGTTGTTTAAGGCTCTAGGTGAAAATTGACAGTTGGAGATTGATTTTGGAGGGATAGGGAAGCCATAAAGCTCTAGAAACAAGTGAAAATGATGTAAATGATCTGGTCACCCCTTTTCTCAGTCCAAATCACCCAGGGGGTGACCCTGGGTCTCCTAGGGGTGACCCTGAACTAATAGGGGTGACTCTGGAACAATTTTTCTGAATTGGTCATAGAACTTCTAGGAGCTCGTTTGGGCACATATAGACTCCTTTTTGGGTGCCATTTTTTTTAAGTGCATGATTTTTTGAGGAATACGTAGTGGTGCTATTAGTTTTTCTTGAAAATGTCCTGAATTTATACTTTTAGACCATTTTTCTTAGGGTATCTCGTTGGTCTCTCAAGCCCTAAAAAGTTCGGTAACCAATTGGAAGGTGAGTTGGATGGGTGAGGAAGAAAGAATGGATGGGAAAGGTCAGTTAAAACAAATAGATGAATACAAGGCTTAGGGACTAAGTCACAAGCATAGGAAACAAGAATTGACAAGTGTCGAAAAGCATCGACGATAGGGAGAGAGAGAAAATGACAAAGAGGAAACAACACAAGACGAGAAAGAAGACACCTCACCAAGAGGTTTGTTGCTTAGAGGACATTATTTCACACTTACATGTACATGACAAGGATTAAAATCTATTTTATATGGAAAGGGGGATGATGTGTTTGCATGGAGTTTGTTTGCTTTAGTTTGAATCCTCCTTTCCACAAAACATTCCAAGGGCTTTTCAACCAAGTGCTTCTCCTATCGAGAGGAGAGTTAGCTATCAGATTTGAGTTGCCACTTGGTTTTCTGTTGGGAAATTCATATGTGATCACACAAGATTACCAATTAATGCTTTTATGCCCATAAAACCCTAATTTAAGCAAAACAATAATCAAATCTATGAATTACGACAAATGCTATAGGAAATAAGCAGAGGGTAGAGAACCTTAACTTACTATTTTTCATAGTTAGAAAATAGAAAATTCGGGGACAATGGTGATGGCGCCCTAGTCTAGTGTGCAACTTTTTCTGCAGAGTCCTGATCTCCTTTCGGCACTGATCCTTGCTATGTTTTCTATTTTCTGTGATCTAACATTAGAGGACAAGGTTGATAGCGCCCTTGTCCCGAAAAGTTAAACAGTGTCTGCTTCTTTTTAGATCCAGAATCTTCAATGTCTGCCTTCCTGCTCTACAACTCCACTTTCTCTAGATCTGACACCTGTAACCTGCAATCACAAGGAGTGTGGGAGGGGGTTGTGGTGTTTAGAGGCTTGCCTCGGTCAAGCTCTGGAGAGACATTCAAGTCTTTCGAACACCGTTGTCAGAGAGAGAGTGCGTGCCCTTGGGAGGTAGAGGTAAAAACCAAATGATAATGATTGATAAAGCACAATAAATGATACCTTGATGATGAAGCTCTCATGGAAGGAAGAAGCTCTTCAATGCCATGAGGAGAAGATGTAATCCAACATGCAAACAAACACAATGACAATGCTATGCTCTGCAACACAATGATATCACAAAAATCTCAAGTATGCATAAAGTTCATAATCATCTTCTAACATAACATCTTCTAGTTTGCAAATGATAACCTAAACATGCTTATATATGCAACTACTAAGATTCCTGCCAAGAATTTCATATTTGAAACTTATGATGTCAGCCTGGAAACCAAATAATGGTCACAAAACTGACTTTTCAAATTAGGACAGACCTAAAATAGGGCTGGACTAGGGCGCTAGCGCCCTTCTCCACCCCCTGTCTTTGCTCAAGATTCAATAAAGTGCAGCCCCCTAGGTCCTATTTGGCACAAGACCCATGGGTTTTCTCACCAAGAATCTAATTTAACATGCAAAATGCTCTAAATACAAATCTAAAGACCTGGGAGCTAAACCTTTAGGAAAAAGCCCCCAAGGGTGCATTTTTCTGACATAACATTTAGCCCCCACTTTAATGTATGCATTAAATGTAAGGCCAATACATGCATTAAAGTAGGTCAACAAACACAACAAACATGCCAAGCATGGAGAAGACACACCAAACACATTGAAGACAATGACAAACACACAAGACATGGAGAAGACAGTTACAGTCACGTAAAACATAGAGAATACACCATTGAAGACATGCAGAGTACAGAGAATACAATGAATGCAGTGATTATTTTCTTTTTGATTTTTCCATATGAAATGCAAGATGCAAGTACAAGGAAAGTAAACAAACAAATCCCAAAAAGTGTAGAGGAGCTGTTCACCACCAGTCTTGCAGTTTTTGAGAACAGACACGCCAAACAAAATCCCAAGGTGTAGAGGAGCTGTTCACCACCAGTCTTGCACCTTGAGAACAAACACGCCAAACAAATCCCAAAGTGTAGAGGAGCTCATCGCCATCGGTCTTGCACTTTGAGAACAAGCACACCATACACACACATGCTGAAGACACGGAGAAAACACAACAAACAAGCGATGGAGTGTTCCTATTGCTAGGCTCATCACCATCTCAGGCACATTACATGCACACACTGATGATTGGGATTCACCACAACAATCGCCGAAAACACGCTTAAGGGTTGAGTTAGTCACATAACCGCTCCCCGCCTCGTGATGAGGACTTTTGAAAATGACAGGATAATTCAATCTCTTTGAGAAATACACCATCCCTGCCTCATGATGAGGGTTTAAGAGAAAAGGGTATGCTTGATATCCCACCTCTGCAGAGGGCTTAGATGATTGATTTTATTTTTAGATTGTTCAAACACGCTTTTCTATGATCTAAAGTAGACATCTTACCTTTTATATGCCCCCACCTTAAGGTGGTTGATATCGTGTACCGATATCAAGCACGTTAAGGTAGGAAGAAAACACACAAGGGAACATGAGCTCTCACAAGGCCCATACCCCCCAAAGGTGACATGTACTTTATGATCCCTGAATGTTCCCACAAACACATCCCTGTAAGAAAAGTGTTAGTGTCCAAATAATCATGATAAACAACAATGCATATGATCAACTACATGAAAGAGCCAAGCAAGGCGATATCCATGATAAGTAAAGTACACAGAGTAGTAATATTGTTAAAGTGTTGTTAGCAAGATAAGATAACATCAACATCAACATCAAGATAGAGAAATCAGAGAGTGATTCCACTAGCCAAGCGTCGGATAATTTGTTACAACCCCATCGTCATATAGGAACTAAGTCCATTTTTTGATTGCTCTTGAAAGGGACACTAGGTCCACATCAGTATAAGTGTTTTTTGTCATCTGCCAACTAGATGGAACCACTAGAGGAAGGTAAACAATAAATTAGAGAGGAGAACAAGTGCCTTAGGGATAGTCACGTAAAAGGGTGCCCCTAATTCACCAACACAACGCTATGTCCGTAAGACACAACACACAACAATGAAATCAAAGGAGAGGAGATATAGAAGAGTGATGATACAAATAGAAGGTCACAACAGAGGTGGTCTCCTAGTATCCTTGACCTTACAAGAGAATCAAGGGTCATCCTAGGAGGCCTAACAACATATAACACATCATGGGGGAAGCACATCACGAGATGGATAAAGGGTTAGAGATACTTACCTGTAGAGAGGTCCATGCTAGAAGTCATCATTGAGGAGGTCATCATCCTCCCAATCCTGAATGCTAGATGAAAGTGGTGTGTAGGGTACCAATGCCCAACTGCTGTTCTTGTTTTCAACTTGTTTATCTTTAAGCTCTTCTGGATTCTCAATGTTAGGTTGAATGTTCTCTTGTTCATTTGCAATCCGTTGGGCATAAGCTTGTCTTCTCCTCCTCCTTTCTTTTTCTAGTCTATTTCATCTTGTCTTGTTGCTTATTTCATCTTTTTTTTTCCATTGTTTGCACAGTAGAGGAGGAAGCACGATGTTCAAATCTCATTGGTCTTAGTTGAATATTTTGTTGTTGATGAAAGCCTTCCGATCCATTTAAGGATGACGGGGGAGGGACCTTAGCATAAATGCCATCTCTCCGTGGATGAGGTGGGTCATGAGACCTTTCCTTATCCACATTTCTCTTGTCAAAAATTTAACCAAAGCCATAATAATCTTGTTTTATGCTTGTTTCTTGTTCTTCTCTTATTGGATGCAAAGGAGACCTGGCCACTCGAGCTAGTTGTTTTGCTTTGTATTTTCTATATTCTATGAAAGTTCTATCTCTTCGTGGCTCAGGATCTATCTCAAGTTGTGGATAAAAGTAATCAAGAATGAAGTTCTTGTCCTTAGCAGAGGTTGATACTCATTATGAAGGATAGTATGGATCTCTCCATGCAAAGGAAATTTAATGTATTTATGAATAGTGGAAGGAACAACATTCATAGCTTGAAGCCAGGGATGTCCAAGTTTTACACGGAAGAGATCTGATAAGGGGATTATGTCAAATGACTGATCCACAGCTTTATCATAGACTGAAACCATTAGACTTATCTTGCCAATCGGTTTCATGAAAGCTCCATTATGCATTTTAATTCTCAAATCTGATGGTTCATAAGATTCTTGTGCCATTTCATGTTTAAGGAGGAAATATTTCGTGACCACATTTGTCATGCAGTTAGGATCTATGAGTGTTCCATGCACAGGTTGTTCCATTATCTTTACCATGATATAAAGAGGCCTTGCGGTATTTACCATTTCTTTGTCATGAGGTGTGAATGTTATTTCAAGCTCAGGGGCTCTTCTTTTCAAATGAGACCTAGGAACAAACCTAGAATTATTATTATGTTGAGAATCCATTTGTGAGTTTTCAAAGGAGTGTCAAATCATATTTTCAATATCTTCCAAAAGTTATGCAACAACATAATGCAAAAGTGATGTCAAATATGCTCTACAATGCTTGATTTTTCAACTTTTCACAGTGCAAACAACTGAAAGAAGAGGTGTTGTAAAGATTTTCAAGAGAGACAAAAAATTATATGCCTAATAACAGTCCACAAATGCAAGAATACATTTCAAAACACTCTTTTAAAGCAACTCTAGAAAGTCAATAAGCCAAAACCTAGTGAAAATAGGCTAAAATATGCGATTTTTCACCAAATCTCAATGCAAAAGAGTAGGGCAGCGGGGTGTTGTAAGGAAAATTATGATGTAAATCAACTTATAATAGTGCTATCAGCCACCTACTTCCAAAAAATCCATTACAACACGCCTATAGTGCCTCTCTAGATGAAACCCTAGTGCAAAGATAACAAAAATATGCCGATTTTTCCAAAATTTGAATGCAAAGGCTTGAAATAAAGGGTGTTTTAAGGAATTTGAGAAGGGGAAGAAAATTATAAGCTAATAACAGCCAATTAGTGCAATAAAATCCCTTCCAACATGCTTGGAGTGCAAATTTAGCAAGACGATAGGCTCAAATCTAGTGAAAAATGCAAGTTTTCAAACCCTAGACATGAAATTTCACAAGGAGGCCACTATGATACAACACTACAATTAGAGATCAGACCTAATGAGTGTTTTTACAAGGTAGTAAAATATGAAACAAGATTTTGACTACAACCCTAGCTCATGCAAAACTAGGTTTTTACAAAAAATTTAAGATTTCAAGCAAATTTTGACAAATCAAGCATGCAAATGAAATGCCAATGAATTGTAAATGATGAATTTTTGTCTTATGTATCAGATATAATGCAAATGACACAAATTTATTTAAATTAGATGCCAAATAATTCAAATTTCTCAAAAATGCAAGCTTAATATGCCAATTTTTCAATTTTTTTGTATTTTTTCAAATGCAATATTGAAAATGATGAATTGAATGATGATGAATTTCAGATCTGATCTAAAAATTAGAGAATTAATTAAATCCAAATGAATGCAAACTATGTCCAAAAATCAAACCCTAGAATGCAATTTTTTTCAATTTTTCCAAATATATCATTTTTATGTAAATTTTCAAATGCAATAGAATGAATGAATGCAAATTTGTCAAACAACACTCAGCAAGGTGCCAAAAAGTTCAAAACTTGGGTTCACCAAAATGTTTTAAATGGAAAGGGGGATAATGTGTTTGCATGGGGTTTGTTTTCTTTAGTTTGAATCCTCCTTTCCACAAAACATTCCAAGGGCTTTTCAACCGAGTGCTTCTCCTATCGAGAGGAGAGTCAGCTATTAGATTTGAGTTGCCACTTGGTTTTCTGTTGGGAAATTTAGATGTGATCACACAAGATTTCCAATTAATGATTTTATGCCCATAAAACCCTAATTTAAGAAAAATAGTAATCAAATCTCTGAATTACGACAAATGCTACAGGAAATAAGTAGAGGGCAAAGAACCTTAACTTACTATTTTTTGCAGTCAGAAAATGGAAAATTTAGGGACAATGGTGATGGCGCCCTAGTCCAGTGTGCAACTTTTTCCGCAAAGTCCTGATCTCCTTTTGGCACTGATCCCTACTATGTTTTCTATTTTCCATGATCTGAAATTGGAGGACAAGGTTTATGGCACCCTTGTCCCAAAAAGTTGAACAATGTCCGCTTCTTTTTAGATCTGGAATCTTCAATGTTTGCCTTCTTGCTCTGCAACTCCACTTTCTCCAGATCTGACACTTGTAACCTACAATCACAAGGAGTGTGGGAGGGGGTTGTGGTGTTTAGAGGCTTTCTTTAGTCAAGCCCTGGAGAGACATTCAAGTCTTCTAAACACCGTTGTCAAAGAGAGAGTGCGTGCCCTTGGGAGGCAGATTCAAAAACCAAATGATAATGATTAATAAAGAACAATAAATGATACCTTGATGATGAAGCTCTCATGGAAGGAAGAAGCTCTTTAATTCCATGAGGAGAAGAGGTAATCCAACCTACAAACAAACACAATGACAATGCTATGCTCTGCAACACAATGATATCACAAAAATCTCAAGTATGCATAAAGTTCACAATCATCTTCTAACATAAACATCTTCTAGTTTGCAAATGATAACCTAAACATGCTTATATATGCAACTACTAAGATTCCTGCCAAGAATTTTGTATTTGAAACTAATGATGTCGGCTTGGAAACCAAATAACGGTCACAAAACTGACATTTCAAATTAGGGCAGGCCCAAAATAGGGCTAGACTAGGGCACTAGTGCCCTTGTCCACCCCCTTTCTTTGCTCAAGATTCAATAAAGTGCAGCCCCCTAGGTCCTATTTGGCACAAGACCCATGGGTTTTCTCATCGGGAGTCTGATTTAACATGCAAAATGCTCTAAATGCAAATCTAAAGACCTGGGAGCTAAACCTTTAGGAAAAAGCCCCCAAGGGTGCATTTTTTTTTGACATAACAAAATCATCATAGGGGTCCTCATGGAGGTTGTGCGTGATTTTTGTGCTTACATATTTACCCCCTCGGGGATGGTAGTCTACATGAAAGGTAGGTACCGTTCTCGAACTAGGCCTTACCTGCTGTCGATTTTTCCTGCAATTGTACCTACAATAACTAGTATTAGCCTGACATCTGAATATAAAATGAATAATGAAAATTGAAATGATGAACTTACCATAGATCCCTTGAGTTTGACTAGTTGTTTGCCTTTGTCGGTGAGACCTGTAGGAATGAATGCACGTAAAATAATGCATGGAAGATGCATAATAGAAATAGAACACATGCTAAGCTAGAGAGGAGGAGAATAGATTCTCCTTTTATTGCAAATTTTGAATAACATATTTTTTTTAGGGATTTTGATCAATTTTTTTAAGGTTTTTTTGATTTTTCTATTTTTTATAGTTTTTGTGGAGATTTTGCGAAGGTTTGATTTGACACCCCTTGAGGTCTTTGGGAGACCTACATTTAAGATATTTCTACCCTTGCCCCCTTGCATGGGGAGACTCGTGTACTTGATTACACAGTATTGTTCTTTTGACTTGTTGGAGAAGTGACTTATGCTCAGACATTGTTTTACACTTATTGTGACAAGACATGATTGGATGAGATCTGTAGATAGCTTTAGCCGACATCTTGTACTTCACTTTCCCTTTTGTGCATATGGTTGGATATAGCTTTTATTTTGCTTAGGAGAATGCATACCTAGGATGATCACATATGGATGATGCAATTTATTTTTGTATTTTTGAGCATATATATATGAATGCAGGTGATGATATGCAGATGCAGGAACACAAGCGATGTTGAAATGAAACATTTACTCTTAGGGAATGTCATGAGTCATGACATTGACTTTATTGCTTTTGAGACTCTTTTGCTTATTTTGGTATGAATGCATTGTGGAACAAACAACATGACTGCTCTTTAGTATGATTTTCAATCCAGGGGATTGCGAGTTGTCCTGATATAAGAAACCTATTCAAAGCTGTGAGATGGGATTTAGAACTCAAGTGGGGAGCGGGAGTGAAAAATGGAGTGCTTTTGATTTTGGACTTTGCTAGAGGCTAAACACTGATCCTTATCTAGATAAGACAATCTGACAAGCTTTTAACTTAGACAAGTAACAAATTTTATTGGTGTTTGCTAGACTTGGATCATAGATGGCAAGCAAGGTAGACTTGGGGTAAAGGATAAATAGGAAAGAACAAGGGTCCCTAGGTAGAAGATGATCCTAGAGACTACTAGACTCTTGGTTTTGCTCAGCTAGTGCGTGTGTGCGATTTGTACCTTTCTTTCTCTATTAGAATGTCACCCTTGAGGCTTCGAGCTTAGATTGATCTCCACCCAAGAGTATGGACATTCAACAATCTTCTCTTTCACTCTTTTTTTTGTATCTCTCTTTTTTTGCTTTTTTCTTTTTTTGTATTTTCTAGAATGCCTCACTTGATTTTCTCATTTTTTTGGATTTTTACTTTTTTATGGAAATGAATGCCTTTGGAACTTTTGATATCCAAGCTTGATCTCTCAATTCTCACTTTTCTTGATCACTCATTTTTTTATTCACTCGAATTTTAGATTGCTTCCTTTAGAGTTTTGATCCTCCTGATGTTTTTGGCCAGGAAAGATAAGGGGTTGAGTGCCACCTAAAGTTTTTGTAATATGGACGGACTTCTCTACTACTAGGGAAGAATTGGGAAGGTCTAATTGCAAGATTCCTTTGAACACTATAGGTTTGAATACTGACTTTGTTTAGACCTAACATCTTGACTTATTAAGATCGAGATTAGTGTAAAGCTAAGAGCTAGGCTTTGAGTAGAATCACTGGGAATGAAAAGGGGATAATGGCGATTGTGAAAATGAGAAATCTATAGGTCTTGAAAGGATGACATATATCTAGGCAACCTTAGACTCCTTACTGAAATGAAAATAGTATAAGAGCAAGTCATTCACTGTAATGCAAGATGAACAGAATGAAACTAAAATGCAAGAAACAAATTCTTTTTGACATTTTGCTTTTTATAATTTTTTTGTGTTTTTATGTTTTATGATTTTTTGAGATGTTGAACTCTTATCCTTCCATAATGCACAAGAGGTAGAGTCATTTATGATGTCTTCCTTAACTATGTGTGGACCTATCCAATTTGATCTAAACTTCACTTGAAAGTCTTTGCAAGGACACTCGAAGACTTGGTGTAAAAATGTCCTTGTATTTAGTGAGGAATTTTGTGTACTCACATGTTTCAGTGTTTGATGATTTGCCCCCTAGCTTTACCATTTTATGTTCTTGTCGAGTTCCCATGTCTGTTTTAAACTTTTGAGGGGAAAATGATGTTGGTGCTGACTCTCCTAGTTTCTGTGTGGATTTTGGTTCTTCTTCTTTATTCATCATTTCCATCATATGAATGTTTTTGTTTGGATCAATTGGAATGGCCACTAAGTTGAATGGAGCATAAGACTTTGTTGAGTGGAGATCGAAGGGGAATTCTCCTATTGCCCCCTTTCCTATACATTTTGAGGTCTTGGCTACATTTACAATTTGTTTTGACATCTCTCCTTTTTTAAAAGTGTTATTTTTTGGGTCACTAATGGTTTCCATGGTCTTTCCCTTATTTTTGACTTGTTCAACTCTATGATGGCTGAAAGGATCAAGATCTCCTTTGATGATGTGGGTTTGTCCCATGTACAAGAAGTGTATTTCTTGAAATAATGTGGAGAGAATGACCCCCATTCTATGAATCCAAGGCCTTCCTAGGATCATGTTGTAAGTGGTTTCTTTGTTTATGACATAAAATTTAGTTGGGAGGGTTTTGGGACCCAATGTGATTGGAAGATTGACCTTACCCATGGTTTGAATGTTTGGGTTATCATGAATTCTAAGGATTTGTTTTGTGATTTGAGTTTCGTCATAACCCATTCTTTGAAGAAGTGAAAAGGAGACCATGTTGATTGCAAACCCATCATCAATCATTGCACGTTTAATGGAATAGTCTTGAACTTGGACTATCAGATGGAGGGGGAGATCACCTTGTTTAGGTATGTCATTGTCTGAGGGTAAATTTTCAACATTAAATGTCGAAGAAGAACACTTTTCAATTGGAGTGTTTTGAACTAGGTGGCCTAGATCTAAGGCTTTGAGGAAAGCATTCTTGTGTGTAGGAGAACTCTTGATAAGTTCTATCATGTGAGAAAAATTTGAATCATTAGAGGTGTCATCTGGTTGCTCTGATCCTTGGGTGACACAAATTTCTTGATGTTTATCCAATTACACAAGGCCTCAAGTGTTTAATCAAAGGTGTTGGGACTAAGTTCCTCATCTTGTGAGAATGTGTCCATCAATGCTTTTTGTTGACATTTTGGGAGGTTTGATATGAAGCGATGGTACCCCTGACATGACTTGATATCATGACCCCTTCTCTTGTGAAATGAGCAATATTTATCATGATTGTGAGCTTGAGGTTTATGATGATTGTTGTATGAATGCTGGTTGATTTTCGGGGGATAGTTGTTGACATTTTGGTTCCCCAAATTTGTATGACTATCGTATTCACAATTGTTGTTATTTCTAGATGGTGAAGTGTTTGTTGACCCATCTATGTCTTAATCATTTGTTGAGGATTTGTCATTTTTATCATGGTTTATCAACCTTCCATTGGAATCATACTCCCTTCTCTCACTATCAATAGCAACTTGGTCAATTCTAAGGGGACTTTCAAGTGCTTCTTCGTATGATTTGTAAGGGAGTTTTTGGACTTGTTCTCGTATGTCATTGTTGAGAGCATGTAAGAAGAGATCACAAAGTTCTCTATGATCCATGGTTGATGCGCTAGTTGAAGAATAGAGAACTTTCCTCCATCATGTGATAAAATGTGTAACTGACTCATTGGCTTCTTGTTTGATTGTTAAAAATTCTCGTATTCCTATCTTGACCAATTTGTTTATGTCAAAGGTAGCCACAAATTGATCAATGAGTTGTCTAAAAGAGTGGATTGATGCTTCTAGAAGTTTATAGTACCAATCTAGAGCAATACCCTCTAAAGTTTTTGGAAAAATCTTTGCTACCACCCCATCCCAAGGAAGGAGTTCTTGCACTACCATGATGTAAGCCTTGATATGAGAGTTTGGATCAACCTCTCCTTTAAATTTTGGAAGCTCAGGGAGAGGTTGTGGTAGTATAACTTGACGAATGTTGTAGTCAAGAGGCTCCTTTAAATACTCAAGGTATGTTCCTAGGAGGGGGTTATGTGTAGAGGGTTTTGTTCCTCCAAACATTAGCCCTTTAGGTGGATCTTGTTGCATTTGTTGAAAGGGTATGCTAGATTGTTGATATCCTAAAAAATTTGGATGACTAGATGCTATCATGTTTATGTTTTGAATATTAGGTGGGATCATTTGTGGTTGATCTTGCATCATAGAAATCCCACCTATTTGATTGAGAGTTGCTGTGTTGGATGGTGAGGGCAAGGGAGGCTTGAATGTTTCATGGAAGTTTGGATGAGGGGTATTTTGTTTTTCCCCCTGGTTTGATTTGATCTTGTCAATGAAATGATTTCCATGTGCCCTAGGTTTTTCCTCAATTTTGTTTTGGCAATCTTGTTCAACCCTCCTAGCCTTAAGGGTCTCAATTCGTTGGACCAAACTTTCTATAAGGTTTGTGAGTGAGGCTTTGTCCATTCTTTGAGTTTTTCCACCTTTTGATGGATTGCTTTGCATTGGGGTTTGAGTGACCCTATTTGTTCTTTCTAATGACAGTTCACATGTTGTGGATTTTTTTATCTTGATGCACTATGTGGAGGGGTTTTTGTGTCCCCCAAGCTTCTTGTAAGTTTTTCTTTTGATGGCTCACATTAGTGACCATTTTCATATTATTGGTTATGGGTTGGTCTTGTTGATGGATCTTAGACCAAACACTCACTTGGTATGTTTTGATTTGGTCAATGTTGTGGGGATCTTGTTGGATCCCCTTTGAGTATTTAGATCTTGATTGATTCGAGATTGAAGCTATTGGATCTAAACATGTGCTACTTTCATTCGAGGGGTGTTTCCCCTGAGCTTCTTGTCAGTTCTTCTCTTAACAACATACTTCATTTTCCATTTCAGTGGCCATTTTTATGGCTTGTTATGGGTTGATCATCTTGATGGATCTGAGATTGATTGTTCACTTGTGTTTTTATTTGGTCAACATTGTCAAGATCTCTTTAGATCTGTGTTGAATTTGTAACTTTACTTGAGAGGACATTCCCTTTGACTTTTTGCATGAAACATTGTGAAGTGCAATAAAATAAAAGGCACTTTCGTCCTATGAGAGCATTAGAATACTGATTTGGAGAGCAAAAAATGGCAAGAGTTGTGTACACAATGAATTTGCCTCCCTGGAAGAGCTTTGAAGCTATGCAACAATGAAAGCTTGAAGATTTGGAAAACTAAAGAAAGAAATGAAGAAAGAGTCTCAAAGGCCTGTGAATAAGTTTGAAAAAGCTTGCGAAGATGAGAAGAGTATTCTCCAACTTGCTCAACTTGGAAAATAATGAAGAGGTGAGGGATATTTATAGGTTAGATGAAGGGATGAGAGGTGGAATTGATTGAGAAGTTAACTCAATTGATTGAAGAGTTAACAAGGATTGATTAGGGAGTGAACTAGGTTGATTACCTAGTGAACTCAATTAACTAAGGAGTGATAAATCAATAATAGCTTATCATTGAAGAAGGATTGGAGTTGGAAGGATTTATGAGATTGATTGAGTTGTTAATTTTAGATCAAATGGAGTTAATTATGCATGTGTGGGTGCATGAAATAGTCAAAACCATATTAGGCATCAAAAATCATGCAAACTGGAAGAAAAATAGGCGAAAACATAGCTTTTTTGAGTGAGAAACTCAAGTTTTCCCACAGCTGGAAACGTGACAATGTCACCCCTTTTGCCAGTATGGTCACCCTTGGGAGATCCTGGGTCGCCCGAGGGGAGATCCTTCTTTTTGAGGGGAGATCCTATTATTTAAGGCTCTAGGTGAAAATTGACAGTTGGAGATTGATTTTGGAGGGATAAGGAAGCCATAATGCTCCAAAAACAAGTGAAAATGATGCAAATAATGTGGTTGCCCCTTTTATTATTCCAAATCACCTAAGGGGCAACCCTAAACTAATAGGGGGCATCCCTGAAACAATTTTTTTGAATTGATCATAAAACTTCCGGTAGCTCGTTTGGGCACATACGAACTCCTTTTTGGGTGCCATGGTTTTTGAAAGTGCATGATTTTTTGAGGGCTACGCAATGGTGCTATTAGTTTTTCTTGAAAATGTCATGAATTTATACTTTTAGACCATTTTTATCAGGGTATCTGATTGGTCTCTCAAGCCCTAAAAAGTTTGGTAACCAATTGGAAGGTGAGTTGGATGGGTGAAGAAGAAAGAATGGATGGGAAAGGTCAATTACAACAAATAGACGAATACAAGGCTTAGGGACTAAGTCACAAGCACAGGAAACAAGAATTGAGAAGTGTCGAAAAGGTGTCAAAAAGCATCAACGATAGGGAGAGAGAGAAAATGACAAAGGGGAAACAAGACAAGATGAGAAAGAAGACACGTCACCAAGAGGTTTGCTGCTTAGAGGACATTTTTCATGCTTACATGTATGTGACAAGGATTAAAATCATCATAGGGGTCATCGTGGAGGTTGCGCATGATTTTTGTGCTTATAGTACTATTAATGCAAACAAGTGTTCATCAGAAGATGAGTCATCAATACCTAGATCTTAATTATAAGTAGGGACCCTGGAGAGGAAATCAACAACCGCATTGGCCTTCCCAGGTTTGTCCACAATAGTGATATCAAATTATTTTAACAACAACAACCATCTAACCAGTCTGCTACTAACCACTAGTTTGTTCATTAGATACCTTATTGTAGCATGGCCAGTATGAACAAAAATATGATATCCAGTGATATAGTGTCTGAACTTATTGATTGCATAGATAATAGCTAACATTTATTTCTCTGTAATAGTATAGTTAAGTTCATCACTCTGTAAATTATTAATAATGTAGTAAATTGCATATTCCTGATTCCCCTATTTTTGTCCTAGCACATCACCTACAACAAAGTTAGAAGCATCTGTATGAATATGAAAAGGGACTTTCCAATTGGGTCGTCTGAGTACATGTGTCTTTGTCAAGGAATCTTTAAGATTTTAAAAGGTTGTTTGATAGGTAGGTGTCCAATCAAATTCGACATCCTTAGAGAGTAGGACAAATAGAGGTGCTACTATTTTACTAAAATATTTAATGATTTTTTTATAATATCCAGCATGGCCAAGGAAGCTTCTGACATCCTTCTATTTTTTAGGCATAGGCAATGTTGAAATGATTTCAATTTTGTTGGGATCCACTTGAATGCCTTTCTTGGACACAAAATGGCCAAGTACTACTCCTTCCATCATCATGAAACATTTTTCATGACTAAGAGACATGTTATGATATTGACATCTTTGGAGGACTTTTTCAAAGTTTTCCAATGCTTATTCATAAGAATCTCCATAAGTGGTGAAATCATCCATATACACTTCCATAGAGTCATGAGAAAAATTAGAAAAGATGCTCAAAACAACCCTTTGAAAGGTTGCAGGTGTATTTTAGAGTCCAAATGGAAGGACTGAATAAGCATAGGTTCCCCATGGGCATGTGAATGTAGTTTTATCATGGCCCTCTAGGGCTATTTTGATCTGATTATAGCCACTGATTCCGTCTAGGAAAGAAAAATACTTCTTCCCAACCAAAGAATCTAAGATCTGATCAATGAAAAGAAGAGGAAATTGATCTTTCCTAGAGGTTGTATTCAATTCTCTATAGTCTACACAAACCCACCACTTACCTCATTTCTTTGGTACTATGACTAGTAGGAATACCCATTGGCTATTTGATATAGGATATATGAATCTTGCATCCAATAGTTTCGACAATTCATTCTTCACTATGTCTCTTACAACAGGGTTCATTCTTCGTTGAGGTTGCCTAACTAGCCTGCATCCTTCATTGATAAATATTCTATACATGCATAGATTAGGATCTATGCCTTTCATGTCATGATAGTCCTAGACAAATGTTGTTTTGTGAGTTTGTAACATGTTTATCAGTTTAGACTATTGCACTATTGTTAATTGATTGTTGATATTAAGTTTTCTGCTTAGTGTAATAGCAACTGGTGTTGCAAATGTCATAACAAAAGCAACATCTAGCTCTGATAAATTAAGGCTACAACTATGTGGTAGCAAATGATGGAACATGTAGGTAGTGGAAGCATAGGCTTGTGTATTTACTGTGGGCTAAATATTATGTAGTGGGCAAGTCAAGCATACTAAAAATGGGTCTTGCTGTGGGTCCCTCCCATAAGTGTTTTGTAGCACATTAGAAAGCACTTCATCCTCATCCTGAATATTTAATAATGGGCTTCGTTCAATAGTCATTAATGTCGAGAGAATATTGGTCAGTGTCCTCTAGGTCTGACCAAATAGGTTGTTCCATATCAGTAAAAGGTTGTGCTAGGGGATAAAGGACCAATTTATTAGTTATATTTCCATTGGAAAATATCATATTACCAGACCTGCGTCCTATGAAGGCATCTATTGTTGCCAACCAAGGTCATCCTAAAATGAGTGGATACCCACCTAAGCTGTCCCTGGGTTGCAGGACCATGCAGTCTATAGGGTATTCCCATGAGTCCAGTGTGATTACCAACTCTTCAATGATTCCTTTAGATTTGACAGTTGACTTATCTTCCAATTGTAAGATTGTTGGTGTAGGCCTTAATTCAATCAACTGAAGATTGTTCATTGTTTCTTTTGTCATCACATATATAGCTACACCAAAGTCAATCAGAGTATTTTTTATAAGGGTACCATTAATGTGCACATCAACTACAGGGCTGTCAGGATCTTCATACTTTGGGACAACCAAGTTGTCTAACATAATATCAGCAAGTTGTCCTATAACATGCACTGTCTAAGGGTCTTTTCTTTTCCTTCCTAGTTTCTTAAGGCATAACTCCCTTATAGTTTTGGTATATATAGGTACATCCTCGATAGCTTGGATTAAGGGAATTTTTAAACAGACATTTTTTAATTGCCCAAGAAAATCAAATTTAGGTTCAAGTTGAGGTGGTGATCTCTGCATGTTTAATATTTTTGAAAATGGAGGGTTTCTTGTGATGATTTCTTCATGTGGTGAGGTTTGTTTAGGAGGACTATTCTAGTTATTTGAATGGTTGTTAGTGTCGAAGGTTGGTTCTTCATCAACAAGTTCCATGATAAGCAGAGATGGAGGTCCAACAAGCATTTTTCCTGGACGTAGGTGAACATCACTAACCTCAACCGTATAAGTTGGGTATTGGATGCTTTCATTAGTTTATAAGCTTATTGAATAGGCTTGTTGTTAGGATTGGTGTAAGTTGAGCAGGCAATTAAGTGGCTCTTGGTGGAACAGGAGTAGGTGAAGCTACATTTGGCATAATGATAGGTTGATGAGGTAGGACTTGTTGTGGCTATGGGTAATTCACATTTGAGTTTTGCCATGGTTGGTTTCCACGCCACTATTGTGACCATGGGTATTGATTGGACTACCACTGTGGATTATAATTTGGGGTTTGGAATGGCTATTGCTGTCATACCCCCTACTATTGGTTTAGCCAGGTGGCATAGTTGCCCAAGATTGTTGTGGCATGTTATACCAAGGTGCATTGCGCCAATTAGGGATGTTTGAAGCAACTCCTAGAAATGAAACATTATTGGACAAGGGAAATTGAGGCATACCTTGTCTCTACTACCAAGGCTTACATTGTGCAATATAAAACACCTAGCCTTTCTCATCCTCTAGGGCTAAAAAATCTTCCTTCTCACCTCTTTCCTTAGAAATGCTAGCAATACGTTTGCACTTACAGTTGGTCTTCTTTTGTTGACAATGTGGACAATATTTGACCAAAGCTACCTCTACTGTCTCGTGCTTCTTCTTTATGTGTAGGGTGTCCAGTTGAGTTGCGAGATGGCTTATGATGTCTTCCTTCATATTTGATATGAGATTGTTGAGCTCTACCCTAGAGACTCTAGTGGATGCTTTTGTAGAAGACATATCTCTTGAGCCTCTATTTTTCTTCAAGATGGAATGTGAATAGTTCCTACAAATTTGAAAAATTTAATCAAATCCAAGTTGAGAGATATCCCCTGTTCCAATTAAATTCAATGCATCCATACATTCTACATTCACGCCTCTTAAGAATACCAATTTGAGTGACTCTGGAGAGAGTCAATTTTGTCGTGACTTCTTGAGGCATAACTGAAATCTTTCCATGTAGTCTTCAAGAGGTTCATCTTCCTTTTGTGACATCCTAAAGATGTCATCTCCCTTCATATCCCTTCCACAACAATAGTCTTGGTACTTTTGTAGAAATTTATCCTTCATGGTACCCCGATTTGCTACTGAATTTTGACCCAACCCCATGAACCATCGCAAGGCTACATCTTTGAGGGAGGTCAAAAAGAGTTTGGGTCTGTATGCATCTATAGTGTAGTCATAGATTCTACAAAGTACATCAAATTCAACAAGGAATGTATTTGGGTCCTCATTGATTAACCCATGAAATTTTGGCAGAGCTGAAGGAGGTTTATTCTTTAGGGTATTGACTCTTGCTTGGTCTGTGATGGGAAATGCAAATGTAACTGGCTCAGCTGGATTCTCTACTGCTTCTTCTGTCATTGTGTCTTGATGCCGAGTGGCAATGTCTTCCAAATCTACAACATTCTCAGGTTGAAGGGGTAGTTCAAAGTGGTCTTCCCCTTCTTCTATTATACTGGATGGAAGAAATCTCCCTAACTGGTCTCTCTGTCACTGCATGTAATGATGCTTGAGCTAATAGCTCTATTCTTGCACCATGTTAGTAGATAGTTTAGAAATGGATTGAATATCTAAGTAATCCTAATTGCTTGAAAAAGAAATCTTATATCTTATAGAAGCAAATACAAACATTAATCAAAAGAACTCAAAAACTCTAAACCTTAGCACCATCCCCAACAATGACACTAAAAATGTCTAACTCCATTATTAACCAATAAATTGATGCAAAAAGGGCATGCACACAACTCAACAGACCTTCAGATCCTTTATCAAGCAAGCTAATGGCTATAATGTGTTACATTTAAATATGTCAAACTAGGGAATCATATTCTTCTTGGATGGTGCTCGTACTGTATGTACAATCAAGGGTTCTTGAGTCTAATCTAGAAGTTGTGCATAGAAATAAACTATGAAGAAGGAAACAAATTCTATTTTGCAAAGAACAACAAGTGCTACAAGTAGGTAATGTTGTTAAGGAACAATAGATACTTCATTTGGTAGAAAAATAGTCTATGTAAATCATAATAGAGAAACAACCTATGTACTAAGTCAATGATCACGTTGAACATTCTTTAATTTAATAAACCATAATAACTCAATGAACTAATGATGTAAACTAATAATATCAACTAACAACATAAACTAACAAGAGAAACTAACAACATAAACTAACATGAGAACTACAATTACCTCAAGTAGCCCTTGCTTGAGTGACTGTAATCTCAACAAAATCTAAATTAGATCACTTCTTTTATCAACTACTCATTGACTAAATCCAAATCTATATTCTGTTACTAAATTTTGAAGATGCAATATAATAACAAAACTTGACAATACAATTTCTTCTTCACTCCCCTGTCGTATACAAAATCTAACATATATAGACAAGATTCGAGTCTCCTATTTGGATTGAACTTCTAAACAACTATCCTACACTCGTCCATTATCCACACAAACATAGGAAGAATACTTTATTATTATTCTAATCAGATTAGAAATAGGAAACTAGCTACTACAAAGATAATCAAATATCACAGTCCTACTATGATTCTTCTTATTCACCATGAAGGTAGTCATAAATGAAAACAAAACATAAACCATGATCTGAGCTCCTCTTAATTATTATGACTATGTCAATTGTTGAAGACAAAACCATCAAGGAGTGGAAGGAGTTATGGTTAAACCATTCCTACTCAATTCAGGATCCTTCTTCTTTGGTTGTGGGTCACTGCATTCTTTGTTGTAGATAAAACACCTCCTTTACTGTGGGTTGATAGATGGTCTCCATCATAGGTAACTATGTACTTGTTGCATAGGGGTTAGTATCACCATATAATATTTATACATCACAAACTACCATAATTAACAAAAAATACTATCACATCTTATAAACAATCATTAATCCACACATATTCAATCATCAACATATCATATACTATTCTTAATGCTTTCAGGTCGTAAAGATAATCATAAGCATATATAATGTCTGGGAATGTTTTTATGAAAAGTATGAACTTAAACAAGAGAAACAAAATAAAGTCAAACCTCATCATACCTTGTGATGTGATCAAGGGTTTTGGGCTTTCTTTATTTCCTAATGTTTTTCATATTTTTATATGAAAGCAAAATATTTTTTGGTTCTTTTTCCAACTTGAATATAAAAGTTATCTAATTAGCTAGAAATTAAAATATGAAATGCAATTAATATGAATTTTTCCAAATGCAACTAATCTTATGTTTTTGGTATTTTGTGAGACGATTTTCAAATCTAATCTAGGAATTGAAATTGCTTGAATGAAATAACCTGAATTGAAATCTAATATATGAATTGCAATAATTCTAATCTAATAAATGCTAACTAAACCAAATCTAAACCTATCAAGGAAAAAAAAAAACATAAATATTACTTCCTCCAAGAGCAAATTTGTGATTTAATTAACTACGAAAGCATATAAGGAACTTGGATTTCTCTTTGGCGCATGAGCCTGGTGCATCCTCAGAAGTCCTTGTGGCAATGTCCTTTCCTTTGTAGTAGCAGGGAACTCCTCATGACATGGATGAAGTGCAATTGGTTGAATGATCGAGCAATTGAAGCTATGATTGTTTGAATTGAGTTATTTGAAGGTATGAAGCACCATGGCTTGGCAATTTACGAGCGTGAAAATGCTATTGGAACTTTTGGAATCTTGGCAATTAAACTATGAAAACAAAAGGCTCATAAGTCCTATGGAGAGCATAAGCATGCTTGGGAGAGAAGAAAGAAAAGTTGAGCATAAGTCTGAAATAATGAATTTTCTTGCTAAGGGAAAGCTTTGAAGCTTTGCAAAAATGAAAACTAAAGAAATGAACTAAGAGGCTCAAAGGCCTATGAAGAATCTTGATAAAAATTTTGAAGATGAGAAGAGAATTCTCCAACTTGAGGAATAATGAAGAGGTGATGGGTATTTATAGGTTGGGAGAGCTAAGGGGGGGAGTTGATTGAAGAGTTAACAAGATTGATTGAGGAGTGAACAAGCCTGATTAGGGAGTGAACTGGGCATGAAAGCTTATCACTCTGATGAGTAGTTAGGGAAGGTGACTCGTGCAATTAGGGCTCAATTTGGAGCAAATTTGGGCCAAAACTGAAGAGAAACTTGCATTTTAAAACATGTTTGGATTACTCCTTTTAGTAGGGAATGTCACCCTTGGGGATCTAGGGTCACCCAGGGAGATTTTCCTTCCTAAAAGGGGCGACCTAGAAATGAAGGTTAGAATAGGTCATATGGAACTTCTGGGAGCTCGTTCGGGCACATACATACTCCTTTTTAGGTGCCATTTTTTTGAAATTGCATAATTTTTGGAGAACTACACAATTGTTCTATTAGTTTTTCTTTAATACACATGAAGAATGAGTGACCCCTTTCACCAAGGCAAATCTCCCTGGGAGATTTAGGATCTCCTCGAGAGATCCATAATTCAAATGGGGTGACCCAAAATTAAAGAAATGGGTATTGAATTTGAGGGTTGGAGTTGGTTTGGGAGGTTAATTGGAATCCTCTGGAGGATTGAAATGGTTGAAAGGGGATGAGGGAAAGTGAATTTCCCATCTCATGATGTCAGTAGGTTAAATGAACAAGGTTAGAAATTGATAAAATGTGTTGTTGAGAAAGGGTGAATGGTGAAGACACAAGACCTTAGGAGGTTAGCTAGAGGACTAGGGAGACACAAACAAGGTGAAGAACTTCAATCCATGTGTCACCAAGAAGAATGCTACTAAGAGGTATGTATATATTCATGCTTACATGTATGAGATTAGGACTATAGCTCATCACCAAATTACCATGGGGGCCCATGCACATTTTTAGTGCTTACAGTGCTAGCTCATGACACCTTTCTAGACATGGCTTTTGGACCGACTATGGCTTGCTTCTCTAGCAACACATACAACATTGAACATATTGTCCACCCAAGAAGAAAAAGAGACTTCTCTTGGAGAAGTAATATTTGTGCAATATTTTCCTGATGGTGTGGCTTTGAGCCTAATGTCTTGTGATCTCCATCTTTCAAGTAAGATGCCCCCATGAGTCACCAAAAATGCAGTGTGTCCCACACACTCCCTTTGAGAAATCTACACTACATAGATAGATCCCTCAAGTTATCTTTTAAATTATCTTCTTTAGACCCCAAAGTCCCTGAGAAGCATCATCTTTAAGTTCTAGATGTCCTTATGAGTTCGTGTAGCTCAAAGCATGGGCCACAAATGTCATGATGTTCGCATGAGCCCCACTTGGTTCCTGGTGTCTTGGTGTCATATGTGGCCCCCATCCTTTTGCAAAATCAACTAAGTTTTTGCTTCTTCTAAAGAATCCTTTAGTGATACATTCATCATCTTTAGAAGTTTATTGTCCACGAATTCCTTATTTGTGTGGGACCTACCTCTTTGTTTTGATTGGCTTTGCACTGTTTTCTCCTTAGAAATTACTTGGTAGGATAATTTTTTTTACAGACAATTCATCATCCATCCAATTATGCAAGAGGACTTATTTGTTGTGGCAATGATGTCACAATGGTCCCCACATCTCCACTTGCCTCCTTCCCTTTTCATAGGTTTTCTTGGTATTTCCACACTAGCACTCTTTGGGTTGCATTAGCCATCAATCTATTGATGACATTGGATGATGTGGATGCTTTCACATCGCATGTCCATATGACATTAGATTCCCCCTCACGACAGACTCCTTTCAGGGATTTTAAGAGCCCCCTCCATGTTGGCACCTTTTGGGTTGTGCCAATAATTGATCCAAAGCATATCTTCTCCCTGGACTAAGGTATTTACTTCACTAGAATTTATTTATTTTAACATTCTAGCATGAAATCTTGACTCAAGATATAAATCTTCCTTCTTAACTTCTAGATACTTGAAGAGTCTAAACTTATCATAAAAAATCTTTCCTTTTAAAAAATGACATCATGAATAGTTTTAGATTTACTAGAGGTATTTTACAGAGAGTTGTATGATGAAGTCAACAATTGATCGCTCAATAGTTTCAATAACTTGAACATAGATAATTTATAGATTTCTTCAAATGAAGCTTCACAACTATGAGTTCAAGGATCTATTTTTGTATACTGAAACTCTTATAGCTTAAACATGTAGAGAGTAAACTATTCACCTATTTAGATACCAACAACCATTGGGTACTATCCAATTAGCATATAGAATGACTATGGTCAAAATCAATGTTTTATAATGGTAAACAAATAACCAAAACAGACAAACTTAGACTTTAATTTTCTATACTAGTTACATTCTAATGGTCTATAATGTTGAGAAAATCAAGTGTGAACAAGGTACAATTGCAGCTATGCTGCTTTTATTTGTTTTCAAATCTGAAAATTAATCATGTGTGGTGTTACAAACCTAAAAATTACTTTCAAGGCTATCCAATTTAGATGTATGAGTGTTTAGCCAATTTAATCAATAAGGTATGAAGAAATTATGCATAACGTGTGACACAAGATTTATGTGGAGAAAACCTTGTGGAAAAAAACTCCACACCCAAAGAGATCCAATGATTGTATTAACTTTGAAATGGTTTGAACAATACAATAATTCCTATATGGATTTTGGCAGCACTTCGTTACTCCTTTAACTTGTAAAAGCCTCTCATTACCTGTAATTAATTTCTCATCATTTCTACGAACTCAAGGCATAATTATATAGAAGCCATGGATCTCAAAATATAATAAATTATATCAAATAACATGAGACAAATCCTCATGCAAAATCCAAGCACCCAATATAGTGAAGAAATCACCCTGTTAACTGCAAGTCTCAAACATGGGCGCCCAAGTTGTCCCATTCAAACTTAGTCAACTGAAGTATCATATCACAACAAAAAGCACAACTAGAAGTCTCAAGATTGGGCACCCAAGTTGTCCCTATCCATTTCAGTTAATTGAAGTGCTCCAACACATCAATGTCATGCAAACAACATGCATGATTGATGTCCCCAATATTATTCTATAACAACCTATTTTGTAACATGCAAGAGACATGCAACCACCTGTAGCATCATGGAAGAGTTATCCAAAACTAATCCTGAGTTAGAGTGTCATGCAAGATACATGCAACACCATATAAGTTACATGCAACAACATGCAAGTCCATGCAACTAACATACAACAACATGCAAGCATATGCAAGTGACATGCAACAACATGCAAGCACATGCAAGTGACATGCAACACCATGCAAATACATACAATTTCATATAAGCGACATGCAACAACATGCAAGTATGCAAGCACATGCAAGCTCATACAAGTGACATGCAACAACATGCAAGTCCATGCAAGTGACATGCAACAACATGCAAGTCCGTGCAATCTTTTATGAGTTCATGCAAGCAATATTCCAATATCATGCATCTCTAAATCCACTGATAATGCCCACATCATATTCATGCAAAGTGTACCAACATTATCCACTAATGCAAATAAAAAAGCAAACTCCTAGTCTTCATTGGAAACTCCTCCAAAGTGAGTGCCCAAAATAGTTCCCACCTCCTAGGAAGTATCACCAAGTTAACATAGACTTCAATAAGTCAACACAAAGTCTCTGTGGGCTCCACTTCCAAAGTGCGTACCCAAATTGGGTCCTACCTGATGCAGAGCTTAAACCACCAAATCACCACTAAGGGTAAAATCAAACTATTCAGTAGGAAGAGGATGCAGGGGATGGTAGGACAGACAGGACATTAGGCCTCTATGGGCCTGACTACTCCATTGATCTTCTTACTAGACATGATTGTCCACTCATTCTCCATGGTTCCAAGACTACACAACAACACCATCTTTGGGTTTATATACCTAGGCTCTTTGCCAAACTTTCTAGGGACCCTAGACCATCTATGATTGACTGTCCCAAGCTCAAAAAACCATCAGAATACTCAAGAGGTATCTCCTTGTACCACTTCCTTCACACACTGACCCACTTCCTTGTAGCCCTCCTAAAGGGACTGTCATGCAATAAATTTTGGTACGGACCTCCAAACAGGACCGTGATGGGATTTTTGAGTACCCTTTATCAAGTTCTTCAACATATCCAACATGCACTATGGAGTCCTTTGGAACACAAACCTCTAATCTTGACTGTACCAGTTTCCTACTAGGCCTAATTAGGTCAATTTTACAAACAAAATGCTACAAACTTCACTCCAAACTTCCAAATTTTATTTTAAGGTGCCCAATAGGTTGTAAATAGGTAGATTTCACAATTTTTTGAGGTCCAAGGTCACTCCAAGACATTTCATGGTCAAATCTTCACTCCACCAAAGCTAGTTAGCCCAAACACATAGAGCTATTAGGCCATAATGGCTCCAAACTCCATCTTTCATTTGCCCTATGCTCCTGGACACATAACCCATTATAAATCATGCCAACCCAACGTCATTCCACCCATTTTGGGGTTATAACATAGTAGAATGGGTTAGGAAATCAAAAACCTCCCTAAAACCCTCAAAACAACTTCATAACAACTAACTACAAAATGACTAAACCTCAATGATATTCCCTCCTATTTGGATCAAATGAAAGGTAAGATCATCTACTACACCATTTTGATCAATTTTGCCCTTGACTATGCAGTACGGAAAAGTGCAGTCTAGAGTAACAACATAAAAATCAGTAATAAAACTGGAAAACAGAGCAGTAACAAGAAAATGTGTGGTAAAATCATTTCAATGTTAATGAAATCTATCCAAACTTGCTATAAATCAAAGGTAACACCATCTTGTTGTGGTGCTCACAACATGCCCCATTTTACTTCTTAGCAAAATGAGGACCCCTACTGTGGCTGTGGCTTTTGCTTGTGTGTGGGTCTGTTTGGGTGGTAAAAGGGAAAAGGAGGTAAAGGTTACAAATCTTGTTGAAAAAATGAAAAAATAAGAATTAAGTACCAGAGCAGGATAGAGGTGAATTCTTTGTCAAAAATAAATGGGGGTTGCTTTTTGAACCATTTCAAGATTCCTAATATTTTGCAAGATATGAGTGTTTTTGTAAAATGCACTATAGGAGGGTTTGTATGTTGCATATACAAGGTTGTTTGTATGTGAAGTCATTGTCTTAGTCGCATATAGTTGTCGGGTGTATGAACTTTTATACTTGTATGCATATTGTTGATGTTTTATGCTTTACATACAAGTCGGACCCGACAGAATTCAGAAGTGAAATGGATAGTTGGTTAGGTCCACTGGTTGTATATTGGGTTGTATGTTTGGTGCAAAGTAGAGATACAAGGTGACATACATTGCAATATACATGTCACGGACTTGAAGAAAATATTAAATTTGGTTTTATCAGGGTATGTTTCGCTGTTTGTATGTTGTATGCTTCGGGTTATACTTTTTGATATACATACAACATGGATGTCAAAGAAAATTAAGATCTGATATAAGGGATGCATTGTACCTTAATGCATATTGAAAGATGCATTTCACTTTGTATACATGCGTGGAATTGAAGGGTTATGTACTATGGTTTATAAAAGATGAGAAGTCCTAAAGAAAGATACAAATGAGTTTGCATATATTAAGGCTTGTATCTAGGAAGAGATACAAGTATTGTTGT
This sequence comes from Cunninghamia lanceolata, assembly GCA_027924645.1. NCBI lineage: Eukaryota > Viridiplantae > Streptophyta > Pinopsida > Cupressales > Cupressaceae > Cunninghamia > Cunninghamia lanceolata. The sequence goes on from BSBN01000835.1 coordinate 1,991,481, forward strand.
ATCGCGGAGATACAAGTGGAAAGTAAAGTGGGTCCCATAGTTTGTATCTCGGGCTTGTATGGTAACAATGTACATCTTCGATATACAAGCCGACAGAGAAGAAAGGATACAAATGAATATGCAAGACAGATTCGAAAAGGAAGTTAAAAAAAAGGAAAATCCTTGTATGTTTGAGACGATTGTATGTTAATGATATACATCTCTGAGATACAAAGGAATAAAAGGACATCGTGGGAGATAAGGGTAAAAGGAGATTTGTATGGGTTATTTGTATAACCGCTTGTACCTATGAAACATACAAAGAGCGATATACAAATCAAAAGATACAAGTACGAATAAGAGAAAATGGAAATAACATTAGTTATGGTTCATTGCATATATGTTTGTATGTTGAAAAGATACAATAGGAACATACAAAGAATATCATACAAGGAAAGATACAAGGAAAATGAGATGTATGCAGAAATAAACTAACAGATAAAAGTTTCAAACTAAAATGCTGAAATAGAAAGCCGAAGCTTTAGGCAAATTAATTGCTGTAATTAATACCGGGCTAACACCCAAAAAGAGTAAAATTCAAAGGAGTTAGGGTAAATTTAAAGTCATTTTCTTTCAGATTTACATTGTCGAGAATTAAAACTACAGAAAGAAATAATTGCTACAAAAATTGAATAGAATTCATCAGAGTGACGAAATTCCAGAAGCTGGACGAAGTATGAGACGGTAAAGTAAGTCAACGATGTAAAGTTGAAGTGTCAAGAAATACAGGTATTTATCTTAAAACGCCGTTACAATTCAGCTAGTAAAAATGTAAAGTGGATTTCAGTGATTTCATTTTGAAATACAAACATCCATTAAATTATTGGTTTAACTGTTAATTAACTGGGTAGAGTTAAACAAATGTGAAAGTCAAAACGGAAAAGACAAACGGGGGTTAGGGTAAAATGGTAAAAAATAGAAAATTCATAGTAAAACCCTAGGTAAAAGGTAAAATAAAAAATTAAGAGAATGCATTTTTGCACAGGATGGCCCCAAAGCAGAAAAAAGGTAGATACAGGCGGTGAAGTTAAAAAGGAGAGGAAGCTGCACAAAGAAATAGAGAAAGAAGAGTTGCCACTACACAGAGGGTACCCGTCATTGATCAGTTACACTGGAGTAGGGACAGACACTAATATTGGGAACTATGATGCAAATGATGTCTTATAGAAGATCACAGCTGCTGACGCTACACCTGACATGAGGTGTATTTGGGAAAGTGGATTGTACAGAGCTACAGGTTTTCTATTGGCTATGGAAGCCAGGGATTTGTGTCTGGATTGTTTAATTTTGTAAGACCCGTCCACCAGGAAAATAATGTTTCATGATAGACTCATTGCAGATTTATCCACATAAGGCATTGCAAGAACATTCAGTTTGAAAATCAATGAGAAAATGGTGGATATTGACATAGATCAATACAATGAGGATTTTCATAATAATGAAAGGGATTGCAGGGGCAAGATATTTTATAGTTGGTACAGCCTAGAAAACAAACCCAAGGTGGTGGCAAGAGTGCACAAGAATCTGATGAGAATATACTTCAAAGAGGAAATATACATGATGATTACAATGTTAAGTAGATTGGTGGGATTGAGAGATGGCACTAAGTGTGAACCATGGATGTTTACTGTCATAGAGTTCATGAGAGAAGTAGAAAAAGAGCATGGACAAATTCACTGGGATAAGGCCATAAGCACAGCCATATGGAAGCAGGCTATGCTAAGGAAGCAAAAGCTGTTGCCTTTCTATTTGTCTTCATACTTGTTGTATTCATGTGCAGCAGAGGTCAGACCATTTATACATGGGATAGACAGGGTTGGAATCTTGGGCAATGGTCCAAGTCAGAAACTAGTATATGAGCATTATCCTGATTTGTAGGAAGAGAATGCATTGAAGAAGTATGCTCTAGTTAATGATGTATTCTATACCTATATGGTAAGAATTTTAAGGGAAGAACCTGATAAGAGGATATCTAAAGATGCGGAGGATACAATTGGGCTGCATAGTTCCTGGTATATTCAATTTGAGCATTTTACTTACATCAGAACTAAAGGATTTGAGGGAAAACCTTTTATGCTACCTAGGTATCCTTCCAATAAATTGATTGTCCTGGAGTTTTCAAGGCAGAATTTGAATGCCTTTAGAATGTACAAGAAGAGGTTTAGCAGAGGGAATCTTAAGTTACCTTGGTTAATTGTTAGAAATTCATGCTATAGTGAGGAGGTTGATAGTTATTTAGAATAGGAATTGAGATATTATGGATTTGAGGAGTTTGATTTAGCCAGAAGGTTTGACCCCTTTCATAGAATTCAAAATACAATTGATAAAAAAGTTTAAACATCAAATACATATTGAAGATTTTTGGTCAGATTGCGAGAATGATAGAGAGGTAAGAAAGAGGGCTCATAAAAGGCTAACAGTTGATCAAATGAGATCTATGGGAGATATATATGTTCCTCTAGAGGTTAAGGAAGATGATAAACTGCTGCATCATAGTTATGAAAGTGCTAGGCTGGCTCCTATTGGAGAGCCTGATTGGTCACAACCGTGGAACACATTTTTGGACATATTGTCCAAACTTGTCATCTTGTTTTCGAAAACATGGTTAAAGGATAGGATTGAAGAGCTTAAAGCTGAAGGGAGGGAAATCACATATCCAAAGAAAGGGAAAAAGAGAGTAAAAGAGCCTAGTGATGATCCCCAATGTTTCTATGAGAAGAAAAGAAAAATTGTAGAAGCCAAAATTGTAGAGACAGATAAAAATGCTACTTTAAAGGATCCCCATGCATTGGGAGTGACAATAGTAGTGTCAACTGGTACATTTGTAGAAGCAAAATTAGTAAGTCATGATATTAGTATGGAAGAAGCATAGACTTCCAAGGAAGCAACATGACAGAAGGTCAGAAAGGCAATACCAATAAGCATATCAAAAGGGGAGACTTCAAAAACCAACGAAGTCATAGGAGCACAACAGGTAGGTGCAAAATTGAGTGATATACCTAGTGCATCCACCCCAATAGAGAAAAGACAAGTATATGCCCAGGTGAAGACATAATTGGCAGGAGAAATGCTGCAAGAGTCAAAAGCACATGAAGCCAAACAAACCACTAAGACTGTCCACATTGAGAGTGACATCAGTGAAAGTGAGGAAGGAGAAATGTATTTAGGAAAAGAAATTAGAATGGAAGAAGAATCTAGTGAATTCTTAAGCGAAGAAGAGGAGCAAAGCACTTAGGCCTAAATGGAAATTGAACATGGCCTAGTGTATGAAAAGGAAAGGGTACAAGAAGAATTAGGAACAGTAGATCCATTTGGTACCCTGGTGTCTCCTGAAATAATAAAAGATGTGCAAGAAGAAGCACATAAAATTGAGGAGTCTGAAAAGGAAGGTACACCTGATGAAACAATAAAAGAAAAACTTGCTCAAGTAAAGGAAGAAACAGGAATAGGCACCTCAGGTGTAGATATATTAAATATTCTTAATATGTATGGTGAACAGAGTGAAGAAGAGAAGAACATAGAAAGTAGGAAAGAACATGAAAAAGAAGCAAAAGAGGATGATACAATGGCTGCACATACAGAGAAAATTAGCATGTCTGAAAAAGAACAAGAGAAAGGTGAAACAACAGAGGATGCAACTAAGAAACCTGAAGGTGAAGAACATACAGAGAACATTGATGAAAGTAAAGTTGAAAAGCAAGCAGAAGAGACGGACATGACAAATATAGAGAAAACACATAAGGAAGAGGACCAAGAAAAATAATCATCAAAGGGAGAAGGTCCTGAGGAAGAAGATGAACGTGGAGGGGACACATAAATTGAAGAAGAAGAAAATGAAGGTGAGTCCCAACAATAGAATGATCCCATGGTACAAGAGCCAGCCCTTCAACAACAACAACAGCAACAGGGAGAAGCAGAAAAACCTCAGGAAGAGGTAATTGATGAAGAAAAAACTAATGAAGGCACAAAAGAGATTCCTGCCTGGTTAGGAGCAGAGATAAAGAAAGAAAAGAAGGAGGTACAATTGGTACCTATTGATATCAAAGTTTATTGGGAGAGACAACGCCAAGGAATGAAAGAAGAAAGGTCAGAACAATGTCAGCCATACAAAGAGGTCTAGATGGATCTAGGATGCTGAACTTGGCCATACCCCAAAAGGAAAAGGCAAAAGGAGAAATAACTATAGATGAATATAAAATACTCAATTTTGACCTGGGGCATACAACAAGGGAGCAACACATAAATGAGTGGGAAGACATGCACCAGGTGACAACATAAATGTTAAGAAAAGATAAAGATAAATAGGAATATTTGAAAGGACACATTGTCCAATTGCAACAATTTATTAAGGGAATATTTGATCCCAATACAATAGTGCCAGAATTGCCTAGTGAGATAGCAATTGTATCCAAGGATGAATAAAACATATGGAAAATAAAAGGCTCAAAGCCAATGTGTTTGAAGAATGGTTCAAAGATTTCATGCAAGAAGGAGAATAGGTAATAAAACAAGCAGTGGAAAGATGGGAAGTGGCTGCAAAGGAAAATAATAAATGCAGTGTACTTGTACATAATGGCCAATTTAGAAGAGAAGAATGCAAATTTGAATTAGAACAGTTAAAGGAAATTGAAGAGAGAGTAGAAGAATTAATAAATGGAGTAATTACCCCTTCAATGGCAAATCAAGTGCCACAAGTGAGGTTAGAACTAAAATTTGAAGAGGACAATCTTAAAAAGTGCATAACAATTGCTCAGGACTTAGAAGAAAAGGTAGATGACATGATCAGAATGCATAAAAGGATAGTGGAAAGACTATTAGATCATGAATGCATGGATACACTAGCGTATGAACTAGAGAGGGCTTTGACAGAATTTAATGCTATTTTTACACCATGCATGGAGAATCCTGAAGCATATCTAAGTAAACAGATGATTGATTCATTGATGGAAGAAAGCGCCAAAATGAAGAAATACAAGAAGAAGAGTGAAGGTTCAGAAAATAGAGAAAAGAAACTGAAGGAAGGAGTTACAATGCAGGAGTATGTATGGACAAAGAGTCCAGGAGGAGACCGCACCTTTATAGAAGGTGTAATTAATAATTTCAAATCATATTTGAAAGAGTAGAAATTGTAAAAAGAGCAACAATTTTGGGAGAAAATCAAGTAAAGAGTATCTGCGGGCAGAAGTCAAAGAAAAGGGGAATCTTATTTTGAAAAGATTCCAACAGCATCCTTTGAGAAGGGAAAGATACCATTCAGCTATTTTGAGAAATGGTTGGAGATGAATATGCGCCCTTGATTAATAATAGATGGATCTTAACTGTAGATTAAGTTTTGTAGCCGTAGTAGTATGAAGCTTCAAAATCTATATAAGAAGCTCTGCTACTTGTACATTAGTTACACAGGGATTTTTGAAGTATAGCTTGCAATTGTAGTTTGTTTGAACACTTTGATTAAGGAAGTATTTTAGTTTAGAGGAGGAGGTCGCCTGTGTCTGCACTAAGGAATGCGTGGAGTATCTAGCTTCCTTATTGTATCTGTAAGACGTTTGTAAGTTTTCTGTTAAGTTAGTTAATGAAGCAAAGAGTCATTCATACATTGTAAATCATATATGACTGTGTATTCTAAATACAAATAAATCTAGAATTCTGCATCTATTTTTAGAGTGTTTTCTGGCTCTTACTTGTATTTGAAATATTACCTCTTTAAAAGCTTGCAATCTTGGATGTGTGTTCATGAAAATACTCAGGGCTTCACATTTAAAGATTTAGTCTGTTGATTTGATCAAGTGATGTATTTCTTACAATGTGAATAACAGAGCATTTAGATCCTACAGTAGAATGATATTCAATTTGAATTTCTCTAACTTTTCCCCAAATATTTGAAATAATTAGCTTAAACGCAGGGATTTAATGGAAATTGTTTTACATTTGAAGGAAGCATGAACAATTGTGTTAATATTTGACAATTTTCATATCAATTGGAAGAGAAAAGCTTGTTTCATTATAAATCGTATAAAGCTTTGTGATATAATAGTAAATTTATGCAAAGAGATGGATAATTTGTTGATATTTGCAACAACTTGCATAATTCGAGTCCAGCGAGTCATAGATCACCTTAAATCAAGTAAGGTCCCTTGCATATTACAGTTTCACATTAACCTACTGAATTGTCCACAAGGTCAAGACCTGACCATACAGAAACTTGGGATTAAGAACTCTTAATTGATTTCTTCATATCTTTCAAGATAGTTTAGGTTCATTTTGTGAATTTTAACTTTTGTTATGAATGTGTAAAAACAATCATCAACAGTTTTTGGCACTAGAAGGAGGGCCTGATTGGAGTTAAGGTTGGATTTGAGCAAAGCTGGCTCATAACAGTGGTAGAGTGACCAGGTCTAGATCTAGTTCAGAAGATATATTTGTGCAATTACCTAATAAAAGGCAGAGTAAAGGTCCTTTGATTTGGAATCCTAGAATATCAAACATAGGAGGTTCATCTAGAATATCCTCCTGGATCACCTTTTAACATCCATAACATAGTAAGACCAGACAGTTCTTCATTTAGATCTTTGAATCTTGGTTTAAGTCCTCCTAGAGGTCCAAGTCCACCTAGAAATCTAGGTATTCCCAGAGGTCTAGGGCAGACACAAGGACCTGCAATGGCTTATTTTAATGTCAATTCTCCTATAACATTCACTGATTATCATGAGATGCCAAAAAATCCTGAAAAGATATGTCCTAAATATCAATTGCATCAAGATCCAGAGGATCACATTAGGATATTCAAGGAGGCATGCTTTAGAGCTAGATTAGAGTATGAAGATGTTGTGTGTAGGTTATTTCCTTACACCTTTAATGAGCAGGCTTCTAACTGGTATGTTAACTTGCCTAATGGTTATATTTCTTCTTGGGCACTTATGGAGGAGGCATTTTTGTCTAGGTTTAGAGGACCGGTTGATCCTTCCACCTTATATCATAAATTGGCTGCAATTAAAAGAGGTGAAGGAGAACTGATTGATAATTTTAATGATAGGTTTCAAAAGGCTTATTCCAGGCTAGTGGCTCCTTATATAGTAACTTTAGATACGTTATTAGCCATGTATTATGTTGCCCTAGATCCACCAACTACCATGTTTCTCAAAAGAAAGGTTGATATAGATACAATATCCAAAGCTTATAAAGAAGCAGCCTCAATAAACCAAGAAATGAGACAAACAACTTATAATCCATTTCTTAATGGAGGAAACCCTGGGATTCAAAGTCAAACACAACCATGGAATGGAGTTCCTATGCACAATACTCCATTATTGAATCCAGTTCCTACATACACACCTATGTATAATCCTTCCCCAATCCAGGCTATAGTCCCTTATACTGGTAACACTACCAATAACAATTAGAGTAATGGTCAGTCTTTCTTCCAGCCTCCTCAGGATACATTTGTGGCAAAGGCACAAGAGGATAGGGAAGAAATCAAAGAAATTACTGCACACTTGAGAAGATTGACTACTAAAATGACACAATTGAGAAATAAAAATTTCTATGGTAGAAATAATCAAGGATACAGTTAGAACCATAACCAGAACCATAACTAGAATCATAACCAGAATTATAACCAAGGTTAGGGTTCTAATCAGGGTTAGAATTATAGTCAGAGCCAAAATCATAATCAAGGACAAGCAATGCAAAATAGAGGACCTGTTGTAGATAACAAAACTTGGGGTAATAATAATAGAAATCAGAATCAGGCAAGGCCCCCTAGGACATGGAACACAGGGCCAAATAATGACACTCTATCTTCTCCATTTGAGAATTTGGATAATCAGGAGACAAAACAAACAACTAGAATTCAAATGGCTAACGTAGCATTAAAGAATTGGTGTAGGATTCATAATACTAGTGCCTATGCTAAACTAGATTGCCCTCAGTTTCATCTGGCAGCAAGTATTTTCAATGTAGATGTACAGGCTCCAACCTCTGAGTTCCTTATTACCGAAGGTAATGAAATAGTGCCCTCAAGATTTGAGACAGCTTTAGTCTTAGAGACAGCTTTTGTTGCTAATGCATGTAAATGTTGTGTGAGAGGCACTAATATCATAATCTTGCCTGCTCTAAAAATTGACTCATAGGCCAAGGATACTACAAGGATTTCTATTCCAAAGAATAAAACTTATCAAAACAAAATTAAGAAAATGGATAAAACAAAGAAATATAAAAAAGACCCAAAAGTAGAAATTCAAACCATGGTAAAAAAGACTAGAAGATAGTTTCACTAGGAATTATATATTTATGATTAAAAGTTTTGATTGTAAAGGAAACTTAATTATGAAAGTGTGTTGTTTAGAATGTGACTTAGACACGACACAGGTGAGTCAGACTCCAACATGACACATGAACTATATCCTTACTATGGGTGACCGCCTAGTCACTCCTGCTCTCGTGGCAAGAGCCAATCGAGTGGAGGTATAACTAGAGGTTGTTCTATTTGTGAGGGAGCAAAATGTCATGGATCATGGTTGGGTTGATCGTATGATGTATGGATGTGTATGTTTGGCTAAAATTGTTATGAATGTTGTGATGTTGATGAAAATGTTTAATGACTATTGTGGTTGTGATTTTTATATGACTCGAAAGGGTCACTTGCTCTAAGCCTAGCTTGAAGACTATTTTTCTCATTTATGATATGGAGGCGATCTAACCTCCTTTGTTTGTTTTTTAATGATTTGTTGAATGAGCCCTTGTTGATCGATGATTCTTTGTTGATGTTCTTTGACTTCTCTTCTTTGTTCTATGTTTTGTTGAATGAGAATTGGTTGAGGGACATTCTCGCTAATCTTGTTTAAGATAGATTTCACCCAATCTTCCCTAATGCCTAAGCACATCGAATGCTAGAGAAAAGGGGGGAAACTTATTTGTGTTGTTTTGTTTTGTTGACTTTGTTGACCTCGTGATGAAATCAAGGGTTTGCTTGATCTCTTAATTTTCTTTTAATGTTTTTGGTATTTTCTACAAATGCAAAACAACTTTTGATTCCTTTTTCTAAATTTCAAATCATGTAATTTCTAAGAAAGGGAAAATGTATCCAAACTATATGATTTTTGTATGCAATCTAAACCATGTTTTTGTATGTTTTCACAGGTCGACTTTGAATTAATGAAGTGAAATTTGCAATTAAATACATGAACAATGAAAATGAAAATAATCTAGAAAAACAAGTAAAGCTATTCTAAGTAATTAAAAAAAACAAATCTAATCTATGGAAGCAATTTAAAACTACATATCAAGAGAAAGGAAAATGAAGTTTTACTTTCACATGAGCAAGATTTGATTTTCTAATTACTACTATAGAGACCTAAAAATGTCTCAACCCTTCAACCCTGCATCATCCATATCACTAATTTTCCTTTTCATCTGATTAATTAAATAAATTCATAATTATTTAATTAATTAACCATACATCATCTCCGATCATCCACCCTTAGCCATCCCTCATCAATTTACCCTTAGTCATAAATTAATTTAATTAATTTAGCACTATACCTTATAACATCATCCCAAATAAATAAATAAATATGCTAAATATTTATTTGGTTAATTTGTCCATTCCCCTAAACCTAAATAATTAGATAAATCCTACTTATTTAATTAATATGCCCTACTAATCAGCCTAAACCTAGCCTAGTTGATTAAATAGCTATTATTTAATTAGCTACCTAGCCTACATGACCCCTAGACCTAAATTCATTAAATAAATTATTATTTAATTAATTCTAAACCCTGATTAGCTCATTCACTAATTTTCTCCAGCCACATTAATTAAGTTAATCCCCCTAATTAACTTGGTCAAACCCTCATTAACACCTTCTCCCACATCCCACAAATAAAAAATTACAAATTAATCCCAAGGGTCACATGACCCTTCCACCTCACCTTTCTATTCCCATGCTAAGCTTTTCTCCGTGCCATGAGCTCACACATGTGAGTTCCAAAATTGCCTAAGTGTCATATGTCTCTCACCATTCCACATAAAATAGAATTTTAAATTCCATCTCATCCCATGGAAATAATTTTTTATTTCCTCACAAGTCCTAATCACATTAAATGCAATGTCTTCCCTAAAAATGAATTTAAAATTCATTTTTATTCCTAGTCATCCATTTTTGTTGATGAGATCTTAACCCTTGATCTCATCCTCTTATCTCAACCCTTGATTCCAACTTTCGATATCCACCGTTGGATCAAATCCCCCCCTCAAATTGCCTATAAATATGACCCTCCACAAGCCATTTTCACAACTCAATTTCAAGTAGCCTTATTATGCCAAAATACCTCTAAATCTCCCTCTCGAGCTATTATTGTGTTGAGAATTTGCATTGCAATCCACATTATTTCATCACATTTGGGTAAAGCTAAGGAGTCTTGGGTGCATCTCCTTCCACCTTATCAAGGAGTGGAGGACTTTAAGGGCATTTGAGAAGGTATAATCATTTTAGTTTGGTTCTGTTTCATGTTTTTTATGCTTTTGAGATCTTTTCATCTTCATTTGGCATGCCTGGTGGGACCCCTTGGTCCCTATCTAACTTCATTTTGAGTGTTTGTGAAGGTTTCTTGACGAACAGGTTGGGTTAGCGCTATACTCTACCACATTCACACTATATCTTCACGATTTAGTGCCATTTTTCTTTGTCGTAGTGCTATTTAGCTCTATATTAGCACTATCCTTGTCTATTTTAGTGCTATTCTATTACGACATTTCACTAACATTTGTGGTCAAGAAATTTTTTATGCCTGTTTTGTGCTTCTCATCACTGTTTGTAGGTGTTTGTTCTCTATTTTTTGACAGGGTCTCTTGCTTCTAAGGGGTTACTATGCCCGTTTTCCTTGAAATATTTTGAAAATACTAAGCTTGGATTTTGTTTTCACCACTTAGGACAAGCTAACCCTATTTTTGGCTAATTTTTTTTTTCATTCACCTTGGCTGACCTTACAATCTGTTTTATACTTCATTTTTATCATTTTGGGCAAGTTTTCTTTCTTATTTTGTGCAAGTCCCAATCTATCCTCACTCAAAACAATACCATACAGTTCTCTGATAGATGATAGACATGTATAACTTGATTTAGTGCTATTTGCTTATGATTCAACGCTATGCTCTAGTTCAACACTATCTATCTATTCTTTAGCGCAATTTTTATCTGCTGCAGTGTTGTCTGTCTCTATTTTAACACAGACAGTGATTATTTAAGTGCTACATTCTCTTTGTTTAGCACCATTTTCATGTTCCTTAGTGCCATTTAACTCTGATTTAATGCCATTTAGCTATGTTTTAGCGCTATATTACTTTGAATCAACATCATTTTTTTGACAACATTTTGAAGTTTGTGCAAAGTTGTAAAAAGTTTTTGTAGGTATCTAAAATGTGTGTCAAAGGTCATTTTATCAAACTACTTACATTTTGGTGCAGGTTTCGCTCGTCCGAGATCTTCTTTTCATTTACTAGAGTAGTTGCACTAAAGTAATTAGTTGGGAATAAACCTTTGTTTGTCGTGTTTGGTTTGCGTTAGGGTGATCTTTGGGGATCAAAAGTCTATACTCAAAACATTTTATCACTTTTAAGTGTTATCCCTGAAGGGGTTACCTTTATTTTGTATGCTCTACCCTCATGTCTAGTGTGATCTTGGGTGATTAAAAACAAGGGGTAATTTCTTCTTAGGAGGCCTACTTGGGGATTTCATCACCCCAAGGGACGACCTCAACCACGTGTACCAGTAGGGTATATCAAAGGGGGGAGAAGGAAACTTGTACCCAATCTAGTTGTGTTGTCATTGGGACAACCTTGGGGCCCCGGGTGATTCTAGACACAAGGTGAAGTGGCTTACCACATCCCTTCAACGGACTAGTGTTCACGATCTTGTGCCTCATGTACCTTGTGTATGAAGAGGACTCTCTAGAAGCTTGTAATATCCTAGTTTAAGACCTTTCAACTGTCATACCTTGTAGTGCACTGTTGCAGAGGAGGGGAATATGCTCACCGTACCGTTATACTTGAGATAGGGATTACCTTGGGCAAGACGAAAGTCTCCTTGGTAAGGGGGGTAAGGTGGTCCATGACCTTGCTTTCCCTATCTATCCAAGTTATAGCACCAAAGGTATTAGTGGGGGTGGGAATCTCGGTTCACTTTGAGTTGAGATTGACCCACGACCACTTCATGAGATCTACAAGGTATGATACTCCCACTTGACTAATGCTAGGAAGTTCATGTGAATGGTGTGTCTTCTTGTTGAAACCCGTACAAGATAATTTATCCAAAGTCCACCTTTAGTCAAAGCCATTGTGTTCTCTTGTTTGATCTTTGTGTTTTCCAAGAACCTTTGAAATTATTCCAAATCCAACATTTGAGCCAAAAATTAAAAAAATCCAAGTTTGACCAAAAATCCAATCAAAGTACAAACACTATCTATCTTTCAGCGCTATATGCTCACTGTTTAGCGCTATATGCTCACTGTTTAGTGCTATACGCTTGTCTATTAGTGCCTTCCCTTTAGCGCCATTTTCCCACCAATCAATGCTATTTGCGCTTCTTTCAGCACCATTTGGCCCTCTGTTAGTGCCATCCTGGCCTGTATTAGTACTATTTTTAGACCGTGTCCTAAACCCATCAATTGAGTTGTACTTGAATTCCTAAGCCTCATCTAACCTTAGTGTCTAGAAACCTTGTCAAAATTGCCCAAAAATCAAATCATCCATTTGAGCCCAACCTTTGTGATGAGGTATAAACAACTTCATTTCTTTGATAAAACAAATAACCCTTTTTGCATTGCCCAATCACCCTACCCTTGCCATTTTGTTTGTTTTATAAGCAATATTTATCTATTTTTAATAAAATGTTGTACAAATCTTTATTTCCTAAATTGATTGAAATTAGCTCTTAAATGTTGATATAATGGTATGTAGAGTTGAGTAATTATGCAGGGTTAATGCATGGCCTACGGGAGGAGTGGACTTCATGCAGCTGAGGTCAAGTGCACCGAAAGTTGGGGGTGCCAAAAATTTTAGGCGTGTATTGATTGAAGACTCTTTTTAGTTCTGTTTATTCCTGTTGGTTATCCAAGACATTATGGCTCCACTTAGAGCCTTTTATATGTTTTAAAGATATCAGTAGTTAAAATTTTTGTTTTTCTATTATAAGACTTTTTCAAATGGCATTTTACCACCATCTGAAATATAGGAGTTCGTAAATAGTTCAGTTGTAGTTGGTTGCTCAAAATATGGATATATATCATACTATGGGTGGATGAAAATGAATCTTTGGTTTTGAAAATAATCAGAGAGCTATGTACTGCAATTTTTCCATGAATGCAAATAGTGTTGTTCTAAGTATTTTCTTTTGAGATATAAAGATCTAAATGGAGTTACCATGTTACCATGGAAATGATTGAATGTGATATGAGTTAAAGATGAATTTCTCCCAAGAGCTGGCCACTCGCGAGATTGTAGAGTAGATAAATATTTCTGTTTCTGTGGATGTTTCATTTCAGCTAGAGTTATTTTATGTTTAGTTTTTTGTTGTGAACCTGCAGGGTGTGTTGTTTAAGAAGTTAGTTCTAAAGCTTTGTTTGTTTAAATATTTCTGGAGCATCTGCTTTAGTTTAAACTACTGTTTACTGATAGTTGAAAGTTAGAATGTTTGTGCAATATAGAATTTGTCACCATTCAAGATCAGAGTAAAGTTGCATGTATGAATTTCTAGTATAGAGTTTATATGCTTTCTAGTATAGAATTTATATGCTTTTTAGTATAGAGTTCAAATACTTTCTAGAGTAGAATATAACTGCTTTTTAGTTTAATATGTTGTTTAAATCTTTTAATGGAACTAGAAAATTGTTTCTAAATGAGATATCTAAATAATACTCCCTATTGCATACAGCCTCAGACACTACCCCGGTCGATAAACTGATATTTTTCAACTAAAGTGTTAAGACCTCACGACAGCCTGTCACTTTTTGGTGCCGTTGCTAGGGACGCGTGATTCTTTTCTAAGTGTTATTAGGGAAATGCTTAGAGACCTCTTGTAGTAAACACCCAAAAATTGTCACCAAACCTCTCTTTCTGCATGGTCAAGAAATGAGGCCCACATGGAAGATTTATACCGAAACCCCCCCAATAGTAGTTCCAACCAAAAATAGGGAGGAAGAAGTCTCAGCTGAAGAACTAAGTTACGAATTGATCAAACAAGAGCAACCTGAGACCTCCCAAAATACCCCAAAAGTTCTACTAGCTAACCAAATCTTTGAGGAGGTAGTCATTCAGCCAACTAAGCTAGTCTTTGAGGAGGAGAACATTCCTTTTGACATCATGGATAATAATCACCATAACGATCCTCTCCATGGGAGAGCAAACCACAGAGATGGTGATATCCTAAGAAGACCAGCAACATGAACCTTTACCTACCCTATTGCTCTCAACAAAGATGACAATGCACCAATGAAAAACATTTCACCATCCATTTTATCGACTTTCAGGGGACTTTCCTCTGAAGATCCTGACCAATTCCTCTTCGAGTTCAAAGTCTTGTGTCAAACATATGACTACAAGAATGATAACCAAAAACTTAAAGTCTTTCCCTCCACTCTGAGAGATGCTACAATGCATTGGTTCATGGGATTAGTTTCTAGGTCAATAACTACATGGGATGAAATGGAAACTATCTTTTTAGACAAATACCAGAGTTTTTGTAGAGTTAGTGATAGGAAAGAGGAATTGTTCAAACTAAGATAAAATGAAGATGAGAGCCTGGAAGATTACCTTGATAGGTTTATCTTTCTAGCCAAACGATGTGGTGAAGAAGCCATAAGTCCAGAAATTCTAAAGACTATATTTCTCAAAGGACTTGATGAGGATGCTAGGAGAAGCTTAGATTTAATGGGAAAGGGAGATGTGTCTGAACTTGAACTTGGTGATATCTCTAAGTTATGCCAAAAAAATTTCTGTACTCGAGGAGATATCTGAAAATCTAGCCTTTTAAGGAGTCCAAATGAAATAGGTAAACTGCGAGAGGAAATAGCAAATCTAAAGACTGACATTCTTGTTCAGTTGAACACCACTTTGGATGGAATACAGGCCAAAACATGTAATCCTGAGACTTTATCCATCTATTGCCCTAGGTGTCAGAACAAACATTTGTTTAGAGAATGCCCTTTGGATAAGGCTGACAATTGCCAAATTTGTGAAAAGAGTCATGCCACTGATCAATGTGAGATCCTGAATGTAATCAAGAATTTTAAAAAATGATCGTCTCACGCTGAGGAGGAAATCAATTTTGTGGGTAAAAGACCTAGAGGAAATTTCTCCTATAATCAAAACTCCAACCCTACATGTGACCTCTAAACAATTGGAACACTACACAATGGATAGCTCCTTGGCCTTCAACACCACCTAGTTGGGGATCTTACCCACCTTGGGGGCCACCTGAATGGATGAACCAAGCTTGTGGAAATCCCTAATGGCAAATTAGCCTCAACAACAATGGAACCCTCATAATCAACCTCCATAGTGGACCCAGTCACCAAATCAATTCTATAATGGTCCAAGATGAATGCCAAATCCACAATAGAACCTTCTTCTAGCTCCCCAAAATCCTCAGCAAAATGAACAAGTTAATCAACCACCATTACTGGCACAACCTATTCCTAATCCCAAGAACACACATCAAAATGCCCCAGTAAATGTTGCTGATCAGGATAACATGGTAGGGGTTAATGCTATCTATTGTGGAAATCTTCAACTGAGGTCAAGAAAAACACTTAATCAACCTACCATTGTTGAAGTCACAGAAGACCCAAATGAGGAAATTAACATAGAACTAGAGACTCTTCTTGTACCTACAAAGCACCACCCCAGGAATAATTAGGAGGAATTATCCCCAACACAATTTTGAGTAACTTCACCACCTACTATAGAACCGTCTCAAGAAGAATTCGCCAAGCAACCATCAAATACTCCAAAAAAAGATCATATGCTAAGAAAGAAAACTTAGGCACCCTTTCCGAAACGCCTCAAAGTAATTGTTCCTAGGAACCCTCCAGAAGTATCATTGTCTAATGAAACTACTTTGATGCAAGAAATTAAATGACTCCATATCGAGATTCCCTTGTTACAGGCAATTAAAGAAATTCCTGAACTAAACCAGCTAGTTAAATAGTTGTGCATTAAAACACCAGGAAGGAAACTGAAACAGATTAATACGGTACACATCAATGGATATCTAGTTGACCTTGTGGCTAGAAAAACCTTAACCCCAAAATATGGTGAGCCACGTAGTCCACTCATAACAATAACAATTAATGAGGTAGCAATACCTAATGTATTGGTGGACTTGGGAGCAGTCATTAACATTATGACAATGGATGTTATGGAAAAACTAGGACTCACTGATTTACGTCCCACAACTACCATATTACAAATGGCAAATTGGTCCATAGCCATCCCCAAAGGTGTCTTAGAAAATGTCCTTGTCAAGGTTGATGATTGGGAATATCTAGTAGATTTCCAAATTCTCCAGTCCCTCACACCCAAGGATAGTTACCCAGTAATACTGGGTAGGCCTTGGTTAGCTACAGTTGCAACTAAGATTGACTATAGAGTAGGAGGAATGATCATTTCACATGGTCCCAATAGCAAACATTTAAATCTATATCCCCCCACTCAACTTGAGGAGCATAACCAAGTTTGGGTTGATGAATCAGATGAATCCGACAAACAAGAGAATCTAGCTTCACTTGCTATAGTAGTTATTAAACAACATGGTGAAGAATTGGAAGATGAATTAGAAAACATCCAAGACCTTTGCTTAGACTCAGGTGATGAAGAGATTTTAGAAGTGGAAGAAATTTTGGGACATCCAATCCACATTGATGACAAGGAACATGATTATACCAACTTCACAGCTCTACCTTGTCCCCTAGTGAATATCATTATGAAAATAGATCACTTCTTCAAAGATATTGCCAGACTCCATAGAACTATACCACATAGCTGTCCTCTCAACACTTTAACAAAAGAAGTTCATACTGTCACCTCCAATCACCCTGGGACCAAGACTATCATGTTATTACCAGAAAAAACTTTAAATATGAATAGCTGGTTGACAGAATCAGATGAGCTCAAATTGTTTGATGTTTTAATGAATAGGTCCAAAGCTTTTTGCTTGGGACTATACAGACATGAGAGGAATTCACCCAAGTGTTTGTACCCACCACATCTATACTGAAGACATTAGACAGGTCCGTCAACCAACAACGAAGACTCAATCTTGCTCTCAAAGATATTGTTAAAACTGAAATTGAGAAACTTTTACAAATAGGATTTATTTATCCTATCTCAGATAGCAAATGGGTTTCACCCTTGGTAGTGGTGTGTGTTGACTACCAAGAACTCAACAAAGCGACCCACAAAGATTATTTCCCACTACCCTTCATAGATCAAGTTTTGGATAATCTAGCAGGAAGGAAGTATTTTTCATTTTTGGATGGGTTTAGTGGATATAACCAAATACCAGTGGTAGCAGAGGACCAGGACAAAACTATTTTTACCTGTCCTTGGGGATCATTCACATATTGGGTTCTTCTCTTTGGGCTCTATAATGCTCCTGCCACATTCCAGAGAGCCGTTCTGGCTATCTTTGCTAAACTTGTAAACGATTGTGTAGAAGTCTATATGGATGACTTCATAGTCTATGGTTCCACTTTTGATGAAGGCCTCAAAAACTTGGATAGAGTATTGTAATGATGTGAAGATCATCAATTGTCTCTATGCCATGAGAAGTGTCTAATAATGGTAGAACAAGATATAGTGCTGGGACATCATATCTCAGCCGAAGGGATAAAGGTTGACCCTAAGAAGATTGAAGTGATACAACAACTGGAAACCCCAAAGAATCAAATCGATGTTAGAAGTTTCTTAGGACATGCTGGTTATTACCGGAGGTTCATAGAAAACTTCAATAAGATTGCAGCTCCCATGTTCTCTCTTCTATAGAAAGACATGGATTTTGTCTAGACAAAAGAATGTCAAATATCCTTTGACATTATTAAAGGAAAGTTTGTCTCAGCCCCAGTCCTTTGGGGACCTAACTAGAAACTTCCCTTCCATATTTATGTTGATGCTTCCAACGATGCTATTGGAGTAGTGTTAGGTCAAGAAGATGAGAATGAAGGAAAGTACACTATATATTTCATTAGCAAAAACTTGATCCCCATTGAATGAAATTACACCACCATAGAGAAAGAATTTCTAGCAATAGTTCATGCAATAAAAAAATTCTGACATTACATTACAGGATACAAAGTGACTGTGTTCACAAACCATTCAGCTATCAAATACTTGATGAACAAACCCTCAGTAAATGGAAGAATAATCAAATGGTTATTACTTCTCCAAGAGTTCAATGTGACCATAATGGATAAGCCTGGGAAATTCAACATAGTTGCAGATTTTCTATTCCGGATAAAATAAGATAATGGAGATTGTACTCTTGTACATGATGAATTTCCCAATGAAAACTTATTCACTATCTCCATTAAAACACCTTGGTTTGTAGACATTGCCAATTACTTAGCCACCTCTAAGCTTCCCCCAGACTTTACATCAAAACAAAAGAAATGCCTCATTCAAGAAAGTGCTCACTTCAAATGGATTAATGGCATATTATTTTGATATGGCCCTGACTTGGTCCTGCGATGTTGTGTCAGACCAGATGAAACATACAACATCCTCAAAGCTTGCCATGACAATCCATCTGGTGAACACTACTCTCCCAAGAGGACTTCCCATAAAATCTTAGGTGTAGGATACTATTGGCCCTCTATGCACAAGGATGTGAAGAACTATGTTCACCATTGTGATGAATGCCAGCGAGTGGGAAGACCTATGACATCCAACGAAATGCCTCTATAGCCACAGGTGGTTTTTGAACCATTTGAAAAGTGGGGATTGGATTTCATCGGTCCTATAGATCCCCCTTCACAAGGAAAATAATATATTTTGGTCTGTATGGACTATCTAACCAAATGGGCAGAAGTCCAAGATTTGAAAGTTGTTAGAGAAGAACAGGTTGCAGAATTTTTGTATAACATGATCAGATTTGGAGCCCCTAGGTCAATTGTCACAGACCAAGGACCCCAATTTATGTCTAAGGTTTTGTTAGATTTTACTAATCATTTCTAGGTGAGCCATACGAAGTCGTCACCCTGTCATCCACAAGCAAATTGTCAAGTAGAAGTCACTAATAGGGAGCTCGAAAATATCTTAACAAAATTAGTTTCATCAGGCAGAAAGGACTGGGCCAAAAAATTACCTAAAGTTGTTTGGGCTTACAACACAACTTGGAACTCCACCACTCTTACTCCTTACGAATTGGTCTTTGGAAAGAAACCTCTTCTACCCATTGAATTTGAACTTCAAACTCTAAAAACAACAATGGAGTTAGATTTAGACCTTGATCGGGCTCAGGTAGAGAGAGTCTTGCAATTAGTGAACTAGATGAACTCCACTTAGAAGCTATCCATCAAAATGAGCTAGTTCAACAACAACAAAAGGCCTGGCATGATAAACACATCAAGGAAAGATAATTCCATGAGGGAGATTAGGTGTTGCTGTTTGATTCTCAATACAAAGAGTAGAAAGGCAAACTGAGAACTCATTGGCTGGGTCCATACGAGATTTCTAAAGTATTCCCAAATGGAGCAGTGCAACTCAAACCCATTGATGGTGATTCTCAAACTCTCTTAGTCAATGGACATTGACTCAGGATCTACCATAAACTTATCAACAAAGAGGAGTTTACTCGACTGGTAGAAATGCAAGGAGAAACTCAATGTGTTAATTCTTCTTCGATAGAAACAATATGATAAGTAGATAAATGCATCATATATAATAAAAAAATAAAAAATTGAGTGTATATGCATTTAGGAAACATTTTTCCATATATTCATCTTTTTACTTGTGTAAATTTCATCACTATTTTGCAGGGTTTCATCTCTGAAGAGTGCTACAAATTTTGGCGCATCTCCTGGTGATGCTCCAAAACTTGTTATCTGAATAGATCCATACCCTCATCATGTTCTTGCATTCCGGATGCATCTTTCAGTGATGCTCTAGAACTTTGTTCCTACATTCTGGCTGCATCTTTCAGTGATGCTTCAGAACTTTGTTCCTGCATTCCGACTGCATCTTTCAACGATGCTCCAGAACTTTGTTCCTGCATTCTGGCTGCATCTTTCAGTGATGCTCCAGAACTTTGTTCCTACATTCCGGCTGCATCTTTCAACAATGCTCTGAAACTTTGTTCCTACATTCTGGCTGCATCTTTCAGCGATGCTCTGGAACTTTGTTCCTGCATTCTAGCTACATTTTTTAGTGATGCTCTGGAACTTTGTTCCTGCATTCCAATTGCATCTTTCAACGATGCTTTGAAACTTTGTTTCTATCTTCTGGTTGCATCTTTCAGCGATGCTATGGAACTTTGTTCCTGCATTTCAGCTGCATCTTTCAGTGATGCTCTGGAACTTTGTTCCTGCATTTTGGCTGCATGTTTCAGCAATGCTCCAAAACTTTTCTCCTACATTCCAACTACATCTTTTAGTGATGCTCTGGAAACTTGTTCCAACATTTCGGTTGCATCTTTCAGCGATGCTCTGGAACTTTGTTCCTTCAACCTGACTGCATCTTGTGATGATGCTCCAGAATTTTGTTCATATCTTGCATATCTATTCCTTCTATATCTTCCTCCACCATTGTGAACTTGTGATTCCCTTTTGTGTAAATGTTTTTACATTTTTAAAACACACCATTGTCACCCCTATAATAAACCATGTTAAGCCATCATGAGTTGTCATTCCCTACCATAATAAATAATATTATCATGGCAACCTGTCATCATAATAAATTCAGCCACCCCATTATCATGTCATAATAAATTCATTCCATCTGAATCAAATGGTACCGCCACCTAGGATGCTATTACGTCAGCAGAAATAAGTGACTTTCAAATCAATTATGGAATGGAAGGTACGCACATCTTTTATTTTAAATAGATAATTTATTGTGAATTAAAATAGATAAATTGGCATGAACCCTTTTTCTTTTTCAAATTTGGCAAATGTGTGAACTGTTTCTTAACTAGAGGTGGCAGCTTGTTTAGTCTATCCCATGCAATGTCATAATTACTGCTGAGAATCCAAGTACCCTAAATTAATTCTTGTCTTATCAACATTGCCAAAGTACAAGTGGCCTTAAAACCTACATTTTTTTAATTTACCTATTAGTTGCTTGAGCAGTTTTATCATTTTGGGTGCCACAATATTTCAGTAGTCATTGAGTAATATTATCAGTAAGAAATAGAATGGGAGGAGCCAAACACAAGTTTGAGCTAGCTTCACCAGATAAATTGTTGGCATTAGGGAATATTTCAGAGCTATTTCAGAGGGTAAGATGGCTGGAATTTATAAAGAAATTTGAGGGACACCATGAGTAGCTGGTCAAGGAATTTGCCAAGAACTTTACAGACGACTAGTCAATTGTGCCAGGAAGAAATTCAAGGTGAGTCCTCAAATTATCTCTAAATTATTTGGTATTGGGAATGAAGGTGTTAATTTGTCAGAAACCACATACATTTCCTATCAGAAAATGATAGAACTTTTTGCACGGGAAGGGGAACCTCACCCATTGCTAGTTGTAAACACTTGAGGGCAAAACAAGGGATTCCACAGAATGTCTATTGCAGAACCATGGTGAATAATAGTTGCATGGATTATTAAGTACTTCACATGTAAAGGGCAATGCACCACTGTAGTTGGGCCCCCCTTTCGGCTGCTCATTCATCTGTGCCATGGCTTGGAAAACCTTGAATTAAGGGTTAACATTCCTGCCTTCCTCCATGATTCCCTTGTTAGTATGATAGAGTGGTTCAAGATAGGGTATGTGCCTTTGAAACATCATGGTCTTGTTCATTTAATTTGCAAATATCATTTCCATAAGAAAATAAAACCAATTACAAAATGATAGAAGTTTCTACAGAAATTTGAGAACCCTGAACCCTCGAGACAATTTGAGGAAGGTGAGTCATTTGGTGTGGTAGCCCAAAATGTGAGAGAACTCTCCCCTGTGCCTCAAGATGACAGATAAGCTCTTGGCAGTGAGGAGCTAAAAAATCTAGTAAACCTCTCAGACGTTGAAGGAAGGCCTAAACCACATAATGTACCTGAGACCCCAGAAAAACAAGAAAATGTGGATTTAGTAGATTCAGAGGAGGAATATATTTTGCCCCGTAAGAAGGAGAAGAGGCCCAAAATGAAACTGCAAAAACCTCCTCCTCTAAGAAGGAGAAAATGACTGGCCACTTAATCTAGCTGTGTCGTAGCCTGTGAATTGCGCCCTATTCCCAAGAAAAAGAGACAAGAAAGGCAACCTTGTGAAAGAGTAACCTAGCCAGATGAGAATGTATCTCAGACATGTGTACATGTAACTCAAACCTTGGAAAGTAGTAAACCCCCTAAATCTGGACAAGGAATTGACCCATCTAAGGAAAAACAAAAAGAAATAGGAGAGAAAGGACAAGAGGGAACAAGTGAACAAATGCCCAATTATGTCCTAATTGAAGAAGAAGAGGGTCATGAATAGGAGGCTGTAGAAATAATTCGTTTGTCACAACAGCCATTAGACATTCAAGGAATTGATACAATGCCTAAGGTGAGACAATTGTCTCATTTAAATAATGTTGGTGACATAGAACAAGGTCCATTAGAAGCAATTAATGAAGGACATGTGTCTGACAGTGAAGCAGAAATGTTTATTTCCCCCTTTCTACAGATGCAGAGGATAACAAAAATGAGTATATGACAATTAAAACAGAGGAATTAAAGAAGAAATTATGCAGTTGAAAAATAAAATACAACTAAATGAGGAACAGTTAAATAGACGATAACAAAAGATATAGAAACAGATAGAGCTTTTGGAACAGAGGGATCAAACCATTAGAGAATTACGGTCCCAATTGCAACAAATTGAAGAAAAAGATAAGCATTGTTTGGCCAGTCTATCTGAAAAGGATAAAAAAATTAAGAATTTAATCTTTAATTTGGAACAGTGTCTGAAAACATTTGCAGAGGAGCGGGAAAAACAAAAATTGGAGCTAAATAAAGCTGAGTAGAACTGTTGAATTGGAACAAGATTTACAGGAAGTCAATGTTAGGCGAACTATGTAGTCAAAGGAGGTTCAAATTGAGCCAACTAAGATGGAATGGTTTCAAGTCCACATTCCTCCCATGTTGACCAAGTGGATGGAGCAATGCTATTTCCTAAGATAATCTGGGGCTGAAAATGCTAGACTTAAGAAGGAAATGGTATTGTTAAAAGAATCTTATAATAGATTATATCAGGGTAAAACAGATGCATGCAAACTTGGAGAACTATTACTGGTCTATAGGAAACCATCCAAATTGTATTCCATGTTCCTTAATGATCAGCTATTGAGATGGAAGCTCTTGAGAATCTCTTGGAACTTGCCACATGACCCAGATGATTAACAGTTCTTAGAAGTATTTAAAGAAGCATCTCATGTGTAGAAAAAATTGTTATGTGAGTTTTTCATTCATAATCTGTTTCTTGAAAAACATAATGATTTCTTCATCAATCTATTTGTGGGGGAAGTTCAATTAAGGGCATTTATGTCAAACATGCAAAATCAGATTTAGTGGCAGGACAGAACTAGGGAATATCTCCATGCAGAAAGGACTGTGGGATTACAAATGAGATACCCTAATCGGAAGCCTTTTGCTTTTAAAGCCCAGTTTCAAAGAATTAAGAGTTATGAACATATAAAAGAGAAATACAATGAAAGTATTAGGATCTATTTTGAATACTTCAAGGTTAATGGACCACCATTGATTGACAGAGCTTGGAGTGCCTGCGAAGAAAGATATACACCTCTGCCTATGTATTTGAAAAGGAGAGAAATGATTTCCCCTACCAACCTTAGATGGTCATACAAAAGAGCTAAGGCATTGACAGAGATTCTACAACATCTCAAAACTAAGTGGATAGGGATGCGTTATAGGCCTCCACTACTCTTATAGCCACCCCCTGCAGTCTTAGTGGTTAAAGAACAAGATCCTAGAGACTTATATACTTGATAGATGAGAATCAAACTGCACAAAGGCTTTCTAAAAGTCCCTGACCATATTGATGAGGAGGCAGAGGAAATGTATGACCTTAGTTAAACATGAAAAGAGATGCACAAAGACAGAGGATTCATCATAGAGAAGGAGGACCTGCTTAAGGTTAGGAAGGGGAGGATTATGAGGTATAAACAACCTCATTTATTTGATAAAGCAAATAACCCTCTTTGCATTGCCCAATCACCATACCCTTGCCAATTTGTTTGTTTTTATAAGTAATATTTATCTATTTTTAATAAAATGTTGTACAAATCTTTATTTCCTAAATTGATTGAAATTAGCTCTTAAATGTTGATATAATGGTATGTAGAGTTGAGTAATTGTGTAGGGTTAATGCATGGCCTACGGGAGGAGTGGACTTCATGCAGCTGAGGTCAAGTGTGCCGGAAGTTGAGGGTGCTAGAAATTTTAGGCGTGCATTGATTGAAGACTCTTTTTAGTTATGTTTATTCCTGTTGGTTATCCAAGACATTATCACTCCACTCATAGCCTTTTATATGTTTTAAAGACATTAGTAGTTAAAATTTTTGTTTTTCTATTATAAGACTTTTTCAAATGGCATTTTACCACCATTTGAAATATAGGAGTTCATAAATAGTTCAGTTTTAGCTGGTTTCTCAAAACATGGATATATATCATACTATGGATGGATGAAAATCAATCTTTGGTTTTGATAAATAATTAGAGAGCTATGTACTACAATTTTTCCATGAATGCAAATAGTGTTGTTCTAAGTATTTTCTTTTGAGATATAAAGATTTGAATGGAGTTACCATGTTGCTGTGGAAATGATTGAATGTGATATGAGTTAAAGACAAATTTCTCCCCAAAGCTGGCCACTCGCGGGATTGTAGAGTAGATGAGTATTTCTATTTCTCTGGATGTTTCATTTCAGCTAGAGTTATTTTATGTTTAGTTTTTTGTTGTGAACCTACAGGGTGTGTTGTTTAAGACGTTAGTTTTAGAGCTCTATTTGTTTAAATATTTCTAGAGCATCTGCTTTAGTTTAAATTACTATTTACTGATAGTTGAAAGTTAGAATGTTTGTGCAGTATAGAATTTGTCACTGTTCAAGATCAAAGTAAAGTTGCATGTATGAATTTCTAGTATAGAGTTTATATGCTTTCTAGTATAGAGTTTATATGCTTTCTAGTATAGAGTTCAAATGCTTTCTAGAGTAGGATATAATTGCTTTCTAGTTTAATATGTTGTTTAAGTCTTTTAAAGGAACTAGAAAATTGTTTCTAAATGAGATATCCAAACAATACTCCCTATTGCATATAGCCTTGGACACTACCCCGATCGATAAACTGATATTTTTCAACTAAAGTGTTAGGACCTCACGACAGCCTGTCACTTTGTCCACATTTCCATCTTCAACCTTTGTCCAATTCCATTTACATCATCCCATTTGACCTTAGAGAAAATCAACTTGATATTAGACCCTTCACTTTAGTCCATCCATCTCAAATTTAAATCAATTACTTTCATTCCATTTCCAAAGGGTTTTTTCAAAAACCCTAATCCAAGTCCATCACCTTTCATCATATATTTAACCTTAGAGAAATATTTTGACCTTTTGGACCTTTGCATTCCATCCATTCCATCCAGATTAATCATTATCAAAACATTTCATCAATCCCCATCCAAGTCAAATCTCCAAAATCATTCCAACCTTTGTCCAAGTACAAATCATCTCAAATATCCACCAACATTACCCAAATCTTTTCCAACATAAAAAAACAACATCAAATCAACCTTATCCAAAACCAAATCAATCCAAATCCAATCAACAACATCAACATCCAAAAATAAAAAAATCAAACCAAAATACAAAAACATCCTTCAAATCAAGTTTGTGCAAAAATTAAATCTAGATCTCATCATCCTCTAATTTATAGGGAGCTTAAGAATTTGTCTACCTTAAGTTCTTTTATAAGTTAGCCTTTTTATCAACCCTTAGATAAATTGACTTAGGAGCCTAAACAACTCCTAAGTTGATAATCTCTAAGGCATCCCATTTTAGTTGATGGTCATTAGTCTACCCTCAAGCAGAATAATCTTTTTCCCTTTTTGCTTATGGTCATTAGTCTACCTTAAGTAAAAAGAGAACATACTTTGCAATCCAAAGATCTAGATTTATTTGAGCTCTCCTTCAATTTTATCATCCTTTCAAAACATCATCAAAATTTTCCAACATCCTTAATCACCCAACCCTATCCAAAATCACTACCCAAATCATCTAAAGTATCCTTGGTAAATTAAGGTTGTCCCAAGTATGCCTTAGTAATCCATCCAAAAATCATCCCCAAATTCTATTCACCCTCATATCCACTTCCCTTTGGTCCAAAAGTCTTTTGAAAATCAATCCCTAAGGTCACCCAATCATCCATTTATCTATCCACCTTTGATGCCAAATTTCTAAGGTTATAATTTTCACCCATTTTCATCAAAATCAAATCTATCCATACCCCATCCATTATCTCTAATTATCAATTCATCCTTTCACTCATCCATCCTTGGGCCCAATATTTTGAAATTAATCTCTAAGGTCAAACCTTCACCCACTTCAACATCATCAATTCAAACATATCCATACCTTATCTATCATCACTCACCCACTCATCTTTCCATCCTTGGGTCCAATATTTTGAAATCAATTCTCTAAGGTCAAGCCTTCACCCACCTTTCAATACCAAATTAATCCATACCCAATCTATTGCACGCCCTTGACAAGGTCCCAAGCTAGGAAAAAACAAGGAAATGGAACCCTGTAGAATTAGTTTTGGTATGCCTAACACCGACCAAAATAATGTCCCTACAATCCAACAACAATCATCCCTTGATGCCAATGCTATGATAAATCCTTTTGGAATTCAACCACTAGGACCACCATCCAACACCAATAATATTAACCAAGATGTCATATATTTCATGCAAGATGCCAACTCCATGGACATACTAGATAGAGTCCTAAAGTTAGACCCAAATAAATACCTTGAATTCCTCATCCAAAATGGTGCCACAATACCCACCTCCTCACAACCATCCTCATTCAAAATGGTGCCACAATACCCACCTCCTCACAACCATCCTCATCCAACACTATCCCTAACACATCCCAAACTTAAAACACCACCACATCAAATCCTATCTCCACATCAACCATATCAATCCCTATCTCTGCATAACCTTCAAATATAACCTCATCCACTCCCCAAATCACCCTCAACATTCCCAACAACACCACGTACATGAGTGCTTCCACAAGTGTACCCCAATTAGACGCCAACACTATAGCATTCATGACACAATTATTTTCCCAACCACCTTTCAACACATCCAATAATAATGCATGCAACAATCCCTCATCTAATTTCACATACATCCAACCCCCCGTCTCCCAACCTCCCATTTCTCAAACACCCATTGTATCATCCTCCATTTAAACTTTACAACATCCAAACCAACAACAAATTCCACCACACATCCTACAACAGATCCTCACCTACCAACAACACCAAAACCAACAAAATCTAAACCAGATCCCACCTCAACATCAACAAATCCCCAATTTCCTTCAATAATTAATCCAACAACAACAAACACATGTACCCCAACCTGCACCAGCCCAAGACTCATCTAGCATTGTGCAAACCTTAATCCAAAAGGTTGACAATATGAAACATGGGCACTAAAGAAAACAATACTCATTCAAAGATATTTTCCCATACCCATTTGATAGAACCATCCACATGCCACCTTTCCCTAAAATTTTTGAAACGCCTAAATTTGACAAGTACAAAGGGAAAGGGGACCCTAGGGAACACCTTAGGGAGTTTTATATTGCTTTCCTAGAGGTATCATATGATGACACATACTTAATGAGACTCTTTCCTAGAAGCCTAGGTGGTCAAGCCACCAAATGGTTTGCTCATCTTCCCCCGACATCAAAACATTCCATGAGCTTGCCGAGAAATTTGTCAATCATTTCTCCTATAACTTTGAACACAAAATATCTATGATGGACCTTTGCAACGTGAAACAAAAGAATGGGGAATCCTTTTCTGCCTTTCTACAAAGGTGGAGAAGCCTAGCAAGCAAACTCCCTTGGCCTATTCCCGAGAAGCAATTAGTCCCCATGTTTGTGATGAATTTAAACCAAGAAATGAGCTTCCATTTACAAATCCAATGCACATCAACCTTTGAAGAGGTTATAGACAAAGGGACAACCATTGAGAGAGCCCTTACTGCTAAGGGAACCATAAAAATTTACAACAACAACAACAAGGTCAATGGCAACGACACCAACACCCCCAACACAAACAACAACAACAACCACCAATCCCATGAAAAACCTTGTTTTGTGGGCAAAAATAAAAACACCCTTAACGTCAGTGTTACTAATGTTAAGAGTGTCCAAAATGTACAAACCACCACACCATCAAACCCATCCACAAGCAACAATGTAAATATTCCTAAGGGACCACCTAAGCAAAACAATGCACCTAAGAGGAGATTCACACCTCTAGGTGAACCTATAGAAGATGTCTTGAGAAACCTCATCAAGGCAGATTTGATCACATTGCCACCCATTTGCCCCTATGATGATAATCAATTTAAACCCTCTTGGTTTGATAAAATTCCTATTATGAATACCATCGTGTGAAAGGGCATAAAACATCTAACTGCATGAGGCTAAAACATTGCATCCAAGACCTTGTAGATAAAGGTGATATAACCGTTGAAGAACCTCCTAAAAAATTGCCTAATGCCAACTTAGGAGCATACAAGGATCCACTTCTGGATTATAATAAGGGAAAAACCTCTTCCTCAAATCAATCCTACAACATAGTTCCACCACCCTCTTCTTTCGATTCCATCGTAGGTCATATAGAAGAATCATCTAATCAAGTGGACATCATCACCATTAGAGCCAAAACACCCAATTGCACTTTCACTACTCATCATGGTCGCATCTCCGTTCGAGGAGCCCCCACCAATGATCAAGCCACTACCTCCACACCCATCAATCCTCCATCCACTCACAAGTATAACCTCCTTGATCACCTTGGGAAGACCCCAAATTTCCATCCTTGAATTGCTTTGCATATCACCCCTCCATAAGGATGTCCTTAATAAGGCCCTAATGGAAACCCATGCCACCAACAACCTGAATGTCAACCAATTCCAAGCCATGGTGGGACACATTGCCTCACCACATCATCTTACATTCTCTGAAAAGGATCTTCCCACATCTAATGAATCCCTCCATATCGAGGTCCTCATCTACAAACATACCATCAAACGAGTCTTAATAGATGGTAGCTCCAGCCTAAATCTTTGTACTCTCAAATTATTAAAACACTTGGGATACTCCGATGTTGTTTTTGGATTCTAGTGAATGCATCACCATAAAGGGATACAATGATACTGAGAGATTATCTGAAGGCACCATTAAACTCCCCATCCAAGTGGGACAAAAGATTTTATAAACCAAATGTCAAGTTCTTGGTCTTGAGCTCCCGTATAACATCCTCCTCAGTTGACCATGGATTCATACCATGCAAGCTATTTCCTCCACCTTCCATCAATGTCTCAAATTCCTGTATAACAACACAGAGCTTACTATGTATGCTAACCCTTGTCCCTTTCAATACTATAGCTTTTTGGAAGGACATGATAGGACCTTCTGCCCTTACAACAATACCACCAAAGCATCCACCTCTAACACCAATCCAAAACCTTCCATCTCATACATCGATCCTTTAAACATCACATCCACATCACAATCATCCACCCCTCTCGAGGTCAAGATCAAGATGAGTGACATGGGATGTGGTGAATATGATCTACATGACACATTTTGCATAGGCTTACTCCCACCATACCCTAAGGCATTTGGTGCCCCTAAGAACAACGAAGTCTCCACGGTCATTCTCAAATGCAAGCCATCCCCAATCTTTGAGCAGAAGCACCTCATGGAACAATATGTCCTTGAAGATACATCCTCATGGTTGTATAAAGATGAAGATGAACAACAAGAATCTCCTATCCTCCTGACCGAGATCTACGGAAAAGGTCTTGAAATTGTCAAATACATAGGTTACAAAGGACAAGGCGACCTAGGCCTACATGAGCAAGGAATTATTGAGCCTATTCAAGAAACAAGCAATCCTTATCTTCATGGACTAGGGTACACAAAACAAGAGTCTACCCCCACCAAGATTGAGTATATCTTGAGTGAGGTTGCTAGGTCTTTCCCTATGATCGATAATGTCAATGAAGAGGACCATCAAGACTCCTTTTCTGATTTCATTGAACTCTTCAAATCCTCCATATGCACCATCTACACCCTATCAACTACACCATCCACATTCACTAACCTTCCTCTAGTCTACCCTTAGCTCATAGATTGGGACCAACAAGGACCTCCAGTCCTTAATATCTCACGAAATGATGAAGCTATTGCAGAATTCCTAGGGGATAGAGACTATATGCCCCTTGGAGATCATAGAGTCAGATACATAATGGAGCTCAACACCTCTGCATACTTTGGGGAGACATTCCAATCTCTTAGTCATAAAAGTATAAACATAAAAATAACATCCCCTAGTGAAAACCACTTTGTGGCACTTTCAAATGATGGAAAAATCAAAATAAAGGACATATCCCCTAGTGAAAACCTCCCTAAGGTGCTAGGGGATGAGAGAATGGATCTCCCCGATGTCCCTAAATTATATCAAGAAAGGTCACCAATCCTTGTGGAAGCATCACAAGAAATGAATCTTGGTATCGAGGAAACACCTAAGATCACCTTCCAAGCAGCATCCCTTACAATAGTAGAACAAGAGGCCTTCTTGGCCTTCTTCAAACAAAGAAGCCATAACTTCACATGGACCAATGCTGACATGCCAAGATTAGATCCCACTTTAGTGGTATGTCATCTCACTGTTCATCTTGAAGCAAAACTGGTGAAATGAAAGCTTAGGAAAATGAATCCTCAAATTGCACTATTGGTCAAAGTTGAGCTCAAGAAGCTCTTGGATGTAGGATTCATTCAACCTATCAACTATCTTGAATGCATGTCCAATATTGTCTTGGTAGCCAAAGTCACTAGGGGCATCCGTGTATGCACAGATTTCAAAGATCTCAACAAGGCATGCCCTAAAGATGACTTTTTGCTCCCCAACATAGACATCATTGTCGATCTAATGACCGAGCATGAAATGTTATCCCTCATGGATGGATTCTCTAGTTATAATCAAATCATAATAGCAAAAGAAGAACAACACAAGACCTCTTTCAAATATCCATGGGGAACCTATTGGTGGGTTGTGATGCCCTTTACGTTGAAAAACACAGGAGCCACATATCAGAGAGCCATGACTGTCTTCCATGACCTTTTCCACAACATGTAATGGAAGATTATGTAGATTATTTTCTTGGAAAATCCAAGACTAGAGAAGATCATTTGAATGTGTTGGCAAAAATCTTTGACAAATTAGAACAATACAAGGTGTGACTCAATCCTAAGAAATGTGTGTCTATGGGGTCACCTCTGGAAAATGCCTAGGGTACATTGTATCAAGAAGAGGTATTGAAGTCAACCCCTCTAAGGTTAAGGCTATAGTGGAGATGCCTCCACTTAAATACTCAAACAACTTCACAGCCTTCAAGGGAAGCTTTAGTCCATTCACCGCTTCATAGCACAACTTGCAGATAAGTGTCAGTCATTCTAACATCTTCTCCAAAAGAATACAACATTTGTATGGGATGAAAATTGTCAGAAGGCCTTTGAACATCTAAAGGAATATCTTGCCATGCCACCCATCCTTATTCCACCAAAGCAAGGGCAACCCCTCCTATACATCTCCACAATAGAAACAATGATAGGGGCCTTGATAGCACAACATGATGAGCAAGGAAAAGAGAGAGTTGTATACTACATTAGCCACACTTTGGTGACCTATGAGCTGACTTATACTCCTATTGAACGAGCATGCCTTGCAGTAGTATTTACCTCACATAAGCTAAGACACTATATGCTCAATCATAAGACCAAGCTCATTGCTAAAATTGACCCATTGAAGTACCTATTGACAAGAGCAGCTCTCATGGGATGAATGGCTAAATGGGTAATGATCTTGAGTGAGTTTGACAATGAATATACAAAATGGAAATCCATCAAAGGACATGTAATTGCAAATCAATTAGCCAATGCACCCATCCTAACAGAGCAACATTTGCTTTCAGAATTTCTAGATGAATCGATCCTTACAGTAGCACCACCAATAGAAACATGGAAGATGTATTTTGATGGATCGTATACACATCGTGGCTTGGGGGCAGGCATCTTGTTTATCACCCCTCAAGGAGACACCATCCCAAAGTCCTATAAAATCACCTTTCCATGCATAAACAACATAGCAGAATATGAAGCATTAATCACAGGGCTTCGTATGGCTATGTAGTGTAAAATTGAAAAGATTGAGGTCTATGGTGACTCCCAGTTGGTTATCAGACAAGTCAACATAGATACAAAACAAAAAATTATAAACTCCTATCGTATAAAAGAATGGTCGATGACTTCAAAGACTATTTTCATGAAATCCATTTTGAACAAGTACTGAGGTTGAACAATAAAGTAGCAGATGCCATGGCTACCATAGGATCTTTGGTTGACATAAAGAAAGATAACAAAAGGTGTGTGTTCCTGATAGAAGAGCTCCCGACGCCGGCCTATGATGTTCAACAATCCGAACTAGTGTGTGACATTGTTGTTCCCTTATCTCCGTGGTACCAAGAAACCTACATTTACCTTCATGAAAACATCATTCCACCTAACCTTACATTCGCACAACACCACACCTTCATCTGCTGAGCCTCTCGCTTCACCATCATAGGTGACACCCTATACCGTAAAAGTCTTGATGGTACTCTTCTGTGATGCCTTAATTCTAGGGACGCTAAAATGGCCTTACAAAAGGTACACAAGGGTATTTGTGGGGCACATTCTAGTGGACCTACTCTAGCAAAGACGATTCTAAGGATAGGATACTACTAGCCCACCATGGAATAGGATGCCCATCAGTTTGTGAAGAAATGCCTCCCATGTCAGCAACATGGTGATCTCATCCATGCACCATCACAGTAATTACAACCAATCACGACTCCATGGCCCTTTTCACAATGGGGGCTTGATCTCGTAGGCATAATCCACCCACCATCATCTAATTGACATAATTTCATTATTACTGCCACTGAATATCTCACTAAGTGGGTAGAAGCCATTCCACTCACTTACACCACTAGAATCCAAATTACAAAATTAATTCTCCACTACATAATATGTCACTATGGCATCCCCCTTTCCATCATCAGCAACAATGGGAAATTGTTCAAAAACCAATAATTTCACACCCTTTGCAAAAAATTCCACATCCAACATCACTTCTCCACACCATATTACCTTGAAGGTAATGGTCAAGTTGAAGCTTCCAATAAAACCATCTTATGCATCCTGAAGAAGATAGTTAATGAAGCTGGCCATGACTGGCACCTCCAACTCAATCCCACCCTTTGGGCCTACCACACAAGCATCCATACCCCTACAGGAGTCACTCCATACTCCTTAGTATTTAGTTTCGAAGCCATCCTGCCAATCGAGGTCGAACTCCCCTCTCTTAGAATCTCATTGCAGAATATCATTATTAAGGAGGAGTATCAAGTTGCACACCTAAATGAGCTAGAACTTCTAGATGAGAAGCACTTAAATGCTCTAAATCACCTACAAGCCTATCAGAATTGCCTACACAGAAGCTATAATAAGAAGATCAAGAACCGCCAGTTTGAGATAGGTGACCTTGTCCTTATAGAAAATTAGAGGAACCTACAAGAGCATCACAAGAAGGGTGAGTTTGAGCCCGATTTGTTGGGACCCTATATCATCACAACTAGCCATGGATTAGGAGCTTATCAACTTGCAACACCTGAGGGGCAACCTATGGATGAGCCGATGAACATCATGCACCTAAAAAAGTTCTATGCCTAACCCATCGAGTATCCCAAGTCAAAAAATACAAAAAATGCAAAAAAATCCAAAAAAATAAAGAAAAATCTGAGTGCAATAATGCTGACCAATGGTGAAAATCACTTCGGTGACACCTTAGATAAGTACCATGGTGAAAGTCTATCTCAGCCGCCATGTGTAGTGACCAGTTCTACCATCTAATAAAGTCCTCACATACATCCATATCACTCCATATCCTCTCCATCCCATGGCTTGGATTAACAAACATTCAGCATCAATCATCCCATGACTTCATTAGCCGCTTGAGGCAGATTCCTAAAAAGAGGATCCTTGTATGCTCTCCTTGTACAACATAAAATTTGAAAAATTCAAAAACATTATAAAATCACCAGAATCCAAAAAAAAATTTAGAAAACCAAAAAAATCCAAAAACATCATAAAATCACCAAAATTCAAAAAAAAAAAGAAAACCACAAAATCCAAAAACATTAGGAAATCCAAAAATCCCCCAAAAAAAATTATAAAATCCCAAAAACAACCATCCAACTCATAAAAAAACCATCATCCAACCCACCCCAAACTATCCCTACATCATCACTACAAACCATAACTACATATTCATCATCACCCACATCTTGATGTGCCTTGATCCCATGGAAACAAGGTATGTAGGCAATTTGGAATATGAAGTATCTAGTATGTAGGTACATAATATGCACCCATCCAACCTGTTTGGATGGTCCATATTCCCTTAGCTTATACTGAATCCAAGAGTAATACACTTGCTAAGCATACTCCAAAAAGCATCATATCTCACATAAAAATCATCAATCAACAAACCAATTACAATCACGACACATGGCCTATTATCCTTTTTCCCATCTTTCAATTTTCATCCTAATCATCCAATCAATTCTTGCCTTAATGGATATATCATTCCTATAATAGGCAGAATCCATCATCCTATCAAATCAACATTTATCTTGGCAAGAGATAGTTGTTTGTTTGGTTTGTTGGTCTTTTTGATTATTGATTTTTACCTTTTGTCTCATTCTAAGGATCACTCCAAAACTACCTTGATCTCACTATATCATGGTATGTGGCGGAAAACACCTAGAATGGGGCATGGTCATTATTTTTGAATGTTGTGCTTGTGAGTTGGTCTCATTACTCCAAGTTTAGTATTCATATCTTGTAAATGTAGGGTTTATTCTAGCATATTGTTCCCCTTTTACATCTAAGGTTCATCATACCTTTTATGTACTAAAGGACTTATGCTATGAGTCCCCTTCCCTCATTTAGACAAGATTGTACTACCTTGGGCATGCATGGGATTATCCTATTGTTTGCGGGTCTAGTCCATGCAAAGATGGATATATATCATCTCCTTGGTCTTTCATACCTTGGTGAAAATATCCCCTTTTGCTATAATAAATCTAGGATTGCTTTCAAAAATA
This sequence comes from Cunninghamia lanceolata, assembly GCA_027924645.1. Taxonomy (NCBI): domain Eukaryota; kingdom Viridiplantae; phylum Streptophyta; class Pinopsida; order Cupressales; family Cupressaceae; genus Cunninghamia; species Cunninghamia lanceolata. The sequence goes on from BSBN01000835.1 coordinate 2,027,244, forward strand.
TCAACACAATATCACCCTTAATCTACCCTCATCCCCCATTCATCAAAATCATCACCATGGCTTTGCATTTAATAAGGATAAAGACATAATCAATCCCATCCCCTAATCACTCAATACCATCCCACAACCACCCTACCCAATGACAGGATGTCGTAAGGTCCTAACACTTTAGTTAAAAATATGTCAATTATGTCAACCAGGTAGTGTCCAAGGATGTATGCAATAGGGGATATTTTTGGACATCTCACTTAGTAACATATTTTCTAAATTTTTGAAAAGCTTGAAACAAAATTTAAACTAGAAAGAATGGAATCTTTAAGCTAGAAAGCATTTGAATTCCTAATCTAGAAAGCATGTAAACTATCTACGAATCAACACTTGCATTTTAACTATGAATTCAAAACAAAGGCAACTAACTACTAACTAGAAGTACATTTGACATCTTTTAATCAATAGCTAACAACAGGTTTATAAAGGGAGTGGATGCTCCAAAAATTTCAAATAAACAAAATTCAAAGATTATAAACTTAAAACCACAACCTATAGGAACACATAACAAAGATAAGCACAAAGTGACATTGATCTAAACATAACATGCACAAAATAGAAATGACAACACCAACAATAAAAATACTTATCTATTCTATAATACCTCTAGTGGCCAGCTCTTGGGAGATCCTACTATCAATTCAAATCACATTCAGTACTTCAACAGTTCCAAAGTAAATCCCATGCATAATACTTCCATTACTCAGAATAAGACCAGTGATATTAATTCATGTCATAAAAGTATCACAGAACACAGAAAATAGTTGAATAGTATCAGAACATAACATAATAGCATAATTCTTGTTTTGAGCAACTACATATACATACTACACTACTTCAAAATCCTAAATTTCAAATGGTGGGTAAATGCCATTGAAGAAGTCTTTTAAAGAAAAACATAATTACAAACTAACTGGATGTCTTCAAAATAAAACACATTAAAGGCTCTGAGTGGAGCCATAAAGTCTTAAGTATGCCTAACAGAAAATAACAATATTGCTTAACAAAGTCTACGATGTATGCCTAAATTTTTGGTGCCCTAAAATTTCTGAGCTCTAACTTCAACCACTTTGAAGTCCACTCCTTCTGTTAGGCCATACATGGAACCTTGCATAATTACACAATCTCTACAACAATTAAGTCAATAGTAGTGGCTAATTTCAATCAATTTTGAAAATAAAGATTCGTACATCATTTTATCAAAAATAGATAAATATTATTTCTAAAAATAAACAAATTGGCATGGCTAAGGTGATTAATCAAGACAAAAAGGGGTATATGGCTTATTATAAAAATGGGGTTGTTTATACCTCATCACCTAACATAACAAATCCCATCCAAATTTCAACCAACTCAACAAAACCCCTCTAACAATGTGGCGTCTAATGACTTAGTACCAAACATCCCCCAACCTAACCCAACCATCCCTAAACCTATCCTAACCTATCCCAACCATCCATAAACCATCCCCCAAACCTCCCAACCCCATCTCCCATGGTTTTAAACATCACAATGTATCATGACAAACATCCATAGTATCATTGCATTTTCATTACAGCATATATTTCCATACCATTACATTATCCATCCATCACATCATACATAATATATGTTTATTAATCTAAGCATATATTTCATTACATTTCATTATCTACATACATAATATATGTTTATTAATCTAAGCATATATCCCATTATATTTCATTATATCCATACATAATATATGTTTATTAAAGCATATATTTCATTTCCATTTACATTTATCCATCTATAATATATATTTATTAATCTAAGCATCTCGTTAATCCATATACCATAATCAATCATAAACATAATCCACATAAACCATAATCCATAAAATGCATCCATAATGTCCATAATATGCAAACATACATCATAAATCATCACATCCACAAAAATATAAAACATCCATATGCATAACATCTATAAAAATTATCATCATATATCATCATAATCATAAATGCATAACACATCATATATCATTGCCAAAATCATCATATATATTGTTCAAAATCATAATGTCATGATACAATGTGTGCCCTGAAGGCTCAAAGTACATCAAAATACATAAAGCCCGAAGGCATACAAATATATATCAACCATGGGTAGATGAACCCCTAGTAGAGTCTTTAGGAGAGTCAAGTCGATGAGGAGGAGTTGGCCTCATAGGTACCTGCTACTGCTGAGGTGGTGGCTACTGCTATGATGGCTACTGCACAGATTGTTCAGACCTTTTGGAACTCTGTGACACCGAGGCCCTAGATTAGTTTTGCTATCTATAACTAGGCACTCTCTGCTCTTTAGGAATGGCCATCTGATAAACACTATAATAGTACTCAACCTGAACCCTCTGATCTGCCAACTACTACTACACCTGCAACAGCTATTGTTGAGCTGTTGTGTAGTCTCCCCACATCTATGCCATGTTGGTGCTAGCTATGACACCCTGCATTTGTGACACCTGATGCTACAACTGAGTCACCTGCGCCTCAACCCTTTGCAACCTAGCCTTTGTCCCCTACCTCATAACTATATCTGCATCTCTCTCCAATGTGATCTGCGCTATATGTGCCTGCATCTGACTCTAGAGGTGGCCTATCTATGCCTGCAGAATATGTATTTGCAGATCTCCATCCCTACCACTCACCCCGTCTAATAGAACATGTACACCTTATACTCTCTATAGTTGTGAAAGAGCATTGTCTCACTCTGCTATAATAGTAGCCAAATCCTACCACTGTCTCACCACTTGCTCCTCCAGGCTTGCCACATGACCTTAAAGCGTCGCTGTATCCTCCTTGTCTTCTCTCAATCATACTTGCCAATGACTAGTAGATGGAGTGGGACTAGGGCCAGTACCTGATGGCCCTACACCTGAGGTCCCCACCTGGCCTGAAGTCCCCACCTATGGCCCCTGAGCAGTCGGTGCCTGTACAACTGGTGCCTGTCCTACCGGTACCTGTACCACCAGAGCATGTCTAATAGGTACCTATCCAACCTATGCCTATGCAACTAGAATCTGCCCAACAAGCGCTTGTCCAACAGGTGCTTGCCCCACCTATCCCTATCCTCCCACTGCCCACCCTGTAGCTACTACTGCCAAAACATCTATCCCATCTCTATCCTCCTCTACCTCTACATCCTCCATAACATACTCCTCCCGCACCTCATCCTCCTCCTCCTCCTCTCTTAGATTAGCCTTTGGAGTTGTAAGTTATACAACCCTCGCTTGCTACCACCACATATCATAAGTTGGGATCATCCCTGCATCTACTGTTAGGCTCCCCCAATCCCACTACACTGGCTACAGTACAGCCTAGTCTAACAATGCCATGTATGGTTGCAACTATGCAGGCTAGGCTAGCACATTTGCTAGTCCCCACACAAAAATAGCTATCACTTGAGGCAAGTCCTACCTCAACCTGAACTGCCACATCACATGTGACATAATGTACCTCTCAATCGTGTGCTCTATCCACCCCATCATGTATCGAGGTTGAAATGTGTATGGCATATGTATGTGATCATTTGACCATGCCTCTACTCTTATGTGCAGTTTCCATATGACCATATCCATATCATCTATTTGTCGTCGCTAATATGTCAGACGCCCCAACTGTGAATGATGAAGAGGTGCTCTGTACAAAAATACATAGGGCTCAAACTACCCTCTCACATAGGAATAGTCAGGCCTCGTAATCTAGATGTGCTCTCATGCCCACACATGGAGCAATGTCATCCCTGCCCCCAAGGTCACATTTGCCTAGTACACTACCAAGTGCATCTCATGGTAATGTTGGGCTAGTAAGCAGAGTTCCCATGTAAACATTGTACCCTAGGTAATCATGGCCTCAATCACTCGCCCCCAACCAACTAAGAAGTCCCATGACCGTCGATCTAGCATCAATATGCCTCCAATCAACCCACAAACATATAGTACAAAGTACTGAGCTCCCCCACACGGGTAGCTCCATAGTGCATCTCACACCTATCCGTGGTATACCGCGAGCATGCTGGTGCAAATGCTCTATCCAAGGCTGCTACTCTAGAGGGAACATCATATGTCATCCTCTCTCCCACTATGGGGATCCTAAGGATCCTCCATACATCCTCTAGGGTGATAGTAATCTCACCCGTAGGTAGTAAGAAGGAGCATGTCTCACTTCTCCACCTCTCCACTAGGGTCGTCATCATGGCCCTATGCACCCATAACTGAGGCATAGCTAAAATGGTATGAAGCTCAATCCTCTATAATTGAGCTAGGTCTGCATCTATGAATTGTACCCTCAAAGCCATCACCATAAGAATGCATTGCTCCATGACTGCAGCACCACTCCTTGAATCTGTATCCAACAAATCACCCAAGTTAACTCATTTTCCCTAAAATAGTGCTTTGGTGCTAATCCAAGGCCATATAGCGCTAAACCAGAAGGTGGCACTAATTTTGAGACATATTGCGCTAAACTAGAGGATAGCGCTAATCCAAACCCTGATGGCATTAAACTAGAGGATAGCGCTAATCCCCGCCCATATTGCGCTAAACCAGAGGATAACGCTAATCCATGACCTAATGGCACTAATTTGCCATTTCACCTAAAAACCCTAATTTTTTCTAGCGCTAAATCCTACCCAGATAAAGCCCTAAATTTGTGGTGCTAAACCACATGATAGTGCCAAACCGCTAGCGAATGGCACTAAACTGCCTAAATTTTCCTTTTTTCCTATGGCGCTAAACCAGAGGATAGCGCTAAATCAAGCCGTTATAGCACTACGTGACTGCGTAAGAGTGCTAATCTACCTAAGTAACCATTTCTCGACCCCCTAAACTAGCCCAAAACTTGAAATCACAAAATCAGGTTAGGACAACATTCCTGTGGTCTAGCCTCCTCCATGCGTTGATAATCTCGCACCCTCTCAGATCAATGCATGTGTTGCGAGAAAGTCAGTTGTGCCATAGCTTTCTCTAGTCTCATCTCGTCCAATAAGCTAAGAGTATGCAAATGTGGCATATTGGGCCCACACTTCCTATATATAGCCACCATGTTATCCCTATTCACCTTTTTCTGTCCCCATGCCACAAACCTTAGCCTTTTTCGTCTGATTTTTCTCCTGTCAACCCTATTTTCTGTCTCACATCCGTTTTTCATCACCATTCCCTCCTTTTCGAGAGTTTGCCCAAAAAAATTAATTTTTTCACCCAACCTCTCGAGGGGGCATCCCTCATCCATTTTCACTTCTTCTCGTCAACTGGGGCAAAATTCTTTGACCTAACACCATTTCCATACTAACTCACGATGCCACATCAAAGAGGGGCAAATGTAGACACCTAAAAATGTCTCGACCCTTCAATCATTTTTCTACATCATCCATATCACTAATTTTTCCTTTCATCTGATTAATTAAATAAATTCATAATTATTTAATTAATTAACCATACATCATCTCTAATCATCCACCCTTAGCCATCCCTCGTCAATTTACCCTTAGTCCTGAATTAATTTCATTAATTCAATACTATACCTTATAACATCATCCTAATTAATTAAATAAATATGCTAAATATTTATTTGGTTAATTTGTCCATTCCCCTAAACCTAATTAATTAGATAAATCCTACTTATTTAATTAATCTTCCCTACTAATCAACCTAAACCTAGCCTAGTTGATTAAATAGCTATTATTTAATTAGCTACCCTAGCCTACATGACCCCTAGACCTAAATTAATTAAATAAATCATATTTAATTAATTCTAAACCCTAATTAGCCCATCCACTAATTTTCTCTAGCCACATTAATTAAGTTAATCCCCCCGATCAACTTGGTCAAACCCTCATTAACACCTTCTCCCACATCCCACAAATAAAAAATTACAAATTTATCCCAAGGGTCACATGACCCTTCCACCTCACCTTTCTATTTCCATGCTAAGCTCTTCTCCATGCCATGAGCTCACATATGTGAGTTCTAAAATTGCCTAAGTGTCACATGTCTCTCACCATTCCACATAAAATGGAATTTTAAATTCCATTTCATCCCAAGGAAATAATTTTTTATTTCCTCACAGGTCCTAATCACATTAAATGTAAAGCCTTCCCCGAAAATGAATTTAGAATTCATTTTTATTCCTAGCCCTCCATTTTTGTTGATGAGATCTTAACCCTTGATCTCATCCTCTTATCTCAACCCTTGATTCCAACTTTCAATCTCCACTGTTGGATCAAATCCCCCCTCAAATTGCCTATAAATATGACCCTCTACAACCCATTTTCACAACTCAATTTCAAGTAGCCTTATTATGCCAAAATACCTCCAAATCTCCCTCTTGAGCTGTTATTGTGTTGACAAATTGCATTGCAATCCACATTATTTCATCACATTTGGGTAAAGCTAAGGAATCTTGGGTGCATCTCCTTCCACCTTATCAAGGAGTGGAGGACTTCAAGGGCATTTGAGAAGGTATAATCACTTTAGTTTGGTTCCTTTTCAAGTTTTTTATGCTTTTGAGATCTTTTCATATTCAACTACAAAAGCATGAAAAACCTAGTTGAATTGGACGATAGTTCCTGGTGTGAGTCCTTAGAGGTTCTTTTTGGCAATTGTCTCTTCCTCTACATTAGCGGGGTCCTCCTAGTGATAGGGACAAAAACAAAGATACGGAAAGTAAATGGCTTGAGCTTTGAAGCTATGGAAAAAATAAAAGGCACGCACGGTCATGCGTAGAGCATAAGAATTCTATGGGGGCAACTATTTGTAAAAACTTGAGCAAACCAAGAATGTAATAATGAATTTTCCTCTCAAGGGAAAGCTTTAGAGCTTTATAAAAGCTAAAACTAAAGAAAGAAACTAAGAGGTTGAAAGGCCTGTGAAGAAGCTTGAAAAATCTTGTGAAGATGAGAAGAGCATTCCCAGCCTGAAAAATAATGAAGAGGTGAGGGGTATTTATAGGTTTAGAATCCACACCAAAGGTGGTGGTGATTGGCAAGTTAATAGGGATTGCTTCAAGAGTGATCTAGCTCTGATCAGAAGTGGACAAAGGTTGGAGAGAAGATCACAAAATACTAATTGAAAGATAACAATAGACTGATTGGGAGCTAACAATAGAGTTATTGAGAGTCTAGGAATAGTTAGAGAGAGTCAATAGTTAGTTATGCATGGAGGAACTTGCAATTAAAATCTAAAAATGGAGTCAAACTAGGATAAAACTAGAAGAAATCATGCATGGAAAAGATGACAAGGTCACCCCTTACGAGAAGTGTGTCACCCCTTTTAGCAAGGTAAATCTCCTTGGGAGATCCTACTTCAATTATAGGATCTCCTTGGGAGATCCTACAGGTCATAGGTGTGATCCAACCATAATGGACTAAGTGTTAAAATTTGGTTCCATCAACCTTGTAAATCCTATGTATTTAATTGCTCCTAATATTGTTTGTAAATCATTCATAAGGGATAAAGTATTCACCTAGTAGCGATCTTGTTTTAGCTGCACTTTGGATCCTTGTACTCGATGGGGGGTGTGGGGGGGGTTGCCCCCCACTACTGTTGCCGGGGGGTCCAAGGGGGTGGCGACAAATTCCTAGCCCCCCTGGTGGGGGTTCAAGGGCAACGCCCCTGAAGATATTTTTTTAGAAAATTGCCTTGTAAAATATTGTAATTTCATATTCAATCTAGACCGTTCATCATTAGGTTGCAAATCTGACGGTGGAGGTTATGTTAGGGTTTTTTTCCCTAGAAGGTAACACTCTTTTAAGAGGATATTGCATTATGACTGTGGGTGAGTATTACAGACATTGTTGGATTGAAGACCTAAGAGTAGATTGATAGTGTTGTATTGTAAACTCTATTGAAGTTAATACAGAATGATGCATCTCTTCTTGTGTGGAGTTTTTTCCCAAAAGGGTTTATCCATGTAAACACTATGTTATGTGTTTGATCTCCTATTGTATTATTTATTTATGTTGATTTCATACTATCTCCATTTTGGTTTTGCACTAGATTAATAGTTACAATTGTAATCAGATTTCCATTCTATAGTTTTTCACCTTCATTTCTAACACTAAGCAAGTGGTTAGGAGGTATGCAGGACTTGGAAGGTCAATTTGATGGTTATGGAAGAATGAATGATGAAATAACCCCTTGGGGGATGTGAATCTCCCCTCTTGGGAGGTGGATTACCCATGTTTTTAGGGTTGGTAATTGACATGGGTGGTTTGTAAAAAATGGGTTAGGTAGACAACAAGAAAGTATGCATTACCATATAAGGTTAGGGAGGCACAAACAAAGATAAAAATACTTGAAAATGTGTCACCAAGAAAGAATTTGGTAAGAGGTATATATAATTCTTGCTTACATGCACATGATTAGGACTCTAGATCATCATCGGATTGCCATGTAGGCATGTGCACCTTTTTCATACTTATAGAAAGACATGACCATAATAACAATAAAAAAAACAAGGAGCTTCTAGAAGAATGACAAAGATTAATTATTGAAAATTATTTCTTCAAACATGGAACTTCTTCATTAAGGAATCTAGATTTAGCATTTAGTAACATACAAACAAAACTAGGAACACAAAATATGAGGTTCTGAACAACACCAATTATAGGTGGAAATATTGCTCTATTAAAGAAATTGGTTAGAATTTACAAAGAGACATTGATCTACATTGATAATAGATCAATCATGCAACACTTTCCACCAATGATATGTGATACAAAACTTCAAACTATACTTAGTATATTAAGCCCACATTACAAAATTCTTTCATTGAAAATGACTCAGAGACAACTTTATAGAAGAAATGCTTGGTCATATTCTTGATCTTTGTCTAACCTTTCGTCACTATCATCTTGAGATTTTCATTTGTCATATAGGAACATGGATAGTTGGAAATTGGTAACAAGTAGGAACAAACAAATACAATCAAGAAAATTAAACATTCATAGTAATTCAAATTTGTTTTAAATTTTGTAGAGCCAATAGACATACCAGATTGAAATCTAATTCTACAAATAGGAAGATGGAGGAGATATATCCAATGAAATGAAGAAATTCAAGTTTGGGGAATTTCTACTTTAGAAGAATCATATGATTAAGATGAGTGACTAACATATATCTGAAGGGTTTCTACTAAACTCAAAGATAGCTTAAATAATTAGCCATGATATCAAACTTGTTTGTGGTCACATAACTCCACCCGTGATGGTCAACATGGATAACAAACCAATTATAATAATGGGTTTATCATTATAAAAGAAAAATAGATAGTAGGCATGCCACTATCATCTTTTAATAAGAATCCTTTCACACACAGGTTGTCCCATGTTATAAAAAATGTTGATAGGGATATGTAAAGTACACAAGTACTTTTGTAAATAAGTGGTACACTAAGGCATATTAGGAATCTTTTGTCCACCACTTGATATGTAGACACCACTACCTAGTAAGTGGTAGGATCTACATCACTGTTGGTTTTGGTGGATATAATAGTGTTTTCTAGAAGCTTTTGTGGTGTGTTCAAGAATCCTCCTTGCACTATATAAAGAATCATTTGGAGTAGTGAGAGGGCATTTGAATCTTTGTATGTAATTTGCATTTGCAATTAATAGAGAAGCCTAAGGCTGCCTATCCTCCACAATAGTTTTCTCTATTTTTCTAAGATAAGCTTTATAAAGTATCATCTTAGTAGTGAATTAGTGCTTAAGCAAAGCTTTTAAAACCCTGTGCACATGAACCTCTGAATACAAATTGTTTGCTAAGTATCCTCTGTAATGATCACACGTGCACTCCTACACAAGAACAACAAATTTCTTGTGTTCAAATCTCCCATCTGACCATTTTCTTTAATAGAGCAGTATTTCCACTTGTAGTTGTTCTTGTCTAGAACCTAATATTCTGTGTTCCTAATTTTGTTTTTGTTATGAATACCAATTCTTGATTTGCTAATAGAAGAGTTTTGTGTTTGAAGAACTATTTTTCAAGAATTGCTCTTTGACATTCTCCTAGAAGCTCCTTGATTTTTACGCCAAAGGCACTCCCTTTGTGAGGAGAGTGGGATGACTTTGGAAATCAACCATCTCCATTACTGCAGAAGCATGCAAGATGATTGTAGCTTTGTGAACTGTTTGATTTGCTAGATTTTATTTCTCCCTTTTCATTATTTTCTGTCTTGCTTTCTGGTGTTGAAATCTCCATTCATCTGTAGTTTTTCACCGGTTTATGTGGACTCATATCATTTACTTTCTATGAAGACAATTGCAATTCTTGTTTCTTTAATATTGATGGGTTTGAGTGCAGTTGAGATGTCTTTTCTTAAATCTGACATCATTGACAATGACCATCACTTGAATTTCCATCAGAACTTTCCATAGCATTATTGCCTTTGCTTCTCACACCTACCTAAAATACATAACACCACAAACTATCCAATTCTGTGCAATTATATTCTATTTCATACTCCAGATAGGATTGGCTGTTATGTCCAAACATTTGATATGGCAGGAGCATTTATGAATATCTACACAAAAATCATTTCAGAAAACATTAAAGAAAATAGAACAGGAAAACATTATTAAAGAAAATAGAAGGGGAAAACATTTAATGAAAATGTCTGAATGTCATGGGAAGGAACTAGAAAGGAGATGATTTGCATTGCAAAACTACATGAATAAGTAAAATGTTTATAAGTAAAATATATTAATAGTAAAATTTGTATAACTAATTAAGAGAGATAGATGAATTAAATAAGTAAACATTAGTAGGGACCCATGCGCCACGTCATTTCATTGTTCCCACGTGGCTCTAGCCTCCTGTTCCCTCTACCAATTTCACTTATTTTTGACATGCCGCCCTTTTTCTGCATAAAACCATTTATCAGAAAGTAGCATAGAACAAAAGAAAACCCCAGTGATCCAGAGCTTAATACTGATAGTAAACAATATATAGCCACCTATGTACAATATACCAAATCATCAATGCATTTGTAGGGCGGTGAAAAATCTACGAAAACAAAAGCTCATATATACATTTAGTTCTCCAGTTTGTATTATACTTTCCTTTGTGTTGCAGAAATCACTACACACTCTTGCCAACATTTGGGTTTCTCTAAACACTTGCCACTATTTTAGTCTGACGCTTATAATATAGGTATGGCACAATCATTCTCTTCTTTGAATATTTATTTTATTATTTTTATTGAATAGATCTCACTCTTAAACTATAGAAATTAGGAGATTGATTCCTTAATATATTTGTTCATTTCTTTTTTTATTTTTTTATGGTTCGAACTGTGTTTTATATAAAAATAAAAATTCCTCCTTTGCTTTATTGATACAATTATTTCTATTAGATTTCAAAAAACTTCCCTTTGAAAAAATAATTCAAATAATCTACCAGGAAAAAATATACTGTAATTAATGCTATCATATTAGGATATGACATCTGTTACAGTGATGCATTCACCAATTTAAACAATCCGAATAATCTACTAGGAAAAAAATATATTGTAGTTAATGCTGTCATATTAGGATATGACATCCGTTACAGTGATGCATTCACTAATTTATTATCTTAGATATTTAATTCCTACACATTAACTAAGTTCTTTGCCAACCTATATAGCCACCTATGAATGGTATACCAAATCATCAATGTGTTTGTAAGGCGGTGAAAAACCTAGGAAAATAAAAGCTTATATATACATTTAGTTCTCCAATCTGTATTATACATTCCTTTGAGTTGCAGAAATCACTACACACTCTTGACAACATTTGGGTTTCTCCAAACTCTTGCCACTATTTCAGTCTAACGCTTATAATATAGGTATGACAAAGTCATTCTCTTCTTAGAATATTTATTTTATTACTTTTATAAAATAGATCTCACTCTTAAACCACAAGAATTAGGAGATTGATTCCTTAATATATTTGTTTCATTTCTTTTTTTTTAATTTTTTTACTATTTGAACTATGTTTTATATAAAAATAAACATTCCTCCATTGCTTTATTAATACAATTGTTTCCATTAGATTAAAAAAAACCCTTTGAAAAAACAATCCAAATAATCTACTAGGAAAAAAATATACTATAATTAATGTTGTCATATTAGGATATGACATTGGTTACAGCAATTTATTCACCAATATAAACAATCTGAATAATCTACTAGAAAAAAAATATACTATAATTAATGCTGTCATATTAGGATATGACATCCATTACAACGATGCATTCACCAATTTATTATCTTATATATTTAATTCCTACACATAACTGACTTCTTTGCCAACCTATATAGCCACCTATGTACAGTATACCAAATCATCAATGCATTTGTAGGGCAGTGAAGAATCTAGGAAAATAAAAGCTTATATGTACATCTAGTTCTCTAGTCTGTGGGCAGATTTTAAGCAGATTCAAAAACAATATCCTCAGGCAAAGCTAACCAAACAGTGATCAAAGGGATTCTCAGGTTAAATGCCAAAAACAAGGAAGAGGTCATTCTATAAGCATAATACAGAGGTAAGTATGTTGGCAACAAGGATATAAAACAAGGCAGGTCGAGCTATAAGTAGGCAAATTGTTCTATATGCAGATCAATGCCTTCAAAAACCAGGCTGATTCCAATCGACATGAAGGAAAAAGAATGCAGACCAAGGAAGAATAGAACACAGGCTAGTTTGCTATGGTTTCACAGTCATAATCAAACATATTTTATTGCAACTTAATAAGGAAAATTCTCGGGTTTGTTCACTGAAGTAGAAGATTGATTATGCCCTTCCTGTCTCTACTCTTAGCTGCTACCTGTCATTGCCTTAGCTGCTTTCTGTCATTGCTAAAATCAGTGATAAAAATCTCATTTTTCTCTGTTGTAAATCATGGTGATCTTTCCTTTTGTTGTTCCCCCTAGTTTTATTAAAAATCTCTGCTAATATTGGCATTGGGTTTAAGTTTCTTTGCTTTTTTAATAACTCTAGTTTTTCATCCATTTGCATGAGTTTTTCTATTTGCATGACCAAGATTTCTTTCCATTCTTTAATTTAGATTTTCTAAATATAATAATCATAATAATAAAGTAATTTATCTAATTTTAAATAAGTAACACTCATTTCTTTTAATAAAACAAGTAGTAATTTAAAATAATATTTAATAATATATATATTTGATTTAAGTCTAATTTTGATATTGTCTTCCAAACAATAATATTTATATAAATAGGAAAACATTATTTATTATTGTTAAATAATATAAAACACACAATTTTAAATATAAATCAAAAGAATCATTAATATTTATGACTAAATCATACATTCATAATAGGATTATTGTAGCAATTAAAACACAATATTTTCTAAGTATCTAACCATCAATCGCATTTATTATCCATACAATAATGCATAATAAACCATTCAAAATAATGCAATATGAGACTATGTGAGTGTGTGAGTGCATAAGGGTTATCCATCCCAAACAGTTCTTGCTGAGTGGCTAGAACATCTCTACCTCAACCATGTTCTTGTCTTTGACGAGTACCTGCATTCATTCACACTCAACTCGACATCAATAGGTTAGTTCCCCAAAACATAGCCGAAGCAAAATAGTATAATCACCTCGATAATATTTAATATTTAAATCAATTTTCCAATTTTCACAAATATAACTTCATGATAATTACCTTCACACACGTGGAATATACTCAAAGTAAAACAATCATAGTAAATGTTCACTAATCTAGAATAATTATATAGTCCATAAAAATGAGACATGACATCCTTCTTCACTAGGAAGAGACATTGTCCCAATGTCTTATTACACAACAAATAATAATGTATCAATCTACCACCAACAATGTATCCAAGTATCATAAAACAATAACAATAACTCAAAGTATCATAAATCCATGCATGAATAAGAAATCTATGATATATCCTTAAATGAGGAAAAGATCTATCAATCTCCCCCACATCCTCCCATGTGGAACTATCCTTTGAATACAGGTCCCATTGGACCTTATACTGCACCACATCCTTGCTACGCAACTTAACATTGAGCCTCTCCAAAATTTGAGTGGGCTCCACCAACACCACTCCTAGATCCTGAACCTGTAAAGCATGGCAATCAAGAATATGTGATACGTCAGGATGATAAAGCTTAAGCAAGGACACATGAAAAATATTATGGATTCTGGCAAGTGTAGGTGGTAGAGCAAGTGTATACACTACAGGATTGATCACTTCGAAGACATCGAATGGTTCTACAAAATGAGGAGCAAGTTTGGATGCTTTGCCAAACAAAACTGAACTCTTTTGAGGTTTGACCATCAAGAATACTTTGTCACCAACTAAGAACTGTCTAGGCGTCCTACTTCTATCTGCATAACTCTTTTGACAATCAGAAGCTTGCTTCAATTTCTCTTTGATCAATCTTGCTTCAATTTCTCTTTGATCAATCTCATCTGATCATTCATTTCCCTTAACATATTAGGACCAACCACTATTCCATCCTCCACCTTATCCCAATTGATAGGTGTTCGACACCTATGCCTGTAAAGAGCTTCAAATGGTGTCATTCCCAAAGATGCATGGTATGAATTGTTGTATGCAAACTCCACCAATGGAAGATACTCCTCCCATTTATACTGCTGATCCATACAATACATTCTAAGAAGCTCTTCTACAACCTGATTGACTCTTTCTGTCTTACCATTCTTTTGAGGATGATATGTTGAACTGAAATTCAACTTTGTGCCTAAAGCTACATTAAGAGTTGTCCAAAATCTAGATGTCATGCGAGTGTCTCGATCTAAAATGATCGTCTCAGGAACTCCATGCAATCAAAAAATTTCTTGAACAAACTTCTTAGCTAAAACCAAAGAACCATCTGAAAGATTCCCTCGAATAAAATGTGCTACCTTTGTCAACTTGTCCACAAACACTAAGATGACATCATGTGAATTCTTAGACATGGGTAACCCCTGAATAAAATCCATACTTATTACTTGCCACTTATGCTTAGGAACACTGTACGGGTATAACAATCCTACTGGATGCACATGCTCATCTTTGACTCATTGGCATTCCAAACATCGAGCCACAAATTCCATTACATCCTTCTTAAGCCTAGGACAAAAGTATATGGGTCTCAAACCTTTGACCATCTTGGTCACTCCAAGGTGCCCCAAATATGGTGCATTGTGGATCTCCTCAAGCACTAACTTTGACAACTTATGTAGGAGCATCCCTAGTTCAAGAGCAATCTTGCATCAACCAAAAAACATTTGTATTTCAATTTGTTTCTTTTAAGTTTCTAGTTCATTTTAGTCAGAAATAGTTTCTGTATTTCAGTCCGCATTCTACTGCAATTACATTTCAGACCTTGCAGAGCTGGACTTAGCATCTAGATTCATTCACCTACATCATATCTAGATTTCAGAGCATTTGGTTAAGGTACCAGAAAGATATCGCTATCAGAAGATTGACTATTTTCTCAAAATAGAGCATCTTGAGAATCTTAGACAATCAACTAAAGGAGAAGACCTGGAAAGTATTCCTTGATCTGTGGAACCTAATGACACATCATTCAATGATCTTTTGTTTCTGGCCAACCTTCCCTGAGATCCGTACATCATTCCATTCATTTGCGGAGGAGTCCTATTCATTTAGGTCTGACCTATCCATGTACACACGTTACATTTCTTCATTGGAGTTTGTGATCTTCCTTGGCCGAAATGGAGGAATCTTTTGTACTAGTTATGATATATATTGATGTAATAGATGCCTAGGAAAGCAAGTGGATGATCATTAGCATAAGTCCTTAGTTAGATCTACGCGAAGGAGCTTCAAAGCTAAACCTTGTGCATATTCTGATATTCTATAATCAGGCCTAGAGCCCTATTGTAAGCTCGCATGATACCGACCAATCTGTATTTGAATTCCATGATATAATGAATGACTGAATATGCATTTGTTTCATCTCTTTGAGTTATTTTCATTGTGTTTACTCTAGCTACATGACCTAGACAGTTCATTCTGTGAACCCTCCTATCGTGACTGTACCAAGTGGTATCAGAGCAAAAGTTTAAATCTTTGGGAGTGAATTGAGTAAAGTTGGTGAAGGAATTCTATAAGATCTTGTAACACTGAGAGGGGGGGTGAATGAGTGTTGTATAAATTTTCAAATCTTTTACAACTTTTCATTTACAAGACAAATAGAGAGAAATACATTAATGATTTGTTGAGCTCATATGCACAAGATTGATAATGAAAGATGTGAACAAAACCTTATAAGCAAAGAACTAATATACACACATACAGATGAAGACAACATGAATCATGACACATGCTTTTCATGAGTAGAAAACCCTCTTGGGGTAGAAAAACCATTCAAAAATAGCCTCACTGGCTTAATCAAAACCTCACTGGTTACACAATGATCTCATTGATCAAAAATCTTCACTAGCTTTACAAAATGCCTCACTGGCATACATTGTGCCTCACTGGAATACACTTGTACCTCACTAGTATAATTTTACCTTACTGGTAAATACAAACTCCATTATCAAATATAATGTGCAATAAGTGATTGCAACTCAATCTGATTTGCACCATTCAAATCAAATCATCTGCAACATATATTCCATCATTTCTTCCAATCCTCTGACAATCATCCTTGGAATCACCTGATTCTCCATCAAGAACATTTCACAAAATGTGTCTTCTTCACTGCAAATTAATTCACATATACATTCATCTGTATTTTCTTTTTAAGAGAATTTTCATAAAATTATCTTCATCATTGCATGTTGATCTGTACAACAACTCAACCATCAATCCACCTGCAATACCATTAAATATGAAATGACCTTTCATATTCATCTACTTTGCATAATCATTTTCATCTATGAAGAATTTTTTTTTTCTTTTCTGTATAAATCTTTTCTTCAATTTTTTCAATCTTTGCATGATCATTCATATTCCTGCAAAATAATCTTATTCAAAAATGTCATTACTCCTTAAAAAAAATTATATATCTTCTCTCAATCTGCCTTAAAACATTTCTTCATTATCTCTGACTTTCTTTTCAATTTCCTTCACTCTACTCCAATTTCTTCATATTCTTTGCATACTTCTTTATCCACGAAGAATAAATAAATCTTCAATGAAAAATAAAATCATTCTGCCAAAAAATCTCTATCAAAATCTTCCTTGTCTTCTTAAGCATATAGAAAAAATCTCTCCTAAAAAAAAACTTTAAACCTATGTGAGAGGAGACCCACTTGAGAATTAATTTTAGAAAAAAATCTTCATAAAAATCTTCTAAAAAGAATGCTTTTCAATTGGGCAAAACTGCCTTAAAAATCTCCTTTTTAAATAAGACTAAAAATAGTCTTCAAAAAATCTCTTGACTTCCTAAAAAAATTCGCACCCCACACACATTAAATAAAGTCTCTTAAGTCTTTTTAATGCTCATTTCATATAAAAGGAAACCGGTAAACAAAAGGTAAAGAGGGCCGGTTTTTCATTGACATTAGAACCCTTAAGAAGGTCACATTAAGTGACCCGACCTGTCATAGCAGGTCACCTTCACTTTATAAAATAAAGTACAACTTACATAGCCCAAGCAGAGGATGAAGTAAATAGAAGTTTAGACTTAAAGATTTTAACCTTTAATTAAAGCATGGGTGTTTAAACAAAATTCAATGTTGGCAGAGATGTATGCAAAAATCATTGTCACCAAATCAGAGTAAACTTCTAAACCTCTTAATACTGACATACCTACTGCCCTCAACTCTTGTAATATCAATACCACATCAATACCAATTGTGAATATGTTTGTCTTGAGAAGCATCAACAACCCAATACCAACTGAGATCTTCTTTGAGTTCATCATGAATAACCTGTGAAGCATGAAGTATGAAGCATATGGACTGCATCAAGCATGAACAAACATATGAAGCATGTTCTCATCTTTTGAAGTATAACAACACACAACATCACCTCAACTTGCATCAACCTCAGCTTACAAACAACATGAGAATGACAACTCAACTTCAACTCATTCTGACATTATATATGAAGATGAATGTATCCTTTGTCAACTTTGAGAACCTAAGACTACCATGAAGGCATTATTCTCCTAATTTGAGATGAAGACAATACAATGAAGCAACATTGTGAAATACATTATGCCACCATGAAGAAAGATAATAGAGATCCATGACAAACCTCATGACAACCAGTATGAAACCTCAACAAGATGAACTAAAAAATAATCTTCTTGATATGAAGTATGAAGCATGTGAACTTTGACATTAATGAACATGAACAACATTAACCATAAGCCTTCTCATCTTCTCCTGATGATATGCATCAACTCAATTCCTTTTTGACATCAATGACAATCTACTTCCATCAATCTCCCCCTTTGTCATTGATGGAAAAACTTCATGATGCATTTTTTCTCTCTCCCCCTTTTTGACATCTGATGACAAAGACAAATATCTCCCCCTATAAAAGATAACTCATATACAACATTAGAAATAGAATAACAACCTATGTTGATATCAACCAACTGCATACCTTACCTTGTTATCTTTATACCAACCAAGAATAGAGATACCACTTATTCAAAACTTTGATACCACAAATTTCTTTCAAAAGATTGAAAACACTAATCACCTTTTCTATTTGCTGTCCTAAACTTATCCTAAAAGCTCTAACCTTGTACATTTACATCTTGAACAACATTTCAAACTTGAAAGCAACAAGATACCATGAAACACACATCTAAAAACTTATATCCAAAAGCACAATACCACTTATGAAGATGAAGACTAACATAAATCTACTAACAATTACACACTCCTGATGACATCACATGTGATTGAAAAAACAAACTTTCTAAACAAATAATTCTTCTTCAATCATCAACACCTTTTTGACTCACATGGCATATCTCCAATAACTCCCAAAGCATAGAGCATGATGGCATAAAGATAGCTCTTAGAATTTAGATGATTCAGATATATGAATTTGAACATCATGCAAGGCAACTCATAACACCATACTCTCAACACACAATTTACAAAACATGATGACATGATGACCATACAAGAGGTGTTCTTGCCAAGACTTTCAACCTGCAATAATTTGCAACCAATCTTCTTTTGCACACACTTCTTGATATAAAAGAATGAAGACCATCTGAAAGGAATGAAGGCTATCTTGATGAAGATCATCTTGCACATGACACTTTTGACAACACCATGTCAAATCCGATAAAAACATAATCACCATCAATACCTTTGCAAAAACAAATGTGCAAAGAATTGACTTCTTTCATTTGTAACTTTCTCAACCAACATATGCAAACATCTGATAAGAGCACTTTGGGAACATCTTAACTGGTTTTGAACTTCACAATCTTACTAACAAGATCACTCAATTTTTGTAATAATCAATATGATATGAAGAGAAAATAGAATCATTGATAACCAAGTTATTCAACATCATCAAACTCTTTGAGCATTGAACCTCTGAACATCTTTTCATCAACTTGTATGCACAATGAACCAATGATCACCTGTATCACTGACATACACTGAAGATCAACATAGTTAGCAACACCACCATCAACTACATAAATTTTATTTCATAAGATTGACAAGAATCTAATAATAATGACAAGATCATTATATCAAATAATCTCCTTCCTGAAACATATTGGGGATAATTGATAAGACATGAACAACTCCCCCTAACTTTATGCCATATGCTATGCAACTGATGATGTGACTTGTACAAGATGCACAAGATTAGAATTTAACTTCTCTTGACTCTGTTTTAGTCTCCAGACTTTTACTTCTTTCTTTTGTTCAAGTTTCTTCTTCCAAACCTTTTCAACCTTTTTCTTTTTCCAACCTATCAAACTAGGTGATGCTATTCTGCAACTAAATGCCTTGTGACTAGAAGAATTACACTTGAAACATACAACATTAGTATTCCATATTGAGACAAATTGACTTCTTCTATAAGTAATTGCCTTGTGTCCAAAGTGATTACAAGTATAACAATAACCATTAAATGAATAATTATACCTGTACATGTATGCTTGTCTTGCAGGAGCAATTCTTCTTTGATTGTACATTTTGTCTTCAGGGGTAGCAGTATGATAATTTAAATCAATCTTCTTTTTAGGAGTTTCTCTAGCTTTGGAACACTCTTCTTCTTCATAACCAAGTCCAGTAGTGTCTCCATATAGTTTTTGTTTACCAAGCATCTCCTGTAACTTACTTGTGCTTTCTTCAAACTTTAATTTCTTTTCTAATTTCTTCCTAACATTCTCAAGATCTTTTCTTAAAGAAGTTATTTCTCCTTCAAGCTTTTGGCATTCAACTGATTTAGCTTCCAACTTAGACTTTGTTACATCAGCTATCCTCTTAGCTTCCTTAACCTCTGTCTTTAGATTGATAATTAATTTATCTGATTCACTTACTTGATTCCTCAAATCCATAAATAGACTTTTAGTATCTTCAAGGTCTGAAAGTGCTTCGCCTTTTAAGTCTCTTTCTTGTTGCAGCTACAACTCTAATCTATGATTCTCCTTTTTATATTTCTTCAGTTCACTCAGAGCACACATAAGTTCTCCTTCTATATCAATTTCAAACTCTTGTTCTTCATCACTCATAATTTGATTTTC
Organism: Cunninghamia lanceolata; assembly: GCA_027924645.1. Classification (NCBI taxonomy): domain Eukaryota; kingdom Viridiplantae; phylum Streptophyta; class Pinopsida; order Cupressales; family Cupressaceae; genus Cunninghamia; species Cunninghamia lanceolata. Next base: position 2,048,008 of record BSBN01000835.1, read on the forward strand.
TTCTTCTAAATCTGATTGAGTCTCATCTCTTTCATGTGAAATTTTTTCATCATTGTCACTCTTCTTAGATAATAAGTCGTCTTCTTCTTCAGGTGCATTACCTTGATAAATTTTTATTAACTCCTTCCACACATCCTGAGCTATTTCACAGTGCATAACTTTACAAGAAACATCATTAGATAGAGCAGATAATATGGCCTTCTTTGCAATATGATTACATTCAATAGCTTCTTTCTTATTTGCAGTAACACAATACCCATTCTCATTCTCAATTGACATCAAAACACCATATCCTAAAGAGGATAAATATACTTGCATTCTAACATACCAAACAAAGAAGTCTGAACCATCAAAGAAAGGAACTCCTGAAACCTTCTCCTCTAATTCAATACAAGATTCAAATTATGAGACATTTCTATCAATAGGTTCTATATCAACCTTTGAATTTGATAAAGATGGAGACTTTTGACCAGTCTGAGACTTGACAATTTTCTTTTTTTATTTCTTTTGCACTTACCCATGGTACTCCACTCACAGGACCTACCCAAGCTGATTAAGCTTCTAAAGGGAACCTATGCTCTGATACCACTTGTTGGAGTCCAGGACAACACTAAGAGGGGGGTGAATGAGGGTTGTATAAATTTTCAAATCTTTTACAACTTTTCATTTACAAGACAAATAGAGAGAAAGACATTAATGATTTGTTGAGCTCATATGCACAAGACTGATAATGAAAGATGTGAACAAAACCTTATAAGCAAAGAACTAATATACACACATATAGATGAAGACAACATGAATCATGACACATGCTTTTCACGAGTGGAAAACCCTCTTGGGGTAGAAAAACCACTCAAAAACTACCTCACTGGCTTAATCAAAACCTCACTAGTTACACAAGGATCTCACTGATCAAAAAGCTTCACTAGCTTTACAAAATGCCTCACTGGCATACATTGTGCCTCACTGGCATACACTTGTACCTCACTAGTATAATTTTACCTTACTGGTAAATACAAACTCCATTATCAAATATAATGTACAATAAGTGATTGCAACTCAATCTGATTTGCACCATTCAAATCAAATCATTTGCAACATATTTTCCATCATTTCTTTCAATCCTTTGACAATTCATCCTTGGAATAACCTGATTCTCATCAAGAACATTTCACAAAATGTGTCTTCTTCACTGCAAATTAGTTCACATATACATTCATCTATATTTTCTTTTTAAGAGAATTTTCATAAAATTATCTTCATCATTGCATGTTGATCTGCACAACAACTCAACCATCAATCCACCTGCAATACCATTAAATATGAAATGACCTTTCATATTCATCTACTTTGCATAATCATTTTCATCTATGAAGAATTTTTTTTCTATATAAATCTTTTCTTCAATTTTTTCAGTCTTTCATCTTCCCTTCAATCTCTTCAATCTTTGCATGATCCTTCATATTCTTGCAAAAGAATCTTATTAAAAAATGTCATTAATCCTTAAAAAAAATTCTATATCTTCTCTTAATCTGCCTTAAAACATTTCTTCATTATCTCTGACTTTCTTTTCAATTTCCTTCAATCAACTCCAATTTCTTCATATTATTTGCATACTTCTTCATCCATGATGAATAAATAAATCTTCAATGAAAAATAAAATCATTCTGCCAAAAAAATCTCTATCAAAATCTTCCTTGTCTTCTTAAGCGTATAGAAAAAATCTCTCCTAAAAAAAAAACTTTAAACCTATGTGTGAGGAGACCCACTTGAGAATTAAATTTAGAAAAAAATCTTCATAAAAAGATTCTAAAAGAATGCTTTTCAATTGGGCAAAACTGCCTTAAAAATCTCCTTTTTAAAAAAGACTTAAAATAGTCTTCAAAAAATCTTTTATGACTTCCTAAAAAAATTTGCACCCCACACACATTAAATAAAGTCTTTAAGGCTTTTTAACACTCATTTCATATAAAAGAAAACCAATCAACAAAAGGTAAAGAGGGCCATTTTTCATATGACATTAGAAGCCTTAAGAAGGTCACATTAAGTGACTCGACCTATGATAGCAAGTCACCTTCACTTTATAAAATAAAGTGCAACTTACATAGCCCGAGCAGAGGATGAAGTAAATAGAAGTTTAGACTTAAAGATTTTAACCTTTAATTAAAGCTTGGGTCTTTAAACAAAATTCAATGTTGGCAGAGATGTATGCAAAAATCATTGTCACCAAATCAGAGCAAACTTCTAAACCTCTTAATACTTCCATACCTACTGCCTTCAACTCTTGTAATATCAATGCCAATTGTGAATATGTTTATCTTGAGCAGCATCAACAACCCAATACCAAATGAGATCTTCTTTGAGTTCATCATGAATAACCTGTGAAGCATGAAGTATGAAGCATATGGACTGCATCAAGCATGAACAAACATATGAAGCATGTTCTTATCTTTTGAAGTATAACAACACACAACATTACCTCAACTTGCATCAACCTCAACTTACAAACAACATGAGAATGACAACTCAACTTCAACTCATTCTGACATTATATATGAAGATGAATGTATCCTTTGTCAACTTTGAGAAACTAAGACTATCATGAAGGCATTATTCTCCTAATTTGAGATGAAGACAATACAATGAAGCAACATTGTGAAATACATTATGCCACCATGAAGAAAGATAATAGAAATCCATGACAAACCTTGTGACAACCAGAATGAAACCTCAACAAGATGAACTGAAACATAATCTTCTTGACATGAAGTATGAAGCATGTGAACTTTGACATTAATGAACATGAACAACATAAACCATAAGACTTCTCATCTTCTCCTGATGATATGCATCAACTCAATTCCTTTTTAACATCAGATGGTGATCTTGTTAGTAAGATTGTGAAGTTCAAAACTAGTTAAGATGTTCTCAAAGTGCTCTTATCAGATGTTTGCATATGTTGGTTGAGAAAGTTGCAAATGAAAGAAGTTAATTCTTTGCACAATTGTTTTTGCAAAGGTATTGATGGTGATTATTTTTTTATCAGATTTGACATGGTGTTGTAAAAAGTGTCGTGTAGGATGATCTTCATCAAGATAGCCTTCATTCATTTCAGATGGTCTTCATTCTTTTATATCAAGAAGTGTGTGCAAAAGAAGATTGGTTGCAAATTATTGCAAGTTGGAAGTCTTGGCAAGAACACCTCTTGTGTGGTCATCATGTCATCATGTGTTGTAAATTGTGTGTTGAGAGTATGGTGTTATGAGTTGCCTTGCATGATGTTCAAATTCATATATCTGAATCATCTAAATTCTAAGAGATATCTTTATGCCATCATGCTTTGTGCTTTGGGAGTTATTGGAGATGTATCATGTGAGTCAAAAAGGTGTTGATGATTGAAGAAGAATTGTTTGTTTGGAAAGTTTGTTTTTTCAATCACATGTGATGTCATCAGGAGTGTGTAAATGTTAGTAGATTTATGTCAGTCTTCATCTTCATAAGTGGTATTGTGCTTTTGGATGTAAGTGTTTAGATGTGTGTTTCATGGTATCTTGTTGCTTTCAAGTTTGAAACGTTGTTCAAGATGCAAATGTACAAGGTTAGAGCTTTCAGGATAAGTTTAGGACAACAAATAGCAAAGGTGATTAGTGTTTTCAATCTTTTGAGAGAAATTTGTGGTATCAAAGTTTTGAATAAGTGGTATCTCTATTCTTGGTTGGTATAAAGATAACAAGGTAAGGTATGCAGTTGGTTGTTATTAGCATAGGTTGCTATTCTATTGCTAATGTTGTATATGAGTTATCTTTCACAGGGGGAGATATTTGTCTTTGTCATCATATGAGTTATCTTTCACAGGGGGAGATATTTGTCTTTGTCATCAAATATCAAAAAGGGGGAGAGAGAAAAAATGCATCATGAAGTTTTGCCATCAATGATAATCTACTACCATCACTGTGGATGGATCACTGAATTGAGGCAGGTTACTTGTGTCGCAATCGATGGCCGATTGAGAGGCAGTTGTCACCTTGTACTTGAGGCAGTTTGCACTTGATCCTAGGAAGAATGCCATTGAGAAGAGTTGTTGTTGTTGGAACAATGTTTGGTCAGATGGATGAGATGATGGAAATGATGAAAACGATGCGAATTCATTTGGATACTATTGAAGAAGATAGGCGAAGAGGATTGACATCGAGACCTAATGTTGAAGGTGATGATGAAGAGGAATTTCAATCTATTAAACAAATTGGTGAAACCCTAGGAGGCAACGAAGAAGAAGAATCAGATCAAGTAAAGATGTTGTGAGCTATTTCAAAGATTGGAAAAAGACCTAGAGTTGATGTCCCAAATTACACTGGTAATCTAAATCCTAAAGAGTTGATTGATTGGATAAATGACATGGAAGAATACTTTGAATATGAAGAAGTTGAAGACCTGGAGAAGGTGAAATTCACAAAGACAAAATTGAAAGGACATGCCGCTATATGGTGGAAAGAAGTATAGTTGGAAAGAAATAGAAGAGGGAAAGGAAAGATTACAAAATGGGATAGGATGGTGAAAAACCTAAAGAATTAATTTAAACCTGCTAACTATGAGTTGGAACTATTAAAAAGATTGCAAAATCTAAGACAAAAGGAGAAATCTGTGAAGGAGTATACTGAGGAATTTCATAAGATGATCATAAGAATAGGACAGTGTGAAGCAATCAAGGAGAAAGTGGATAGATACATCAATGGACTAAGATTGAACATTCAAGAAGAACTAAGCTTGGTGAGGATGACATCTTTGGAGGAAGCATAGCAGTTTGCCTTGAAAGTTGAAGAGAAGCTGAATAAGAAGCATGATCAGAGACAAAAAGGTAGGGGAGGTAAATTTTAGAGAGGTAGAACATTTTTCGAAGGAGACAAATCACATTCAAAGTAGAGCAAGTTTGATAGCCTGTTTAAGAAAGAAGACATAGATAATAATGCTTACCGGAGAGATGACATAAATTTTTACTCGAGAGGAAACCCTAGTGCATACCGAAATGAAGGATACAAAAGAGAAGGAAGAGGATTAGATAAGAGAATATTCAGAGGTACTTGTTTCAAGTGTGAAGGTGAAGGACATAGAGCATTTGAATGCAATTAGGGTAGTACAAGCAAGAAGACAAAGAATAGTGGAAGAGCAACCTATGTTGAAGAAGAACCTGTTGAACTAGGTGATAACTGTTTAGTTGGCAAACCTGAGAATGGAGAATCACTTGTGATGAGGAGAGCACTATTTCAAATAGAGACAAATGAGGAACCACTATAGAGGAAGAGTTTGTTCAAAACCAGATACAAATCAAGAGGTAAATGTTGTAAATTTGTAATTGATAGTGGTAGTTTTGATAATCTAGTTTCAGAAGAGATGGTGACTAAGCTAAAGTTGGAAAGATTGAAACACCCTAAACCCTATCAGATAGCATGGATTCAGGATGATCATAAAGTACTGGTTAGTGAACAATGTTTGGTGAAATTTCATATTAGATCTTATCATGATGAAGTCTTGTGTGATATTCTTCCTATGGATGTTTGTCATATCTTGTTGGGTAGACCTTGGCAGTATGATAGAAAAGATATACATGATGGGAGAAAGAATACATACACTATAATAGCAAATGGAAAGAGAATTACCTTGATTCTTTTGGAAGATGATCCTAAGAATGAAGTATGTGGGAATGCTAGAATCTGTTTAGTGGATGGAAGGAAATTTCTAGATGGTTTGAGACATGAGAATATGTGTTATGCTTTGATTCCTAAGAAACCTAAAACATTGAAGAAAGAAACTGAAGAAGAGTAATCAGAGGAGATAAAAGAGCTGTTGACAGAGTATGAAGACATCATATCAGACAATGTACCTGAAGGATTACCACTGATCAGGAGTATCAGTCATTATATGGATCTTATACTGGGAGCTAGTTTGCCTAACAAAGTAGCACACAGGATGACATCTACAGAGAACAAAGAACTGAATAGACAGATACAAGATTTGTTGAGGAAAGGTTTGATCAGAGAAAGTTTGAGTCCTTCTATAGTACCTACAGTATTGGCACTGAAGAAGGATGGGGAATGGAGAATGTGTACTGATTCTAGAGTAATAAACAAGATCACAGTTAAGTATAGATTCCCTTTACCTAGGATAGATGATATCATGGATTGTTTGAGTGGAGCAAGATATTTCACAAAGATAGATTTGAAGAGTGGATACCATCAGATTAGAATCAGAGAAGATGATGAATGGAAGACTTCTTTTAAGACAAATGAAGGATTGTATGAGTGGTTAGTGATGCCTTTTGGATTGACAAATGCACTGAGTACTTTCATGAGGTTGATGAATGAAGTTCTGAAGAGATTCTTGGGTAAGTTTGTTATTGTATATTTGGATGACATTATGATTTTCAATAAGACAAAGGAAGAACATTTGCAGCACCTGAGACAAGTTTTGTAGAGACTGAGAGAAGAGAAATTGTTGATAAACATCAAGAAGTGTAGTTTCATGAAGGAAGAACTAGTATACTTAGGATTTGTGATTTCTACGGAAGAATTGAAGATGGATCTTGAGAACGTAAGAGCAATTATTGAATGGCCTACACCAAAGAGCATTGGAGAAGTAAGATCATTTCATGGATTGGCTAGTTTCTACCGGAAGTTCATCAGAAATTTTAGTTCAATTTGTAACCCTATGATAGAGATAATGAGAGGTGACAGAAAAGATTTCAAGTGGACATTAGGACTAGACAAAAGTTTTGAGTTGTTAAAGCAGAAAGTGACAGAGCAACCTGTTTTGGTGTTACCAGATTTTAATAAGGTATTTCAAGTAGATTGTGATGCAAGTGGAAATGTGATTGGAGCAGTGTTGAGTCAAGAAGGTAGACTTGTAGCATATTTCAGTGAGAAGTTGAATGATGCAAGGAGAAGATATTCAGTTTATGATTAAGAGTTCTATGCCATAATTTAAGCCTTGAAGAAGTGGAGACATTACTTGCTACCTAAGGAGTTTGTGTTGTATACAAATCATCAAGCTTTGTAGTATTTGAATAGTCAAGGTAAGTTGAATCAGAGACATATGAGGTGGGTAGAGTTCATGCAGAGTTATACATTTGTGTTGAAGCATAGGAGTGGTAAATCAAACAAAGTTGTTGATTCATTGAGTAGGAGAAGGAACTTGTTGACAGAGATGAGAGTTGAAGTGATAGGATTTGATGAATTGAAGAACATGTATGAGGGAGACACTAATTTTGCAGAACCTTGGAAAGCATGTAACGAACCTATTGTGACAGATAGAAGTAAGTGGCTGGATTATTTCATTCAGGAGGATATGTTGTTCAAAGGAAGTCAATTATGTATACCTAGAAGTTCAATGAGGGATAATTTGATCAAGGAGAAACACAATGGAGGATTGACAGGACATTTTGGCATTGATAAGACAATAGCTTTGGTAAGTGACAACTACTTTTGGCCTCAGATACATAAGGATGTTAGGAAATTTGTGTAGGGTTGTAGAGTTTGTCAAGTAGTAAAAGCGAGTAGTCAGAACACTAGATTGTATAAACCTTTGACAGTTCCAGAGAGACCTCGGGAAGACATAAGTATAGATTTTATAATGGGATTGCCGAAGACACAGAGAGAACATGATTCAATATTTTTAGTAGTGGACAGATTTTCAAAGATGGCTCATTTCATACCTTGTAAGAAGACAACTGATGTAGTACATGTAGCAGACCTATTTTTCAAGGAGATTGTGAGATTGCATGGATTACCTAAAAGTATAATTTTAGACAAAGACACCAGATTTCTTGGATACTTTTGGAAGACACTTTGGAAGAAGATGAAGACAGACTTGAAGTTCAGTTCATCTTTTCATCCACAGACTGATGGACAGACAAAGGTAGTGAATAGGAGTTTGGGAAACTTGTTAAGATGTTTGGTTGGAGAGAAGACATGAAGTTGGGATTTGATTCTTTCACAGGCAGAGTTTGCATATAATAATTCAGTGAATAGAAGTACCAGAAGAACACTTTTTGAGATTGTTACCAGAATGAATCCTAGAGGAGCAGTTGAATTGAGAGATATCAGTGCAGAGGAAAAGAGAAGTGCAGAAGCAGAAGAATTTGTAGAACATATAGAGACAGTGCATGATCAGGTTAAGAAGCATTTGGAGGATATGAACAGTAAGTGAAAGGAAAGAGTAGATGAGAAGAGAAGACATAAAGAATTTGCAGTAGGAGATGAAGTGATGGTGTACCTGAGAAAAGAAAGATTTCTAGTTGGGACATATAACAAGTTGAAGAGGAAGAAGTTTGGACCCTGTAAGATACTCAAAATATTTGATTTAGGAAATGCCTATGAAGTATAGTTACCAGAGACATTGGGGATATCACCTATTTTCAACATTGCAGACCTATATCAGTATCATGGACCAAAATTCAGTGACAACATGGAAGAAGACTTGAAGAAGCACTTACCACAACAAACACTGGAGTAGATTGAAGACATTTTGGATAGCAGAGTTGGACGCAGCACCAGAGGAAGACAATACAAAGAATATCTTGTGAAGTGGAAAGGTAGACCGGAAGAAGATTCATCATGGATTTCTCAGGCTGAGGTGGACCATCTTGGTTCTCCCCTAGCCCCAACAAAGTGAGGGACTCACTTTTTCAATAACCCCAGATGTCTAATGCAGGAGCATCCCTGGTTCAAGAGCGATCTTGCATCAACCAAAAAACATTTGCATTTTAGTTTGTTTGTAGTTCAGTTTGTTTCTTTCAAGTTTCTAGTTCAGTTTAGTCAGAAGTAGTTTCTATATTTCAGTCTACATTCTATCGCAGTTACATTTCAGACCTTGCGGAGCTAGACTTAGCATCTAGATTCATTCACCTACATCATATCCAGAATTCAGAGCATTTGGTTAAGGTACCAGAAAGATATCGCTATCAAAAGATCGACTATTTTCTTAGAATAGAACATCCTGACAATCTCAGATAATTAGCTAAAGGAGACCTGTGGAGTATTCCCCGATCTATGGAACCTAATGACACATCATTCAATGATCTTTGGTTCATGGCCGACCTTCCCTTAGATCCGCACATCATTCCATTCATTTGCGGAGGAGTCCTATTCATTTAGGTTTGACCTATCCATGTACACATATTACAGTTCTTCATTGAAGTTTGTGATCTTCCTTGGCCGACGCGGAGGAATCTTTTGTACCAGTTATGATATATATTGATGTAATAGATGCCTAGGAAAGCAAGTGGATGATCATTAGCATAAGTCCTTAGTTAGATCTACGTGAAGGAGCTTTAAAGCTAAACCTTGTGCATATTTTGATATTCTATAATCAGGCTTGAGAGCCCTATTGTAAGCCCACATGATGCTGGCCGATTTGTATTTAAATTCTATGATATACTGAATGACTAAATCTGCATTTGTTTCATCTCTTTGAGTTGTTTCTATTGTGTTTACTCTAGCTGCACGGCTTGGATAGTTCATTCTGTGAACCCTCCTACCGTGACTGCACCATCAACTCTCCTGAATTAGGAATATACATTCTTCCTTGAAATCTCAAAAGTCCATCTGACTTAATCACATAACCATCAAACCTGTGATCTAAGGGGTCTACTTCCAAAGCTTGCTTTACTCTTTCATAATGCTCATCCCCTTGAAGATTCTAAATTACTTTATGCTTCAAATTGGATCTCGTTGTAACTGTTATTAGAAAAATGGGAACAATAGCATAAACAACTAATTATCTAATAACCCAATGAAATTGAAACAAATAAGATCAAACACAAAGAGCAGAATACCTTGCAAACCTTTCTATTCCGTGACTTCCATTGGTCGCCTATCTCGAATTGATCTTGTATATGAATAGAGCCCTCAGAAGGTGCACTTCCTTGCTTTATTCCAAGATGACAATGGGGAATGGCTGTTGATAGGTTTTTGCAATGAAGAGGATCTTCACAATACAATGATAATGGTGTGAAAATTGATCTCAAGCTATGGAGTGATTTGTGCCAAAGGCGCGCTATGATTCATGCAGAGTAAGTTTATAAAAAGTTTGGATTCTTCAAACAGAGGAATAGGGGTTGCATTTATAGATTTGTGAGAAAGAAGATCGATGGCGTAGAATGAATTAGAAGATCAACATTTGAGGAAATTTGAGAGGATGTGCGTGAATAGGGAGAGAACAAGTGTCCTACTCTATTTTGAGATATGGTTGTTAACAAAATAGATTGAGGAGTTAACTAAGATGACTGACCAGTTAACATAATTGATTGGGGCTATCCTAAATTGACTGGAGGATAAATAGGACATGTGGGTGAGGGGATATTAGCTAATTAAATATTAAAATATTTAATTACATGTGCACATGGATTAATTGAATTATTTTTTGTATTAATTCAATTTTGGAGGAAATAGATAATTTAAATAAATATTTGGATTTATTTAAATATAGAGAATGATTTGATATTTATGGATTTGAAGACTTTTGAATTTAGAAGATTTAATTAAATAATTTGATATTATTTAATTTAGAATGATTTTAGGAGAATTTGGATGATTTAATTAAATAAATTATTTTATTTAATTTTTTAGAGAAATATGAATCAAATAAATAAATTGATTTATTTATTTATTAATAGAGGAATTTAAAATGAAATAAATATTTAAAATATTTATTTAGCTAGAGTTGTGTCACTTTTAGGTGTATACATTTTTCCCCTCTTTGATGCAATGTGTTTTACCACGTTGTTTCAAAGAATAAATTTTTTTGTGATTTGATACATGCCCCAGTTTGCCCCTGGTATAGGTTTATGACGCTAGGTTGCCGCCTTGGGAGATTGGATGGGAAGAATGCGATGATAGGATGATGGATGATCTCACGATGAAGAAGGTGAAAGAATGTGCAAAACCATGGAGAAAATAGTTTACGGCTTGCAAAAATAGAGGAGAAAGGGTACGGAGAGTAGGCAAGGTCACCACACAGCTAGTTAGGGTTGCATGTCTATATGTAGAAGCTGGGTCCACAATCCTAGTCATTTACACACTTGTCTCTTTGTGAGAGCTATGAGGAGTTTTGCAGAGTGCAGGAGCCAGAGCAGGTAGTGGAGAGATGGACATTCCGGTCGAGGAGCATCGTTTCGAGCAGGTTCAGCGATTTAGGCGAGCAGCAGATGCAGGACCCCCAGTACGTATGTTGAAAATTTTAGGCTAGGTGCATTTATTAGTGCAATAAATGTGTGTTAAAGATACTAAAGCATATGCGCAGCTTTGGGTTTCTACGCATCTATGCCCTAAAACTGCGCATTTGTAGTGTTGCGGCGCATTTAGGTCTTTTTGCTATGCATTTGTAAGTTCTGTGCATTTACCATAGGTTTCTCTACATGTGATGCAAGACTGTGTATCTACTGGGAAGATGCACATATGTGCCATGTGTCGGCACATATGTTTAGGTTCGGCGCATCTATGTCTTTGTGCGGCGCTTGCATTGTGAAGCTGGGCTTTGCTATGATACTGCGTAAATACTACTTGGAACGACGCATTTACTTAGGATACTTAGTTACTTAGCAAAATTGACTTAATTGGCCTCTTCATCGATGTGACAATTAATACGTGATTTCTGAGATTGATAAAATCTAGACAAGAGATGATATGCGTGGTTTGATCAATTTGCTATGTTAAGTAAGTGATTGTGATAGGTTTGATAGTTGAGTAGTTTGGCATTGATACGATTATGGTTTGATAGGAGATGGAGGAGGAGGAGATGGTGGAGGAGGAGATGGAGGAGCTGATGGCTAGTTGAGACAGTAGCAGAGAGTGGGGCAAGCCCCACCCCAGCAGATGGCACAGCAGGTAGTACCGACAGTTGTTTTGCAGGTTCCGCAGGCACCTGATCAGCTTGACCCACAATAGTAGGTGCAAGGGGATGTAGTAGGTTTATTACGAGGCCAGCTGAGACAATTGAGAGCACAGATGAGAGCTATCAAGGCTCAGATAGAGGGAGATGCAGGGATTATTGCAGGCATCACTACAGAGCAGGATGCCGCACTAGCCAAGGTACATGCCTTGAAAAGGGAGAGGGATGCAGCCATAGCCACCCTAGGCACTGACATGACTACAGTACTTCTTATTACATAGTTGTCACAGGCCCAGGCCCAGGTTACATAGGTTCTAGGAGAGTTGGCTATAGCTCGAGCATAGACACAGTATTATAGAGGGCTATATCACGGGATGGTGCCAGCAAATCAAAGGACGCCAAGCTACAGGAGCCAATCAGCGGCTGTGTCCCTACGGAGGGCAGGCGGTTCACGGTCGATGGCCTCAGGCATGGGCCCATAGCAGTCTGGGATAGGCTGAGGTGGAGGAGTGGGAGAGGATAGTGTCGGGAGTAGCATCCCGTGGTAGTAGGGTTAGCTGCGATTCTGCACAGTTTTTTGCTTTGTACATACATTTTTTTACGACTCATGGATAGCCAGATTATGTATATATCACTCTTACTCTATATAGCTACTAAGACATGTATCATTTATTATTTTCATGTATGCATACACCTCTTGTAATTCGACTCATGGATGATGGACTGATTTTGTACATTTTGGACACTTTTATGTTTTATGATTATATATGATGATGCAATTATGATGGCCTAAATGCTTTTTTTTATGTGATGATCATAGATGCACTCTACATTTGATGTTTGTATGTTAGGCAAATGTTTATGATATCTAATATGCAACACCTGTTATGCAATAAAATGGTATGAGATGATTATTGATAGCTATGTTTTTGATGGCTTCTGATGAGACACTATGTTATGCTGATACAAATGTATATGGATGATTGAATGCACCTATATGTATGTAAATGATTTAATCAATTTAATGACTATCTCACCTAATATGAAATGCAAAATGATGACATGCTTTTGTTATGTTCAAGTGTACTCAATCAGTGTAGAAGAGATTTGATGAAAGATACAATAATAGATAGAAATTTGATTGATAGAAGAAATGTGAAATGAAGGAATGACAAGCTTTTATTTGTAAACATTGGCACTTTGAACAAAATCATTATTTTATGGATGGTATATGAAATGTAATTGGATGTGTATGGATGTGGATATTTGTCACCTTGATATTGCAAGTATTTTGAAGTGCCTGATTCATCATTGGGCGATTTTTTTGTTGTTGTTTTTGTGTTTTTAACATGCTGTAAGAAAATACAAGCATCTAGGTATAATTAAACCAAGATGGCCTGAGTATTGCTGTCATGGATTTTGATTTAGCAAGTTAATACAAGCATCTAAGTATAATTGAACCAAGATGAATTGAGTACTTCTTGCGTATCAACAGACAAGGATTACACTTGTTTCATGTTTAGACCTCTGATGTCCTTGATGATCATTATGTTGATCATGTCTTTAGACAAGGCTTCACATTACTAAAGATAAACCCACAAGCAACAAACAAATAAAATAATTATGCCCCCATCATAGCATCTCTAGTTTTTAGGCATCCTTGAGTGGCGTAGGAAACATGATAACAAAAGTTAAAATTTAAGGCAAACTAATCAAAACAAAACTTTCTTGCATTAGATGTGTCTTCTTTCCATAATTTAGATAAAATCATTTGGAGTGTTTAGGCCCTTGTTTGTTTTGCTTTGGATAGGTTGATGTCTTGTGTCAAAATTTTTGTTTGGAAGTGGGCTTTGTTGCGCGTGTGTGTCTAGTGAAAGGTATCACAATCCTTATTGGTGTCCTCTTAGAACATGTGGCATTACAGAATCCAACTCCGTGACCAGGTTGAGGACTTGCCCCCAGTCATGTAAAGGATCAATTTATTATGGAAGAATGGACAATAGACATGAAGAAACGAGCCCTAAGGGACTGACCTAGTGTCTCAGGGGCTCATCGATGATGGCCTTGCCTACATGACGGTGCAAAGACAACGTAGTTTGGTGTGTGGACTCTTGTGGACCTAGGACCTAGGTGATGGGAAATGGAGTGGATGCGGATGGACCAGAGGATGGGTGACAAGGTATTGGACAGATGGGTAGCCTCGGGGGCCCATCAATGATGAGCTTGCCTACATGGAAACACAGAGGCAACGTAGTTCAGGATGACAAGATACTGATGATGGACCCCACGACAGGTTGACACTATGGATAGGGTATTGGATAAACCTTAGGTAGTAAGGTGACAATGGTGATAGAGTATCAAGCCATGATAGGTTATTGTTAGGTGGTTTGCGAAATGGATACGATCGGATGATGGATAATGGTAGGAAGAATGGACGCAAGGCGACGGCTTCTCAAAGATGGAGGAAGCTATTTGCATCGCAAAGAGTGCCTATTTGCCAGGTTTTCACTACTTTGCTTTTATTGCAATGTTTTTGTCTTTTCTCATTTTTATTTTATTTCATTATTTTATTATTTTTTTTCTTTTTTTTGGTTTATTGATTTTTTATTTTTTTTGCTCCCTTACATTGGGGTTCTCTAGGTATAGAACCGGCGAAGATGCATACTATTGATTGGGTCATCAAACAACTCACCTTCTGATGTAGCTAACTAGTACTCTCTTGATCCATAGGAAGCAATGATTACACCTAGTACACCCGCGGAAAAACCAATCAGCTCTCCGAACATGCCGCACGTCGACCAACCAAGCAATCCTCAAGAGGATAGGATCCCTTTGATAAGTACACCGCAATACACCACTGGCTTGCCTCAAGATTTTGTCCCTCAAGGTTATACTATAGATTTAGTCCCATCTCAAGAAGAGCGACACTTTGAAATAGGTCAATCCTCTCAAGTAGATGGGCAAGATCTTGATGAAATCATACAAGAGCCTAGAATTGTGGCCGCCTTTGACAAAATCCTTAGTGAGAACCAAGATCATTTCTTTTGCTTGCTTGCAGAGCAAGGCGCCAAGTTACCCCAAGATTTTGATTTATCCACTCTCAAGGAGAACAACAACACCCAAGATACCATACAAGCGGTGCAAACCGTGTCAACGATGACTACGCCCTTACCTACACAAGGCTCGCAGTATAGGAATCCCCTTTTTCAAAACCCAACAGAAGAGAGAGTCATATCACCGCTTCTGACTCCTATGGAGATCTATAAAAACCAACAAGAAACTCTCCAACGTCAAGCAGAGTTAGCTAAGCAAGCCACCTTAGCTCGATAGAATATGCAACCACCTCCTAAAGTGTCCACACCAATTGCAAGTGGAATCTTGGTTACCCCATCACGCGAAGGTTTCCCACCAAATTACAATCCGGGGAACAATTATGTAGCCGTGCAACAAGGGTATCAACAAATGCCACCTCCTATATCATCACACCTTCATGTCTCTCAACCAATTAGAGTCATGCAACCCCAACCACAACATTCTTCTACTCTCATCCTCAATCAACCCCAACCATCGCAAATCATGTCTACCTATGTCCCTCCTCCACAACGTTCATCCACGCTAAATTTCTTCAACACCTTACCTATCCACCCTCAACATTCCCAACATCAAGTTTCCCAAAGCTATGTGCCACCATCGCAACCTAATCAAACGCACTTTAGCTTTCCTCCCCCCAATACTTTTCTTCAACCATCGCAAAGCCAACATTCGTACCTAGCGCCACCTCCACCTCTGCCAAATCAAAACCTCCAATTCCAACCCCATCTGAACCAAACGTACAACCCGTATGATCCCAATCAATCTTACAACCCTTATAACACCAGTGTGCATAGATTACATTATAATCTTTCGTATGGGCAACACCAACCACTTTTTGGACAATAGGAGATGTTACCAACCCCTCCCATGACTATGGCGCTAAAGATCACCAAAGTTCAACAGCAGCTATCTGATCTTACGTTTGGCCACACCAAGAAGACCTTCTCTTTAGAAGAAGTGTGTCCTTATCCTTTTGATCGGTCATTACCAATGATCCCTTTTCCTCAAAATTTCACTATTCCCAAGTTTGATAAATACAAAGGAAAGGGTGACCCAAAAGACCATCTTAGGGAATTCTATCTTGCTTGCTTTGAGGTCTCACATAATGACACATATCTTATGCGTCTCTTTCCTCGCAGTCTTGGAGGTCAAGCTATAGAATGGTTCTCACACTTACCCATGGGTATCAAGTCTTTCAATGAGCTAGCAGAGAAGTTTGCCACCCATTTTTCTTACAACACAGAGCATGAGATTTCCATGACTGATCTATGCAACAATAAATAGAAAAATGGTGAAACTTTCATTTCTTTCCTTCAACAATGGAGACAAATGGCTAGCAAATTCCCTTTCAAGATCCCAGAGAAATAGCTGGTTAGCATATTTGTGCAGAACCTCAATCAAGAGTTAGGTTTCCATTTGTAAATTCTTAGTGCTACAACCTTCGATGAAATCACATATAAGGGAATCAACATTGAAAAGGCCCTCATTGCTAAGGGTGTGGTCAAAATCTTTAAGGAAACAAAAGATAGCGCTCCTCATCAATAATTGAACGATAAACCCAAATATTGGAACAACAACAAAAACATGGTCAATGATGGGGTGGTCCATACTAAACATGTCCAAACGTTGCAAACACCGCTGCAGCTCTCCAAACCAAGTCAAGCTCCACCTCAACAACAGCAGCAACAAAGGCAGCGTTATCAATACCAACAGCAATGACAACAAGAGCGGCCTCAACAAGATTACCCTCTGCGATGTCAATTCACTCCCTTGGGAGTGCCCATCGAATCAGTCTTACAACAAGCTTTGCAGAAAGGGCTCATCACCTTACCTGATGCTCCCCCATATGGCGAGCCTGTTTACAAAATTGCACGTTATAGAGACAATGAATATTGTGAGTTCCATAGGAGCAAAGGGCATCGAACCGTATCTTGCATGAAACTTAAGCACCTCATCCAAAACCTCATTGACAGTAATCAAATCACTTTTGAGAATGAATCACCAGGTCAACACATGAACAAGGATCTCGACATGTACAAGGAACCATTCCCTCATCATGGTCCACCTCCTCCGCAGGATAGAGGTAAAGGTATCAATCATGCTTCCACTTCCTTTGATTCCATTGTAGGTCATTTTGAAGAAAGTCAAGTGTCTACCCTCACGATCAAAGGCAAATCTACGGATTGCACTGTTACTACTCGTCGTGGTCATGTCACCATTCGTGGTCCTACACCTAGTCTTCTGGTTCAATCTGATTATAATCTTGTCGAACATCTAGGGAGAACACCAACACAGATCTCTATTTTAGACCTTCTACGGTCATCACCTGCACATAGAGTGGTGCTAGAAAAAGCCCTCCAAGAGTCTTCTGTTCCTAACAACATAGCGGTCACGAATTTCCAAGCTATTGTAGGTAACATTGCTTCGCCCTACAATGTGGTCTTCTTTGAGAAAGACCTCCCCTCCCATGATCCATGTCACAATGATGCCCTGCATATTAAAGTTCTCATCCATAAGCGCAAAATCAAACGTATACTCATAGATGGTGGTGCTGGTCTCAACATATGTTCTTTAAAGTTACTAAAGCAATTGGGATATTCTGAGGATCACGTCAACTCTGATCATAGTATTACAATCAAGGGGTATGATGATGCTGAATGCCGTTCAAAAGGTGTTATCCACTTGCCTATACAACTGGGCCCTGTCATGCTTGAAACTAGGTGTCAAGTCCTTGATATTGAGCTGCCTTACAACATTATCCTAGGCCGCCCATGGATCCATGCAATGAAAGCTGTTCCTTCCACGTACCATCAGTCTTTAAAGTTCCCATACAATGGTACGGAGATCACTATCCCAGGAGACCCCAATCCTTTCGAATTTTGCCGTGTCTTGCAAGGTAGCTATAAAAATTGCAACCAAATGCCTAAAAATGACAAAGCCCTTGAATCCCCACTATATGTTGATCCTGCAACTCTCACGCAAGCCTCTACAAGTAACCCAAATCCTCTACTTGAGATCACGACTCGCATCTGAGATATAGGCTTTGGCACTTATGATATCTCAAAATCTTGTTGTGTAGGGCGGATGCCTTTATCTCCAAAATCTTACGGCCAACCACCCATTGCCAAAGTAACCAAAAAAGTAGCTATTCCTCCCCTGACATTCCTAACCCAATTCCAACATGGACGGTTATTGGAAGAGGAAACTATTGAGGATATTTCTTCTTGGCTCTATAAGGAGAAAGAACCAGTCACAATACTAGTCAAGCAATACGGCAATGGCTTAAGAATAGTAAAAAACATGGGCTATAAAGGCAAAGGTGGCCTTGGGAAACAGAATCAAGGAACTATGGAACCCATTGTTGTGACAAACAAGCTAGACAAGAAGGGATTAGGATTTGGTAAGAAGGTACCACACGCCTTGGACATCGAGTATATCCTCGACGAGGTAGCTGACACTTTTCCCGCCGATTCGACGTCTACAGAGGATATCATCGATGACTCATCCCTCCATATGACCAACCTATTCATAGAATCCTCCATTTTTACGCTATTCTCCATATCCTTAACTTCCACCACGAGCACCCAGAATGTCACACTTGTCTACCCTGAACTTATCGATTGGGACCAACAAGGGTCCCCCGTTATAGATGTATTTCAGAATGACGAAGCTTTAGCTGAGTTCATGGGACTTCGGGAAGGTATCCCTCTTGGTGATCATAAAGTAGGTTTTGTAATGGAACTAGAGCCAACAACTTATTTTGGTGAGAATGCCAAATCCTCCAGTCGCAAAAGTGAAAATAAAGAAAGATCTCTAGATGAAAACCACACCGTGGCACCTCCTGATCACAAAATAGTAAAAACAAAGGATGTATCCAAAGGTGAAAAACCAACTGTGGCACCTGAGGATGGAGGTTTTGACCTTCCCCTACCATTTAAGTATCAAGAGAAATCAGCTCTCCTAGTGGAAGATTCTACAAAGATAAACCTTGGCACATAACAAAATCCAAAGACCACATTCCTAGCAGCATCATTATCTGAAACAGAGCACAGGAATCTTAACACCTTCTTCTTGCAAAGAACCATCAACTTTGCATGGACCTATGTGGATATGTCAGGGCTAGACCCTAAGCTAGTAGTTCATTATCTCACAGTTGATCCCAAAGTGAAACCAGTCAAACAAAAGTTGAGAAAGATGCACCCACAGATCGCTCTCTTGGTAAAGGTGGAAATACAAAAGCTGTTAGATGCAAAGTTCATATGACCAATTGACTATTCAGATTGGGTCTCAAACATTGTACCTGTGTCTAAACCCAATGGGTGCATCCGCATGTGTAATGATTTCAGAGATCTCAACAAGGCATGTCCCAAAGATGACTTTCCACTACCAAACATTGACATTATAGTGGACTTGACAGCAGGTCACGAGATGCTTTCTCTCATGGACGGATTCTCTGGCTACAATCAGATAAGGATAGCAGAGGAAGATCAACATAAAACAACCTTTACTTGTCCTTGGGGCAATTATTGTTGGTGTGTCATGCCGTTTGGCCTGAAGAATGTAGGAGCAACCTAGTAGAGAGCAATGACAGTGATCTTCCATGATCTCTTTCATCACATCATGGAAGACTATGTTGATGATATACTGGCTAAATCTTCTAGGGTGGATCACATACAGGTTCTAGGACAGATCTTCGACAGGCTCAAAAAATACCAAGTAAGACTCAATCTAAAGAAGTGTGTATTCGGTGTAACATCAGGGAAGCTGTTGGGATACATTGTATCTCGTAGAGGCATCGAAGTCGATCCAATGAAAGTAAAGGCTATAGTGGAGATGCCTCCACCCAAGAACCTTAAAGCACTAAGGAGCCTTTAGGGAAGGTTGCAGTCCATTTGACGTTTCATATCACAGCTAGCAGATAAATGTAAACCCTTCCAACACTTGCTCTGAAAGGATGTCTCATTTCGATGGGACAACAAGTGTCAGGCAGCGTTTGATCAACTTAAAGAGTATCTAGCTACACCCCCTGTATTGGTTCCACCAGTCGCAGACAAACCTTTGATATTATATATCTCCACTACAAATTCGGCCCTGGGGGCCCTTCTAGCACAAAATGATGAAACAGGAAAAGAGCATGCAATTTATTATATTAGTAGAACCTTGGTGGGATATGAGCTCAATTATTCACCAATGGAAAGGGCTTGTTTAGCAGTAGTGTTTGCTTCTCAAAAGTTGTGGCATTACATGCTGAACCAACACACGAATCTGATAGCCAAGATTGATCCCTTGAAATATCTACTAGCAAAAGTAGCTCTCACAGGCAGACTAGCTAAGTGGGTCATGATCCTTAGTGAGTTTGATATTGAGTACACAGATCATAAAGCAATCAAAGGACAAGCCCTCGCGGATCAACTAGCAGAAGCACCTATGAAAGATACATATCCTATGGTAGCATACTTTCCTGATGAAAATCTCTTCACTCTTGCTAACTCCATAATGTGGAAGTTATATTTTGACGGTTCTTACACACAACATGGATCAGGAGCCGGCATCTTATTTGTTACACCTCAGAATGACTACATTCCAAAGTCATATCGGCTTGCATTCCCTTGCACCAACAACATAGCCAAGTATGAAGCACTCCTCATAGGTCTCAATACAGCAGTTCAATGGGACATCACAGAATTACAAGTATATGGAGACTCGCAGCTAGTCATTCGCCAAGTCACGGATGAGTAGCAAACAAAGGATGAAAAGTTGGTCCCCTACAAGCAACTAGTGGATGCCTACAAACCACACTTTTATAGCATCACATTTGAGCAAATTCCAAGAGAGCATAATAAAGCTGTAGATTCTATGGCTTCTGTAGGGTCACTGATTGACATGCCTGCAAATACACAGAAATGTGAATTCTTGATCGAGCAATTGTTGATACCAGCCGTCGATGTTCCCATTACTGAAATCATCTGCAAACTTGTTGGTCCCAATTCCCCATGGTACAAAGATATCTATGAATACCTCAAGAACAAAACCTTTCCCCCTGACCTATCATCCACCCAATGCAAAACATTTATTCGTCGATCCTCTCGTTACATCATTCTGGGTGATACACTATATCGCCGGAGTCTCAATGGTATCCTCTTATGATGTCTTAACACGGAAGAAGCTGAAGCTACCTTACGAGACATACACGAAGGTGTCTGTGGCACACATTTTACCAGTCCTAATCTTGCTAAGAAGATACTCAGAATATGTTATTATTGGCCTACAATAGAGCAAGATGCTGCACAGTTTGCTAAGAAGTGTCTACAATGCCAGCAGCATGGAGATTTGATTCACACACCAGCTCATGAATTACAACCTGTGACAACTCCATGGCATTTTTCTCAATGGGGTCTCGACCTCGTAGGACAAATCTACCCTTCCTCCTCCAATGGCCAAAAGTTTATCATTACCGCCACTGAGTACTTCATGAAGTGGGTGGAAGCCATTCCTATGACCTATATCACTGGTAAGCAAATAGCCAGGTTTATCCTAAACTACCTCATATGCCGGTATGGTATTCCCCAAGCCATTGTCACTGATAATGGGAGACCATTCAAGAACCAAGATGTTCGTGCTTTATGCACACAATACAATATCCAACATCGCTTTTCAACTCCCTACTATCCGTAGAGTAACGGCCAAGCTGAGGCTTCCAATAAAACCATTCTCAAAATCCTCAAGAAAATAGTCAATGAAGCTGGTCGTGATTGGCACTTGCAACTCAATCCCGCCCTATGGGCCTACTGCACTAGTATCAGAACACCAACTGGTGCCACACCATATGCCTTGGTTTATGGCTCTGAAGCCATCCTACCTATAGAGGTCGAGATCCCATCCCTCAGAGTTTCCATGCAGGACCTGATCGGTGGAGAGGAGTATCGCACTTCTAGATTAGCTGAGCTAGAGCTACTAGATGAGAGGCGCCTTGCAGCGCTTAATCACCTCCATGTCTTGTACTTAAAGAGAATCAGAGAAATCAAGCAGATCGAGTAAAGAAGGGCAAGTTTAAGCCTAATTGGTTAGGTCCCTTCATTGTCACTGCAACATATGGATCAGGAGCTTATACTTTAGCTACACCTGACGGCATTCCTCTAGATGAGCCACTTAACAGTGTCCATCTCAAGAAGTTCTATGCCTGATCCTCAGAGTATTCCAAAAAAAAAAAAATCCGTCCTCTGGTGAAAACCTGGCAAACAGGCGCCTTGGATAAGTACCATAGTGAAAACCTGGCAAACAGGCGCTATATGTAGAGTCAGCATCCATCGTCTATCGAGTCCTGTCCGCTCCTTATCCAATTCGCAGCGCACTTTCCATTCATCCATAATAAAACCATTGACCTTGTTTGCATTTCCATCTCCCTATCTAGTATAGCTTAGAAATTTGTCAATGTCCATCATCGTCTCCCCATGTCTTGGTCTGTGTCTACAGTTAACACTGTCTTGTCCTAGGTCAAGTCTTTTTGTGTCTTCTTCGGTAGTCACCCCTACAGTTTCCTCTACCAGAATGGGGGCAACTCTTTCCTTAACTTAGGTCTAGGGGAGGTTCCTTGTTCGTGGTTCGTAGCGCATACTTCAATCTTTTCTCATTTCCACAGGTAACACCCTTTAACGGACACATCGCTCCTACGATCAGGCTGTTATCTTCTCAACACTTTTTCTACATCATCACATCAACCAGAAATACATATTATCATCATTTCAATCTTAAGGTACCTTGATCCCATGGATATGGGTATGTAGGCAGTCTGGAATACGAAGGAAGTTTCTAGTACTCAGGTACATAAGATCTCCCCCTTCCACCTTGACCCATTTCATCACTCAACTAGAACTACATATTTATCATTTCTCATCTTTTATCGTCATGTGCCTTGATCCCATGGATACAGGGTATGTAGGTAGTCTGGAATACGAAGGATGTATCCAGTACTCAGGCACACACGATCCATCATTCTCCACCCGCCCCAATCCATTAGCACTGTCATCCTTCTAGTCTTCCGTTTGTCAAAATCCATTCACCTCAACTTGACTAACTCAAGCAACTAGCTAGCGCATCCTTTCAAAGCAAAAGTCCTTAACAAACCTGAAGCAAAGCAGCTTTCTTCCAGAGTCATCTACTGTCCTGCATACCGATTGCCAACATCAGCTATGTCCCGCTTAACCAAAGCCCTAGATCAACAAGCTTGTCTTCTGCGAAGTGTTCCATTGTCGAGACCAACACACGCATCATGCTATGACATGTGGCATTTCATGCAACGAGACATTGTCTTTTTAGGTAGATAGCACCCTTTAATGGACACAGATTTCCTACGATCAGGCTGTTGTCTTTCCTATCCAATCTATCCTGAGCAACCTCTTTGGCAAGAGAATATGTTGGTTGTATGTTTACTTTGTAAGTCAGTCAATTTGTGTTATGGTTTATCTTTTGTTCCTTTTCCAATACCTATTCAAGACTACCTTGATTTATCTATAATCTTGGTATGTTGCGATGCAGTATGGATTAGGGGCATAGTCATTTGCTTTCTGTGTGCCGTGTTTGAGGAATGATCTTTAGTATCTTTCTTAGCATTTTAGTTATCTTGTGTGTGTTAAGACCTAGCATCTTACATATTTAATACTCTTCTTACATTTGCATGTATTGAAGTTTATTTTATGTTCAAGACTATGGTTCACTCACATATTCCAACAAGGTTATATTATGTCTAAAAGATCTAAGTTCAAACCGCTTGCTTGCAGAGTCAATGTCCACGCACTCAGATATTACTACACCTTGGTCTTTTATACCTTGGTGGCGAACTATCCACGTGCTATATCAAAATATGGATTGGTCTTTATATACAAATGCGAAACCATTGCAACAAGCTCATTCATCCATTCCCACAACCTGTATATTATTTTCATTGCAGTAATCGATCAACAGTCTCTGTCTCCATCTCCTCCTGTGCTCCTCTCTGGTGCATTTCTGCAAAACCCACATGTCAGATATCACTAGTCATCACATCTATATCATCGTACATCTCTATCATCATACATCTATAAGCATCATATAAGCAACATATGTCATCACGTGAATCCATAATCATACATACATATCATCACATCCATGACATCAAGGAATGCATATACAAAAAGCATGAACAACAATGAGCCGAATAGATCATCATATATATCATGTAATGGTCATCATAATACAAAATGTCTGTGTCTACATCAATAATACAAAATGTGTATACATCCAAATATACATCAAAATAGTACATCAAGGCTATCAAGAGCCCACAAAATATACATCAGAATGCACGTAGGCATCTGTCCAAAATGATACAAATGGTACAATGTACAAGTGTCCATCGTGATACGAGTATGGTAGAAATGTGATACAATATACAAATATATGTGCCCTAGTGGGTAGAGCTCCCCTCCTGCTGTGGTCCCTGTCCTCCCCCTGTATTCGGTGGGGGTCCCCCTGCTGGTCCTCCTCCTCCCCTTGGTGGCAAAAATGGTCCTCTCACTGAGGACACTGACTGCCCTGTCCTATAGGATCTGAAAGCCCCAAATCTGCTCCTATCTCTGTAACTCGGTGCCTACTGAGCTGCTGGCACCGCACCCACATACAAACCCCTATAGTACTCTGCCTCCCTGCCGGCTGATACTAGCTCTCCCTGCACCTGGACGAGCTCGCTGTATAGAGTCCTCTGATCTACACCCAGTGCACGGCGTGCCTCATCTCTCTCCCGCCTCACTCTAAACAGTGTGGCCTCTACTATCAACCGCAGCTGTACCTCCGCGTCTCTCTCTCTCCTGGCCTGTGCTAGCTGCTCAGTGTCTGCTGCTGGTGCGGCTGGCGGCTGCACCTGTACCTGTGCCTGTGCCTGTACCTGGGCCTGTAGCTGTGTGTATGCCTGCACCTGGGCCTGTAGCTATGCCTGTACCTATGCCAGGGTTGTCTGTGTCACGGAGGCTACCTGTGTCTGTGCCTGGGCGATGACCTTGGCCTGTCTCGCCTCAGCCCGCGCTGCATCCCTATCCCTCCTCAATCGTACCATCCAGAGCTCTAATCGAGTCCTCCGGGCTATCTCCTCCTGCAGCAGTCGCTTGGATCTCTGCAAATTGGTCTCTACGACCGGGCCCACTGCCTCCGCCATCTCCACATCAGCCTGTTGGCTGCTACCCTCTCTACCTACCTGCTGACCACTGCCCTCTCCACCTGCCTACTGCCTAGTTGCCTTGGCCTATCATCTCATCCTAGCCTCCCCACCGAGGACTAGTACCTCTCCCACTGCCCCTGCCACCCCTGGTGTCATCAACCACACTGGCCTGTGAGTCTGCCAATACTGATCATACTCTGGCAGCGTCCCTGGGTCTGCCAGCCTTGTGTCCCAATCCCATCTCACGGGGACAAGTCTCCAACCTCTCTCTGCTAAAGCTGTAGCCACTGGGATCTCTGCATCCCAGTCTCCAACCTCTCTCCGTGTCCGGGCATGTGTCACTTCCCCCACGGGTAGTCCCTACGGCAATCCGAACTGCCTGAGTACCTGCTCTGGTAGGTACCTCTCTATCATATCTGTCCGTCTCCCGAATAGGTACCGCGCCTGTCTACAAAACATGAGCTGCTGATGCTCGTCATCCCACTCCTCACATAGTAGCCAGGGCCTCCATATGAACAAGTCCATCTCATCAATCTACCGCCTCCAATGGCTAACCGACCCCATCCTCTGGTGTGTGACCACTCCATCATATAAGAATGCATAGGGCTCACCTTTGTCTCGATGGCGCTGTGCCATGGGTCGGATCACTGGAATATGCTCCCACGCCCATACCTGTAATAAGGTCACCCCTGCTGAGAGGCTCCTGCCTCTCCTGTACACGCAATGGTGCATGTCATGATATAACTGTCCCAACACACAGGGGCCCCATGCATACTGTCTGCCATGTGTAAACATCCCTGATAGCACTGTGCCCCATCCAACCGATAGTCCTCTGCATCTCCTGTCAGGACACAAGAAGCCGCCAATCAGTGACGCCACTATCCATCTGATCCTGTCGCAGAGTCTCGGGACGTCTACCCATCGAATCTCCCCATCATCTATCCAAAGGTCATCTGTGCAGAAGACCTCCACCAAGCCTGCCTCGCCCCGTGCCAGGTCAAAGTCCACTATATCGCCATCAATCTGAATCCGCAAGATCCGGTACATGTCCTCCAGTGTCACTGTCGCCTCCCCGTCAAAAAGTGGAAAGACGAGGTCTCGCTGTGGTATCGCTCCACAACTGCTATCACTAGGGCGAGATTCGCCCTAATGTGTGTCAAATGCGCAACGTGCCACAATCTGGCATGCTCCAAGAATGTGTCCTCCTCCCAGGTTAGCTGTACTACCTAGTGTGCAATTGCGTGGTGTCGCTCTCGCGACATCAGCGGTGGTAGTATCCTCTGCATCCATAACAACTCACTTGTCAGTTTTTCATTACCAAATCCCTCACATCCTATCTACCCATGGGCTATGCTATGCAACCCCCAACCATCCCTTTCCCCTCTTATCACCTAGGATAGGCATCCTTTTTCTCAACCCCCTATTCTACTTAACCCCTAATTTTCTTCTACTTAACCAAAAGCGCTGTGTTCTATGCAAAAGCGTTGTCCCTCCCCACCAAACGCGCCACACTGTCTATCCAGCCGCGCTATGCTTTTTCTACCAACTGCACCTTGTTTTCACATGCACTGCACCCATCTCCCAACCACGCCATTCTGCACTACCAGAAGCGACGCGATTTCCCACTTCCCCACCAATCGCGCTAACTTTCCCTACCCACCGCGCTACACTACCTAGCCACAAGCACCGCGGCATTTTACCAACCGCGCTGCTGCGCTACTCCAAACCACCAAAAGTGCCTTGATTTTACCCACCGCGCTGCATCCGCCTACCATATGTGCTGTGGTGCACCAAAAGCGCCTAAACCGACTACCAAATGCGCCGCATAATGCTAAAGCGCTTTTGGCTAACGTGCAAACTCTCCCTAGACCTAGCCCTAATCTACCCTCAAACGATAAATTTAAAGGGGGTTTTTGACCACTTACCACTGTCAGAGCTCCTGCTGGTCTCCTGTACGTCCGCACGAGCTCCACCTGATGTCTGTGCGCTGGAATCGACATCTCTCCTCGCTGTCTGCTCCTTCCACTCAACCTAGTTTGGAAGCTCTCCTCTCTAAATTTAGCAACTCCTAGGGTGCAAATGAGGATTGTGGTCCCCATAGGACCTATTTATAGCATCCCTCCCTCATGTTTTCTTCTCTCCCCACCCCTTTCTACTTTTTCTCCTACTTGGTCACGTAATCTTCTCGTTGAGCATCAACACCGTTCCTCTGTCGCTTCCCTGTCTTCCCGCTCGAGGGGGCATACGCTGGGGCAACTACCTACACTGGGGCAACAATAAATTGTATCACCTCTTCAACAATTATTTTCTTTGACGCAACGCTACAAGCTGCATTGCATCAAAGAGGGGCAAAATGTAGACACCCTAAAATGATCGTGTCGTCAAATCACTTGTATTTCATAATCTATCTAATCACCTGCATTTCAATGTTAATTAAATAATCTAATTATTTAATTAATTTCATCAAGTTTTTCCAAATCACATACTTCTGACGTTAATTAAATAAATTCTCTTTATTTAATTAATTAAAATTAAATTCCTCAATTATTCTTCCATAATTAAATAATTTTAATTATTTAATCATTATCCTCTTTCCAAAAATCAAATCCACATTAATTGAATATCCCATTATTTAATTAATTCAACAAATTCCCTCTTGTCTATAATTAAATAATTCTTACATTATTTAATTAAATCAAAACTGTTCTTTCAAAATCATGCATAAACAATTAAATAAATTTATTTATTTAATTTGCTTTCCAAATCTTCTAAATTAAATAATTCCAATTATTTAATTATTTCTTCCAAAAATATCTTCTCTAAATTTAAATAAATCAATTATTTATTTAAGTTGCTTTTTCATCTAAATTTGAGTTATCTCTAATATAACTCAAGCTTTCTATATTTAATAAAGCAAAATATCTTCTTTTCTCATGCAAATCCCTTCTTCTTGTTTTAAATCACTTAACTGATCATTACATTCTGTTAATTGCTTTAACTCATTCTTCTATTCTTGATAACTCCTCTCATGCAAAAGAAAGCAAGACACTTGTCTTCTTCTTATTCGTTGCACGTTCCTCAACTGTTCTCCTCCGTTGATTCTTCTGAATTATCTGGACCGTTGATCGATCCTCGTTGAAATCTATATAAACCCCCCTCATCTCCTTCATTGAGCCTCTCTCTTCGATCGTATTCTCAGGCATACTTAACAGAGCTTTGAGCATACAAAATGCGTCGATTGAGCAACCTTACGATCTCTTAACATTGATCTTTGAGCACATTGAGCACACTACTTGCTTGTTGCAGCTATGGTTTCGCAACTTGATTGAGCAATCTACACTTCTCCAAAAAGGGAACAATACAGGTTTTGGTAAGAGCTTTCATTTTGTCTTTGATTTTATGATAATGACTTTTACTTAGATTGGTTCACTTTATGTGATTGGTTTTTGGTTTTATTAGTTTAGATTTAATCGATTTTTCCTCATACACAACAGAAGGACCAAGCCAGTTGGGTTCAAACTTTCCTGTCTTCTCCCGATCCTGCTAATTGCAGGTATTTTCTTTGAGCACTAGATCACCAACATTAAAGACCCTTAGACAGACTCTGTGATTATAGATTCTTAACATTCTTTGTTGGTAGGCTTTGAGATGGTTGAAATCATTCTGTTGTTTCTCCTCCAATAGTTCTAACTCTTGTAGTCTAGAAACTCTGTAGTCCTCATTAGTTATATGACGTTTTAACGACACCCTCAAAGATGGTAACTCGACCTCAATGGGGAAAATAGCTTCAGAACCATAGACAAGGGCATATGGTGTGGCACTTGTGGGATTGTGTATGCTAGTTCGATAGGCCCACAGAGTGGAATTTAGTTACACGTGCCAATCACGGCTGGCGTCATTGATAGTTCTCATGAGGATTTTCAAGATGGTTTTGTTGGATGCCTCTACCTGACCGTTGCCTTGTGGGTAGTATGGGATGGAGAAGTGGTGTTGGATTTGGAATTTGTCACAGAGCTCTTGGACATCCTAGGTTTTGAAGGGTCTTCCATTATCCGTGACTATGGATGAGGGAATTCTGTATCGACAAATGAGGTAATTAAGGATGGAGGCAATTTGTTTACCTATGACATTGGTGAGTGGGATGGCTTCAATCCACTTGGTAAAATACTTAGTGGCAGTGATAATGAACTTGTGGTCGTTGGATGATGGAGGGTGGATTTTTCCCACAAGGTTGAGTCCCGACTGACAAAAGGGCCAAGGTGTCGTTAAAGGCCACAGTTCCTGAGCTGGTGCATGGATGAGGTTACCATGAATCTGACACTGCTTGCATTTCTTGACAAAATGATATGAGTCTATCTCCATGTTCAGCCAATAGTATCCCAAACGCATGAGTTTCTTAGCCAAGGTAGGACCACTAGAGTGTGTTCCGTAGATTCCTTCGTGTACTTCTCATAAGGCGGTTTGAGATTTGTCACGTTCAAGACATCTGAGTAGAGTACCATCCAAACCTTGGCAGTAGAGGGTGTTGACGATAATGGTATAATGGGATGTTTGGTGGATAAAGGTTCGACGTTGGTTGTTGGATAAGTCAGCTGGTAAGGTATTATCCTTGAGGTAAGTGTAAATTTTACCATACAAGGGTGAATTAGATCCTACTAAGAGGCAAATGGATTGTGTGGTGGGGATATCATAAGCTGGTTGTGTGACTGACTCCACCAAGAACTCAAAACGTGACTCATTATCTGGTATATCAAGAAGTGAGGCGATGGTTGCCATGGCATCTACTGCTTTGTTCTCTATGCGAGGAATCTACTCAAAGGAGATTATCACAAAGTATCCTTTAAAGTCATCTACCATACGCTTGTATGGTATTAGCTTGTCATCTTTCGTCTGATAGTCATCATTTACTTGATTAATGACAAGTTGCGAATCTCCATAGACATGTAGCTCTTTCACTTTCCACTCTGTAGCCATCTTAAGACCAATGACTAAGGCCTCATACTCCACTATAATGTTTGTGCAAGGAAAAAGCAGATGATAGGACTTAGGTATTGTGTCGCCTTGAGGAGTGACTAATAAGATTCCAGCCCCCGATCCATGGTTTGTATAAGACCCATCAAAGTAGAGCTTCCATGAATGTGTTGTGATACTAAAGATTGATTCATCAAGAAACTCGAATGTCATTGGAGTAGTATCTTGCAATGGTGCCTCCACCAACTGATCTGCAATGTCTAACCCTTGATAGCTTTCCTTTCCACATATTCTATGTCATACTCACTTAGTAGCATTACCCATTTAGCTAGGCAGCCTATTAGAGCTGCTTTGCTTAACAAGTATTTTAATGGATCACTCTTTGCAATTAGCTTGATGGAATGTGCAAGCATGTAATGGCGTAGTTTTTGGGAAGAAAAAACCACAGCAAGACAAGATCTTTCAATTTGAGAATATTGCAATTCATACCCCACCAATGTGCGACTGATGTAGTAGATTTCTCGTTCCTTGCCTTCATAGTCTTGTTGTGCTAAAAGGGCTCCAAGAGCTAGCGGTGTAGCATATATGTAAAGATTTACTCCTTCAATTTGAGAAATCCATCTTCACACTTCTCATCCCATCTAAATGGGATGTTCTTATGCACGAGATGAGTGAAAGGTTGACATTTGTCTGCCAGTTGTGAGATAAACCAATGGATTGCCAGTAATTTACCTTGTAAAGACAGAAATTGGGTGATGTTCCTTGGTGGTGGCATCTCCATGATAGCTTTTACCTTCACAGGATCTACCTTAATCCCATTTGCTGATACTATGAAACCCAAGAGTTTACCAGAGGTGACTCCAAACACACACTTTTTTGGATTCAATTGGACCTTGAAGTGTTCTAGCCGCTGAAAGATTTTCTCTAGGACATCTAAGTGAGATTCCCTTGTAAGTGACTTCACAAGGATGTCATCCACTTAGTCCTCCATGGTGACGTGCATCATGTCGTGGAAGATAGTAGTCATTGCTTGTTGGTATGTTGCTCCTACATTCTTCAACCCAAATGACATGATGTTCCAGTAGAAGGTACCCCATGGACATGTGAATGCCATCTTATGCTGATCCTCTAGCACTATTCTAATTTGGTTGTATCCAGAGAAACCATCCATAAGAGAGAGCATAGTGTGTCCAGCTGTCAAGTCTACGATGATGTCAATGTTGGGCAATGGGAAATCATCTTTGCGACAGGCCTTATTGAGATCTCTAAAGTCATTACACAATCTAACTCTTCCATCAGGTTTTGATACTGGTACAATGTTTGCTACCCACTCCGAATAATTGATTGCTCTGATGAACCCTGAATCCAGTAGCTTCTTTAGTTCCTCTTTGACTAGCAATGCGATATGTGGATGCATTTTTCTGAGTTTTTGTTTAACATGTTTAACTCCAGGATCTAGTGGTAGATGATGCAAGGTTAAGTCTAGATCTAACCTGGGCATATCTGCATAGGACCAAGCAAAGTTGACCTGTTTCTTTTGAAGAAGGGCACAAATTTCATCTTTTCTACCAGAGATAGAGACTTGGCAAAGTGTATGATCTTTGGGTTACCTTCTGTGCCGATGTCAATAGGTTCTGTAGGTTCTACCATAATTTGTGACTTCTCCTGATACATGTTGTTGGGGAGTGTCAAGCCTTCCATCATCTGGCACCTCAGAGAGATTTTCACCATTAGATGCATCATTTATTTTTACTTTTTTGGGATCTGACACTGCCGCAGAGTAGTTTTCACCATCAGATCCGTGTTTGATTTTTATATTTTTTTAACTGGAAGGCTTGGCACCCTCTCCAAAATAAGCTACGGTATTGAGTTCTATGGCGAAGCCAGCTTTATGATCTCCCATAGGTAGGTAGTCTCTTAGTTCTATGTAATTAATGTAGACATCATCGTTCTGGAACATGTCTAATTGGGGGGTTCCTTGTAGATCCCAATCGATAGGCTTGGGATGTACCAGGGGGAGGGGATCGATAGGTTGATTTGATTCGGTAGGTGTGATGGTAAGGATGGATATATGATCAAGATTGGGAGTGATAGGAACAAGATCTGTGATGGTACTTTCTTCAAGATTATCTATCTCGTGCAAACTCTGACCTTCCTCATAAGTTCTCTCCAGAATGGGCAAATCACACTCTACTAGTCTAGGCCTTAGAGTTTGTCCCTCGCGGTAGGGGCTATAGGTGTGAATGGTATTGATTCCTTTGTCTTCATAGGAATGTTTTGAAAGGTCATCCCATTCATACTCATTAGAATCTGTATCACTATCCTCTTGGAGGTTATGGATCTGTTCCACAAAACAAGTAGTAGCCTTAGCTTTGCCTTTGCCATTGTCTTTGTATCCTAGCTCTCTTATGTCTCGAGCTGATGAGGATGAAGAGGGTTGAATGGGTTCAGTTATTGCTTCTTTTCTCAAGCCAATGGGACCCTGTCCTTCCTAGCCCATTATGTGTAAGATAGATTGACCACACCCATAGATTTTTGTTGGGAGCTTTGGTTGTTTGTCTCATGATGTGTCATCTTTGTCTATGTAGAGACATTGTAGAACGTCTCTTTCCTCACTCTCATTTGATAGGGTGCCCCATTTGACAAAGGGAGCTTTGGGAGTTTTAGGAGGAGCAGATGATTTGGGGAGGGTGTAGGTTGCCCAAAGGTCTTCGGAGATAAAGGCATTTTGACTAAGCAAAAGGTATGCTTGATGGAGTACTCTCCTACCCCTGGTTCTTTAATCTTGACCTTCTGCTCTTTGGCCTTTGATGTGGAAGTTTGGGAGCCAGGATCATGCTGGGAGGTGGAAGATGTGGAAGCTCTATTATTAGGGATGATGAAATCTAGCTTTGATTGGATAGTGTTACAGTGTTGAAAAGGATCAGGGTCACCTTGGATGGTGATCTCTCGGCCATTGTGAGGGAACTTGATACATTGAGGATATGTGGAAGGCACAACTTTCATGGCATGTATCCAAGGTCTACCTAGGAGAATGCTATATACGAGCTCCCTATTAAGGACTTGGCAAACAACTTCTTTCTCCACTTGTCTAATTCTTAACGGTAACACCACAGTTCCTTTGGTTGTCCGTTCTTCTTCATCATAGGCTTTTATTGTGATCTTCTTTCTTGGATCTACTGCAGTTTCTGAGAACCCCAATGTAAGGATTAATTTTAGCGTGCAAATGTTCAAACCTGCTCCTCCATCAATGAGAACCCTTTTGATGTGATGTTTATTAATGAAGGCCTCAATATGTAATGATGCGTTATGGGGTTGAGATATAGATAGATCATCCTATTCCGTGAATGATAGGATGTTAGGTGAGGTAAGATGACCTACCATGGCTTGAAATTTCTCTTGGGCCAAGTTGGTGGGCACAATGGTTTCCACTAGGGCTTTATCTAGAATCTCTTTGTGGGATGGTGATAGATGCAACAACTCTAATATGGATATATGGGCTAGAGTCTTTTGTAGTTGGTCAATGATGTTGTACTTGTGGTGGGTAGATGGTGAGGATGGTGATCTTGGAGGGAGTGTGTGCAAGGTGACTTTCCCACTGTAGGTGGTGATATTGCAATCATATTTGGTGTTGGAATCTGATTGTTTGTTAAACGTGAGCACATTGATTTGTGGGATATGCTCTGATATGTAATTAACAGTGTATTTGAATGGCACGTTCATGTAGTTAGTATCATTGTTCCCATTATTGTGATTTGGTCGGTTGTTATTATTGTTGTTATGAGTGTTCTTCCTGTCATGGTTAAGGAGTAGATCCTTGAATGCCACATGTGATTCGTTAGAGGGATGATCTTTTGTGCCCACATGGTTTTGATCTAGTAAGTCCTGTATGATGTTTTTCAAGCAGATAAAATCACCAGTTTTATGGCCTTTGCCTTTATGGTACTCACAAAAATTGATATCCTTCCACCAAGAAGGTTTGACTTGAGGTTCATAGTCTCTTGCGGTGGGAAGGCTGGTCTCATTGTTTTCCACTAACTTTCTTAAAGTGGACTCATATGACTCCCCCAGTGGTATAAATTTTCATCTAGGAGGAAAGTCGTATGGTTGTCTTGGTTCATTTGACAAAGGTTTGCTCAGTGTTGCATTGTTTGATGCTCTTTGAGATTTAAAATTGGTTGCTTAGGAGCTGCTACTTTAGCATCAACCACTCCATAATTGACGATGCTCTTGTTTTTGGTCCAGAATTTTGACTTATCTGTGGTAGAGTTTGAATTAGGAGTGTCTTTGAATAATTTTATTTGTTCTTTCACGATCATATCTTTTTCGATGAATAACCCCATCTCAATGACTTTTGTGAATGAGGTAGGGCATTGGATTTGAATTTGATAGCTTAGATCAGGATTGAGATTATCGACAAACATTTCTGTCATCTATTTCTCAGGGGCATGATATGAGCACTTGCTTGCAAGTTGCCTCCACCTTTGTAAGAAAACAGCGAATGATTCACCACTCTTTTGTTTTGTGTTGCAAAGGTCAAGCATGGATACCTCATGTTTGATATTATATGAGAAATGCATGACAAATTTGTTCACTAACTCATCAAAGGTACGGATACCCAGGGGGCGTCGAGAGAACCACTCCATGGCTTGCCCTCCTAGAGATCTAAGGAAGAGTCTCATGAGAAAAGTTTCATTGTGAGCAATCTCTAGACACGTGGTGCTGAATTCTCTGATATGATCTCTAGGGTCACCCTTTCCTCTATACTTGTCAAATTTCAGAACTTCAAATCTAAGGGGAAAGGGGATCATGTTCAATCTCTTATCAAAGGGATACAGTGAGATATCCTCCAATGAATAGTGTTTAGTGGACGTCCCTGTTTGGAGGTCCACTAATTGTTGTTGTAGGGTTTGAACTTGTTTTATCAACATGTTTAAAGGTGTGGTTGATTTTGTGGTTTTCTTGCCTTTGTCTATGCCAATGGTTCTTTCCTCACGTGTGCTGTCTTCATGAGTTCTTTCCTCTTTAGTTTCTTTCAACACTGTGACATCAAAGTCAGCGGGGAGCTTAACTCCTTAGGTTGCTAAGTGGAGAAAGAACTTTTTAGGGTCTTGGTGGAGTACTTTGTCCATCATTCATTGAAATTTTCTGTCTTGGAGAGCTTCTTGTAAGTCCTCATGAGATATCTCCTCGTCACTGTCATGAGGGGAGGAGATAATTTTGTCAGACATTTTAGCCATTTCAATTTGTTTTTGCTTCTGCGATCTAGTTAGTACCATGCAATGTGACTTGGAATGGAGTGGGGTGAAATTGGATGCTCTGGTAAGATGTGTTTGGAGGTTGTAGTGAAGGGGATACTATTGGTGATAAGATTTGAACAAGGGTTTTCTTTGATCAATGGTTTCAAACAAGTCGGTCGATACAAAACGGTAGCCAAAAATAAGGATGGTTGAAATCTAATTATTTGGTAGAGACTAGGTTTGCACCAAAACAAACTAGTGAAGTTTTGAGATAGAAGGATGATAGATCTTGTTAGTGGAGACTTACTAGTGATGCTTAAATCCAATATGATCCAAAAATTGCCTTGTGGTAACCTAGTTTTGATAGTTTGATTTGTTCTTAGGAAGTTTTGTGAAATTGTGATGAGGTGATTGATGGAAAAGAGGGTACGCTGTGGAAATGAATGGGAGAAGTGACTGCATGGTTAATTTGACCTTAGAAACTGATACAAGACTAAAATGGGTGCTAAAAAAGGTAGGTGTTTTTCTGACAAACTGTACAGAAGTACTCATTGTGACATATGCACAGGAATAGATGCGTTGGAACAAATTGTATATGCCCAGCAACAGGAAACAAAAGTGTGGATCTGGTGGAAAAGTGGATGTGCCAGAATAGAGTATAAATGTGCAGCTTCAAGAAGTGTATGTGCAAGTATGGTGAAAAAGCAGATGCACAGCAGAACTGTGTAAAAGCACAGCAGAAAATAGATGCGCTGCAGGGTGAAGCAAATGCACAGTAGGATGAAGTAGATGCGCAGATCTGTGTTGTTTTGTTTGATTTTGACTGATTTTAACTTGGTAAAGGCATGTTTTTCAATGTTTTTGGGTTCTTTGTTTGAATTTTGCTCTTTTTTTATTTGTTTCTTCGATTATGGCAAGAAAGACACATCACACACAAAGAATATTTTCATGATTGTTTGATTTTTTTTGTTTTTTGACAAAAAGTAAGTACAAATCCTAGGATGGCAAGGGCAATATATACCGAAATCTCACTTGGATTGCTCCAATTGTGCGTATTCAAAGCAGATAACATCAAGAACTTGGGGCATGGGCTCCTCCTTACAAGTGCACAAACTTCTCTGCCACACCAAGTTTTGGATTCCCAAGGCTCACAAACCTTAGGATTTCCCTATTATCTCTACTATTGAACCGTAAGAACATGAGGCATCTTCGGAAGATAATATTATGTCTTCCTACACCAGTAGATAGGGGTTTTTGGTTTCTACAAACAATGGATATGTAGTATGGGCATCCGTTCCAGTGGTTACACGTGCGGCAATACTACTCTCCGTTATGGAGCCTCCCAGCCTGCAAGGGTTACACCTTGTGGGGTTTATGGGGAGAGGGGTTGTCAATGTAACTAATTCGCACTCATTGTTTGAGACTTTCACCTCAAACATATTTTATTTATAGTGGATTGGAAGAGCTTGGCATTAGCTCGTTACCACTTAAGGTCATCCCACTTGGAAGGAAGGAATTCCAAGGGTAGGCCTCTCTAAAGGACACACATGTGAAATGATGATTCTGGCATTTTGGTCACCCAATTAAGGGGAGAGCATAGTTCTATCATCATTCCAAAATCACGGAAAACACTGGTTCTTTCCTCCTAGTTAAAAAAGAGAAAAACTAAATGAGTTACTCTATCAGGCACACAAGATTTGTTAACTTTGAAAAATCTTTTGAAAGCAATTGTTCAATTTTAATCCTCCTAATTGGGACTATGTTCAATTTGTGATGCAACAAGTACAAATTACTTCCCTCCTATTTAGATCTAAGTGAAATTTGCATGAACAAGCTCAATTACTTCTTTTTCTATTTAGATCTAGATGAGAGTTAACCATGCAACTATATGTCTGACTAGTTCTTAACCTGCAAGGTGGATCTGAGAATATTCCTACAAATGATGTTAGAGTTAGAAATTTCCCAAGAAATAGTTCAAAAACCCTAGAAGAATAAATGCACAGATACAGTGAATGAATGCGTAGAAATAGATGTGTAGTAATAAAGAATGTATGCGCTGTAATAGTGAGTGGATGCACAGATTTGACAGATGCGCAGTAATAGTGAGTGGATGCATAGAAACATCATGTGTACGAATTCTAACACACAAAAACTCAATTTTGAAGTTAAATTGGGGCAAGGGCCCCACGGTGGGCGCTAGAAATGTTATCAGAAAAATGGGAACAATAGTATAAACAACTAATTATCTAATAACCCAATGAAATTGAAATAAGATCAAACACAAAGAGCACAATACCTTGCAAACCTTTCTATTCTATGACTTCCATTGGTTGCCTATCTCGAATTGATCTCGTATATGAATAGAGCCCTCAGAAGGTGCACTTCCTTGCTTTTTTCCAAGATGACAATGGGGAATGGTTGTTGATAGGTTTTTGCAATGAAGAGGATCTTCACAATACAATGATAATGGTGATAATGGTGTGCCAATTGATCTCAAGCTATGGAGTGATTTGTGCCAAAGGTGCACTATGATTCCTACAGAGTAAGTTTATAAAAAGTTTGGATCCTTCAAACAGAGGAATAGGGGTTGCATTTATAGATTTGTGAGAAAGAAGATCAATGGTGTAGAATGAATAAGAAGATCAACGGTTGAGGAAATTTGAGAGGATGTGCACGAATAGGGAGAGGACAAGTGTCCTACTCTATTTTGAGATATGGGAGTTAACAGAATAGATTGAGGAGTTAACTGAGATGACTGACCAGTTAACAAAATTGATTGAGGAGTTGACTGAATTGACTGGAGGATAAATAGGACATGTGGGTGAGGGGATTTTACCTAATTAATTATTAAAATATTTAATTACATGTGCACATGGATTAATTGAATTATTTTTGGTATTAATTCAATTTTGGAGGAAATAGATAATTTAAATAAATATTTGGATTTATTTAAATACAGAGAATGATTTGATATCTATGGATTTAAAGACTTTGGAATTTAGAAGATTTAATTAAATAATTTGATATTATTTAATTTAGAATGATTTTAGGAGAATTTGGATGATTTAATTAAATAAATGATTTTATTTGATTTTTTGGAGAAATATGAATCAAATAAATAAATTGATTTATTTATTTATTGATAGAGGAATTTAAAATGAAATAAATATTTAAAATATTTATTTAGCTAGAGTCGTGTCACTTGTAGGTGCATATAGTAACCATGGTAGCTAGATGTCTTCTCCTACTAAGAGCATCTGCTACTATATTCTCCTTTCCTTTTATATACTCAATTCCAAATTCATACTCACTAAGGAATTCTAACCACCTTCTCTATCGTGCATTAAAGTTAGGTTGAGTAAAGATATACTTGAGCCCTAAATGATCTCTACCTTTAACTCAAAGGGCTTACCTAGAAGATAATGCCTCCACATTTGAAGTGCTTGAACTATGGTGGCTAACTCGAGATCATGAGGCACATAGTTTAACTCATATTGTTTTAACTTTCTTGACTCATATGCAACCACTTGCTTATTCTGCATCAACACTCCTCCTACTCCTTCTCCTGAAGCATCAGTTATAATTGTAAAGTGACTAGTAGGATCTGGTATGGTCAAGATAGGAGTAGTTGTGATCTTTTTCTTTAGCACTTGGAAAGCTTGCTCACACCTTTCTATCCATTCAAACTTCTTACCCTTCTTTTGTAGCGAGGTAATTGGTGCTTCTATAGTTGAGAAACCTTCCACAAACTTTCTATAATAACTTGCAATCCCATAAAACTTCTGACTTCTATTACATTTTAAGGTGCAGGCCATTCCATTGTCATTTTTATCTTTTCAGGATCAACTACAATCCCTTCTGTTGAGATCACATGACCAAGATAGTGCACTTTATCTTGAAAGAATGTACACTTAGATAGCTTACCATAAATCTTTCACTCTCTCAAGCACTGCAAGACTATCCTCAAATGTCTTTCGTTCTCTTCCACTGATTTAGAGTATATCAATATGTCATCAAGGAAGATCGATGCAAAATCATCTAAGCAACCTCTAAAAATGTTATTCATCAAATTCATGAAGGTTGTTGGAGCATTAGTGAACCCAAATGGTACCACTATGAACTCATGTGACCATATCGAGTCCTAATAGTTGTTTTAGAGATGTCTTCATCCTTAATCTGCAATTGGTGATAGTTGGATCTAAGGTCTATCTTTGAGAACATCGTAGATCCTTTCATCTGATCAAAGAGCTCATCTATTCTTGGGAGTGGGTACTTATTCTTTATAGTAGCTTTGTTAAGCATCCTATAATCAATGCATAATGTCAAAGTACCATCCTTCTTCTTTACAATGATAACTAGTGTGCCCCATGGTGACATACTAGGTCTAATGAACCCTTGATTTACCAACTCTTGCAATTGCACTTTAAGCTCATATACTTTTATAGTAGTCATCTTGTAGGGTGCCTTAGATTGAGGCTCAATACCTGGTAGCAAATCAATCGAGAAGTCAAATTCTCTCTTCAGTGGTAACTCTGTCAACTCCACAGGGAATACATCTCTAAAATCTCTAAGGATTGGGTAGTCATTGAATACTAGTTCTTCTTTGTCAAGGTCCTTTACTTGGATGACATAAATGGCACACCCTTTCCTCTTAGCTTTGTTAAATTGTCTATCTGAGATTTATCTAAGCTCTAAAGGTCTCTTAGATCCATTTATTTCCACTTGATTTCCTAGGTCATCCAAACATCTAACAACTTTGTCTTCACAGTTTACTAGAGACTTATGTTCAGCTAACCAGTTGATTCCTAGAATTACATCATAAGACCCTAAAGGTGCTACATACAGATTAACTTGCATCTGAAAACTAGGAAGCTCTAACTCACTATGTACTAGACACGAGTCTACTCTCTTTTCTGCTTTATTGCCATATTGTACCATCCAAGAGTTTTCCATATGCCTAGGTCTAATGGATAACTTAGATACTACTCTAGGATCTACAAAACATTCATGGTACTAGTATCAATCAAAATATAAATAGGTAGTCCATAGAGCTTACCTTGAAACTAAATAGGTGCTGCCTGAAAGTCGGCTTGCCGATTGTCCACTGTGGCATGAATTTGATGTTGAGGTGCTCCTTGTTAATTTATGTTTCCTGTTCCAACTAATCTCTATGGACATGAATTAGCATAATTCTCTCCTCTACAAATATAGCATCCACCCTTAGGTGCTTTCGGTCCTTCAGTTCTTTCCCTCTGGTTATTGTTTCAGTTGTTATAGACACCTCTTTTGTTGCCTCCAGGCTGGTTTCCACCATTTCCATCCTGAGAATTATTACCTCTCTTCAAATTTCTGATATGTTGATTGTTATTGCTTTGATTGTTATTCTATTGATAGTTATGTTGATTATTCTGAGGTCTCTTATTGGTAAACTTCACATCTCTCTACTTATGGTAATTGGCTACTTGTTGCAACTTTTGCTCTTGTTTAATTTCTTTCTCAAAAATTGCATCCATAGTGAGTGGGTTATGAATGTCTACCTCTGCTCCAATTTGGGGCCTTAAGCCTAATATAAACTTCTTGATCCAAAATCTCTCATCTGTCTGGTACTGTGGAACATACTTAAGTAGATGTGAGAATCTCTCCCAATAACTGGTTACGGACATACCTCCTTGAACCAAATTCTAAAACCCTATCATCTTCTTGTTGAAGAAGGCCTGTGGTAACCATCTTTTCCTATAAAGTTGTAGGAAAATTTCCTGTTATTTCACCAAGTAACAATTTCTTATCTGCCTTCTCATTATCCTAGCATGTTGCTACTTCACCAATCAACTAATATGATCCCCACATCGCCTTCATGTGATCAGAAAGGTTTCAGAGCCCAAAGTATTTCTCCATTTCTATGATCCACGCTTTAGCTCCATCTCCAATTGTCTTTCCATCAAATTTGGGTGGTGATACCTTCTTGAGATCTTTCCCCAACTCCTCTACAATCCTTACTTGATTATTAACATTAACTCCAACCTCAGGAACTTGGACTTCTATCCTCAGATTCTCATTTGCATTAGCACCTCCTGGGTTTTCATTAGCATTTTGCTCTCTAGAATTTCCTCTAAGCTCCTGCTCAAGAGCATTCATTCTCGTGTCTTGTTGGGTCAAGAGAGCAAGAATACAGTCCAATCTTCCATCTTGATCATTATTAGCATCTCCATGATTCCTTGCATTTTGACCGTTACATGCACCTCCACAGTTCCTTCTATTTTGACCACTTCCTGATCCTCCACTACGATTAGTATTTCTACTATTCATGATGAATAATCTGCATTAAGTTGGCAACTTAGCATAATAGTCCTAAAAAGAGGCCCTAGTGTTCAACCTAGAGCTCTGATACCAAATGTAAAGCACTCAAACCATCACAAAAGTAAAACGAAGTAAATAATCCATTTAAATACAACATCATAAGAAATGAAAGTAAAACGAAGTAATTAATCTTCTTAATTACAACTTCACAAGTAAAAGATAAATCTCATAAATATGAATAAATAAGTCATTAAATATTACAAAATTGCATGCTCAATCTAGGTGATAGCACTATAAAATAATATAAAAAGTCCATTGGCATTCATGCCATAAATACATCCAATTACAAGTTACAATAATCATGTACAACAAGTATAATAAATCAATACACTCTCCAGTCGCCACAAACCCAAATGGTTCTCCTACAAGCTAAGAGATGGGAATATGGCTCAAGTGCTTTTCTACCCAACCATGAAACAATTACACTTCCCCGGATCCCTTCATGACACAAAGGAAACCCATCCCTACACGAAATGTCTAGCTACCTGGAACAACTAGCAGGTGGGAACACCCGATGCAACCTAATGTCTAATGTGCAATTCTAAATAATGAAATGCAAATTGTATCACAATAGGATGTGGTAGAGATATATATCAATAAAGTTTTCTAGACAAAATATTCATCTTTGTCAATGATAATTCGTTTAGATCTAAACATTTAATCAAATAGTAACCGGTTCAATTCCCTAAAAGAGAAAAATCCATCTCTGATAATCCACATTCGGCATCCTAGCCCAAAAGTAACCCAAACACATTCCTAGATAAAAATCTACTTTTTTCCCCAAGAAAAAAATAAAAAGGATAAAAGAGATAAAGAGAAAGTATCAACCCATTTCACCTATAAACCATCAATAAATTCCCTCTCCAAAGCAACAACCATGAAGACACACTTTCAATAAACAATAGAAGAACATCATTCATTCATTTATTTAAGAAAGTATAAATATGGAGTCTATAATTTGGTTATAATCTTTAACTGTAATTCTTTGTCTAAAAAGGTTTGAAGAATCTAATGTTTAACTCTTTCCAATCCAATATCAGTTTATGATTTAACAATTTAGAGAGTCTTTAAATAAGAATTTATGACTAGTTTAAGCATTAAATAATTATAGATAATATTCAGGAGTTCAACTATCTCTATTCTGTAAAATAACATAACTGTTGTAAAGAGTTTTAAATTAAGCTACAAAAGCAAATCGTTCAAGCTAGAAGAGCTTATATCAAGCTATAGAAAACAACATATGTTTGCTACAGGAACTAGAATATGGCAACAGTGATAAAAATATCTATAGGAACTTTAAAATTTGGGCTACAGAAACAAAGCTTTTTTGCTAAATGAATTAGTAAAATGGCGACAGGTGTCTACTACAACAACAACAAGGTTGCGACAAAATAAATAACAAGCTTCTACAGAATCATATTTTACCATGCTACCAAGGCAGCGATCAAGCTACATGTAATATTGTTTATTTGCAAGCATAAGTTTGGCAAGCCATCGGTCAGCAAGGGGGATAGGCCAATGTTCAACCAAATGTAGAGGGTCAAATACAATAGACATGAACTTATTAAATTTAATGACTAAGGGATATTTCTATAAGTTCAGAAATCTACCCTTTTAGTTTATTCATTTAGTAGGTCATTCCTACAGCTAGGCCACTCCAAAACAGACTGCCAAAACCATAACAGATCAACGCAAGAATAGGAGGTGGGCAGATTTTAAGCAGATTCAAAAAAAAAATCCTCAGACAAAGCTAACCAAATAGCGATCAAAGGGATTCTCAGGCTGAATACCAAAAACAAGGAAGAGGTTATTATATAAGCATAATATAGAGGTAAGTATGCTAGTGACAGGGATATAAAACAAGGCAAGTCAAGCTATAAGCAGGCAGGTCGTTCTATATGCAGACCAACACCTTCAAAAACAAGGTTGATTCTAATTGACATGAAGGAAAAAGAATGCAGACCAAGGAATAATAGAACACAAGCTAGTTTGCTATGGTTTCACAATCATAATCAAACATATTTTATTGCAACTTAATAAGGAAAATACCCAGGTTTGTTTGCTGAAGTAGAAGATCGATTATGCCCTTCCTGTCACTACTCTTAGCTGCTACCTATCATTGCTCTAGCTACTTCCTGTTGCTGCTAAAATTAGTGATAAAAAACTCCCTTTTCTTTTTTGCAAATCGTGGTGATCCTTCCTTCTGTTGTTCCCCCTATTTTTATTAAAAATCTCTGCTAATATTGGCGTTGGGTTTAGGTTTCTTTGCTTTTTTAATAACTCTAGTTTTTCATCCGTTTGCATGAGTTTTTCTGTTTGCATGACCAAGCTTTCTTTCCATTCTTTAATTTAGATTTTCTAAATATAATAATCATAATAATAATAATAAAGTAATTTATCTAATTTTAAATAAGTAATACTCATTTCTTTTAATAAAACAAGTAGTAATTTAAAATTATATATATATATATATATATATATATATGATTTAAGTCTAATTTAGATATTGTCTTCCAAACAATAACATTTATATAAATAGGAAAACATTATTTATTATTATTAAATAATATTAAACACACAATTTTAAATATAAATCAAAAGAATCATTAATATTTATGACTAAATCATACATTCGTAATAGGCTTATTGTAGCAATTAAACACAATATTTTCTAAGTATCTAACCATCAATCGCATTTATTATCCATACAATAATGCATAATAAACCATTCAAAATAATGCAATATGAGACTATGTGAATGTGTGAGTGCATAAGGGTTATCCATCC
This sequence comes from Cunninghamia lanceolata, assembly GCA_027924645.1. Taxonomy (NCBI): domain Eukaryota; kingdom Viridiplantae; phylum Streptophyta; class Pinopsida; order Cupressales; family Cupressaceae; genus Cunninghamia; species Cunninghamia lanceolata. Next base: position 2,092,525 of record BSBN01000835.1, read on the forward strand.
CAAACAGTTCTTGCCGAGTGGCTAGAACATCTCTACCTCAACCATGTTCTCATCTTCGATGAGTACCTGCATTCATTCACACTGAACTTGACATCAATAGGTTAGTTCCCCAAAACATAGCCGAAGCAAAACAGTATAATCACCTCGATAATATTTAATATTCAAATCAATTTTTCAATTTTCACAAATATAACTTCATGATAATTACCTTCACACACGTGGAATATACTCAAAGTAAAACAATCATAGTAAATTTTCACTAATCTAGAGTAATTATATAGTCCATAAAAATGAGAAGTGACATCCTTCCCCACTAGGAAGAGACATCATCACGATGTCTTATTACACAACAAATAATAATGTATCAATCTACCACCAACAATGTATCCAAGTATCATAAAAAAATTAAAAAAAAACTCAAAGTATCATAAATCCATGCATGAATAAGAAATCTATGCTATATCCTCAATGAGGAAAAGATCTATCAACCTCCTCCGCATCCTCCCATGTGGCACTATCCTCTGAATACAGGTCCCATTGGACCTTATACTGCACCACATCCCTACTACGTAACTTAACATTGTGCCTCTCCAAAATTCAAGTGGGCTCCACCTCCTGGATCCTGAACCTAAAGCACACTAATCAAGAATATGTGATGCATCAGGATGATAAAGCTTAAGCAAGGACACATGAAAAACATTATGGATTCTGCAAAGTGTAGGAGGTAGAGAAAATCTATACGCTATAGGATTTATCACTTCCAAGACATCGAATGGTCCTACAAAATGAGGAGCAAGTTTGGACGCTTTGCCAAATGAAATTGAACTCTTCTAAGGTTTGACACTCAAGAATAATTTGTCACCAACTAAGAATTGTCTAGGCATTCTATTTCTATCTACATAACTCTTTTGACGATCAGAAGCTTGCTTCAATTTTTCTTTGATCAATCTCATCTGATCATCCATTTCCCTTAACATATCAGGACCAATCACTATTTCCACCTTATCCCAACTAATAGGTGTTCAACACCTAGGCCCGTGAAGAGCTTTGAGCGGTACCATTCCCAAAGATGCATGGTATGAATTGTTGTATGCAAACTCCACCAATGGAAGATACTCCTCCCATTTATATTGTTGATCCATACAATACATTCTGAGAAGGTCTTCTACAACCCGATTGACTCTTTCTGTCTAACCATTCGTTTGAGGATGATATGCCAAACTGAAATTCAACTTTGTGCCCAAAGTTGCATTAAGAGTTGTCCAAAATCTGGATGTCATGAAAGTGTCTTGATCTAAAATGATCATCTCAAGCACTCCATGCAATCAAAAAATTTCTTGAACAAACTATTGACGAGCAGGATTGCACCTGTTTATGCAAAGCTGTTAAGCTCAGCAATCGTGTGTAACATGGGATCAAACTCAGGCTATGGGTGACCTATGGTGAGCTTGAACCTCCAGATTATGGGTTGGTTCCCTTATAATTTTCAATGGATTTATAACTTTGATATGAAAAGGGTTAAAAGGATCTACTAAAAGCACTAAAACTGTAATCTAAAGTGTGGTGATGCACCTATTTTGATGAAAAACTACAAATCTAACTCACAGTAGATCTCAAAAAATCTATCCACACAATCCACTTTTTACAATGTGACCACAAAAATGATTCTAAGGGAGGCTGGAAATAACTTTCTTCTTGAAGGAAAAAGGGGTTTTCACAAACATGAAAGAAAATTACTCCAATTGCACAATCTAAGAACTGTGATTTCAATGTTATTCAATACATGTAAGTATAAATGAGACAATGATTTTAAAGGCCCTGATATTAAACACAATAAAATCTCATCAAATCATTTACAAAAGCAGTACTAATGGAAAGGTAGACACTTGATTCAGCTTAAAAATAAAGGAACAATTGCATAAAAAGACAAAGAATAGAACCTGTAACCTGTTGTAATCTCTATAAATCTGCAAAATATGAGTTACAAAACCTTCTTTCTCTCTCAAAGTGTAAAGAGAAAAAAAGATAAGAACTAGAAAAACCTAAGTTTTTCTCACAATATATAATATGCTCTCTCCAAGAGACCTAGAAAGGTCAACTGTAGTCAACTGCCTCTAAAAATAAGCTCTCAAAATTGATCCACGAGCAAGCAAGAAAATCCCTAAAAATAAGGGCTATAACTTTCCCAAATCGAGCAAAAATAGCTCCAAACTGCTCTCCTCTATAAGTTTGACCAAAAGGTGGACCAAACTCTCCAATTTTGACCAAAAAATCATGCAAAGAGCTCCAAAAGACTTCAGTTAACTCCATCCTCCAAGTTTGCATGATTTTGGGATATGTGAGCAAGTAATAAAGTAATTTTAGGATGATTACTTTACTATGAGTTACAATTGTCTTATCTTCTTGATTTTACAACTTGTGACAAAAGAATAAACTAATTTATAATTATATTACTTTATTATTTGTTTACATTATTTAGTTGCAAAATCATGCAAATTTGAATGCATTTGCCCTTTAGAAGATTAAAAAACAAAAATAACCACCTATTTCTCCCTTTGCATTCACATGATTACATTAATGCATCAATGATGATGCCAAGATCAAAATGAGCCTTCATGCATGCAAAAAGAAAAAAATATCTCCATTTACCCCCTTATGTCTCCCATGCATACATAATGATCTTGTACAAAATACCTTATAACTCCCTTGCATCATACCATGCATCAATAAATACAATACTATGTATTTCAATAATCAAGGCTAATTCTCCCTTATGTCTCCCATGCATACACATATACTATATTATGCATCATCCATCTCATCATCATGCAAAAATGCCTTATAGCTCCCTTGCATTATATGCATCATATCCTAACACCGCCTTATAGCTCCATGCATAAATAATCATTATCCATTATTTACCTTTTACATTCTCCTTATGTTTGACCTTAACCTCACTTCATGCCTTAGCAAAAAATAATATAAGGCACACGGCCTTATTCTTTGATCATCGTTTTGACTAAAAAAAGGCAAAAATAAAACCTACCCTCACGGGCCCCCATGGCATCATATAGTTTTGAATCATTAGGTTGAAAGATTTAAAAGCCTTCACCATGATGAGGAATTGGATAATAATGATTTTTTGTAAAAGAAGGTCAAAAAAGAATATTCACGTCCTTAGCTAGGGCGTCGACCAAAAGAGAGGAAAAGCTAAAATCATTTGTCATTTTCCACTTGTCTTTTTTGTTGCTCCTCTTGAGCTACCACCATGCTTGCTAGGGTTTGAATGAAAATCCTTTGATTTTTGGCTATCTCTGAGCATATTCTTTCAAGATTTTTTACAGGAATCAAAAAGGTAAACTAACTTCTGTCAATATTGAACCATTTATTTGCATTTTCACTGATTTCTTAGTTTCTTGGCCGCGGCCATGAGGAATTTTTGGTACATTTTTCTTTGTCTCTCACTATGGTTTACTCCTTTTTATGTGGGGCCACCATGGCTAACTACTTGAGCCCTTTTGAAAGCAATATAAAGGCAAGAAACCTGGGTGAAAACCCACAACTTGAAAGAAAATGTTCTTCTTCTCTACAACAGAGAATAAGGTAAGGCTTTGTTTCACCCTGCACCATTCATGATTCTTGAGTGTTTCTCCATATATGATGAGGGTTTGGAAGTAAAAACTATGTGGGTTTTACATTTTTTGAAGAATATTTGAAGGAACCCTTTCTCATAGGCCGCGGCCATGCTCACTGTATACATGAAATATCTGCATTTATTCTCTGGTTCTTGAAACTCCTGGCAAGATGAAAGATGAACACTCTTTTTACCCCAGCCTTTATGCACATATATATTACCATTGCTAGGGTTTTGACAAAAATGAAGCACAAATTGGTAAACTGCTCTGGTTCTTCTAAAACCATTACAGCTGTTGGATATAGAACATGCATATCTATCTTTTTTAAAGAAAAAAGAAAAGTTTCTTTTATGTAGAAACCCTCTTTGGGTTTGAAGTAAAAACTTTATCTTATTTGTATTTTGACCCTAATAGCATAAAGACACAAGGGTTTGAAGGAATCTTTCACCCTTCTATAGCAGCAATGAACTGGGTTTTCATTTTTACTGTTCTTCTTCTGTGTATTTGCAAAGCATACAAAAACCCTTTGTTCTTCTCCTATCTATACTTCTCCTTTTGCATTTTATATGGGTTTTAAAACTTTGTGAAGGAAAATCATCTCTTGGCTTCGGCCTGAGCACTCATATACATATGATTTTGCATTTTATATCTTATTCTTTTTCTTTGCTGGCTCGGTCTCCATGTACAAGACTCTAAGGGTTTTATTGAAAAGTTTATGAAAATGGAAAAAAACTAGTAAACCATACTTTGGTTTACTCTACACCTACTCAGTCTTTTTCTCCTTTCTTCTCTTTACCTTGGCTACTGTATCATCTTTGTTTTCCTTCTAGTTATGTATGTAAAATATCCCTCCTGTAGCAATAAAAAGGAACTATGGGGTTTTATAAACAATGAACACATCCTTTGCTTGTCTCTGTTCTTGAATTTTTGTAGGTGAACAAAAGATAATATTCATGTTGTTCCATTGATTCATCTTTTGTATATGATCATACTTATGTTGACTTGGTTCAACTGCATGTGAACAAGGAAATATACTGTTACAGTTTCAATTTATATTCAATTTCTTGTAGATGAACAAAGAATATGCCTTATGTTGTTCCACTCTTATTACTCTTTATTGATTTGTTCACATGCTTCATGGTTTATTTCTCCATCACAAAATAGGGGGTGTTGTTCCACCTGATTGTATATCTTCTTTATGCTCAACTTGTGACCTTTGATAGTTCTTTCACAAACTTATGACTGTCTCCTTCCCCCATTGTATTTGACTGTCCTATGCATGTCTTGGACTGTTTCCTTAACTGCATTCTGATTGTAACAGTTCCAAGAATGAATGATATTTTCAAAACTTGATTATATTTGATCACAATGAGTTGTTTCTGGACCATGTCAATGTTATACCATTTATGTATATGCACTTTGACTGTTACAGTCACCTGGAAAAGAGGTTCTCCACTAGTTATTCCTTCTTCTTGATCAAATGCATTGTAACATCTCTTTGTCATTTAGATCTCTCATGACTATCCCCTTTCTGAGGTTGCTCCATTTTGATTATTCCTATGGAATGTTCTTCCTCTACTGCTCCATGAAGGGCTATGGATGTACTTTAGATTTTGCACTTTATCATCAATTCATACAGTTTTACACTTAATTAATATCAAAAGATAAATACCTGATCACAATTGTTCACTATTTCCTTTTGTAATTGCACCTCCTATAATTTGTGTGGTATCTTATTTCATGACTGTAACAAATTATTTGTCTAATATGAACATTGGTAATATGTAGAAGGCATAGCATCTCCATGATGTATCATACTACTCCTTATACCAGTCTTCAGCTGTTCCATTTATGTATTTGCACCTAACTGTGTAAAGAGACAAGAAAAAAGGATGTTCTTCTTGACTGTGTATCTTATGGCTAAACATGTTGTTCCATCTTTTAGCTCTTTTGGAAGCATAATGGATTCTTTACAGCTATTGTATATGGCGTTTTGATTTAGTTGTTTCTCATGCTTGTATCTGGTATGACTGTTCCTTATGATGGCACAATGGATTCCTTAGCAATTCTAAATCATATTCACAATAAAAAGGTAGAAGAATACCTGTTCTATCTATTGTTCCACTGTGATTAATCATTCATTATTGCTGAAAATCATGTTTACAATTTGGATATTTTTGCATTAATAACAATACTTGAGCATGTTGGGCTCAACCCTTATGGAAGCCCATTTTCTCCACATGCTTTAACATCTTCAAATCAGCAACATAACTTTTCCTATGCCTACATAGTGAACAAACAAGTTAGGATAAAAACATACCTTTGGAAGCTGATTGATCTCTCTCATGATGATTTGACTTTCAACTGATGATCTGATTTATTGCACATGTCTGATATTGATCCAATCGTATTGATGCATAATGATTACAAGTTTATATATCTGCTGACAAGGCATATGATGAATTTGTATATCCGAAGCTCTAACAAAATTTTCTCCAACCTTGCAGGCCCATCATCCTAATCAGGAGGAAGAGGCTGAAGACATAAAGACCAAGCTAGATAGGAGGATCAACCTTCGTGATAAGGCAATGATGGATATCACTTTCTTCATGTGTTCTTTTCCTTTACTTTATCTTCAGATGTACAACTTGCATGCTTTGTTGCATTGGCTCAGTTTAGTCATTCCCACAGCTTGTGTGGGACATATTTAAACATTCTCTTGAATATAATAAGTTATTTTACTCTATGCAATGATTTATGTATGTTTTGCTTTCTGAATCAAATGCATAGCATAAAACAACTGAATTTGATTTAAAACACATGTTTAAAACATGATGATGAAATGATAGTTTATAAATACCTTTTCTTTTGCACTAAACTATGATACTTAAATAATTCAACATCATAACTGAAAGATATAATCATTTAGATACCTATCATTCCTTGAATGCCTGCTCTCTTATCTTTAGACCAAATTTCATTTATCAAGATGGTTTGACAGCTCTGATTGAGTTGTCACATTATCCTAATAAATGATTCTTCATTGTTCTCTTACCAAGATATCGTGATCATACACTTAAAAAAATTTCTTTTATCCCCTTATGTAATAACTACAATCTAGGCCCTGCTAAATTAGGTGTGATCATAATTTAGTAACACAAACTTCTTAGCTAAAACCAAAGAACCATCTGAAAGATTCCATGGAATAAAATGTGCTACCTTTGTCAACATGTCCACAACCACTAAGATGACATCATGTTGATTCTTAGACATGGGTAACCCTTGAATAAAATCCATACTTATTACTTGCCACTTATGCTCAGGAACACTATGTGGGTATAACAATCCTACTAGATGCACATGCTCAGCTTTGACTCGTTGGCATTCCAAACATCAAGCCACAAATTTCATCACATCCTTCTTAAGCCTAGGCCAAAAGTATAAGGGTCTCAAACCTTCGACCATCTTGGTCACTCCAGGGTGCCCAGAATATGGTGCGTTGTGGACCTCCTCAAGCACTAACTTCCTCAACTCTCCTAAATTAGGAATATACATCCTTCCTTAAAATCTCAAAAGTCCATCTAACTCAATCATATAACATCAAACCTGTGATCTAAGGGGTCTACTTCCAAAGCTTGCTTTACTCTTTCATAATACTCATCCCCTTGAAGATTCTGAATTACTTTCTACTTCAAATTGGATCTCATTGTAACCATGGTAGCCAGATGTCTTCTCCTACTAAGAGCATCTACAAATCTATTCTCCTTTCCTTTTATATACTCAATTCCAAAGTCATACTCACTAAAGAATTCTAACCACCTTCTCTATCATGCATTAAGGTTAGATTGAGTAAAGATATACTTGAGCCCTAAATGATCCATCTTTAACTTAAAGGGCTTACCTAGAAGATAATGCCTCTACATCTGAAGTGCATGAACTATGGTGACTAACTTAAGATCATGTGGCACATAGTTTAACTCATATTGTTTTAACTTTCTTGACTCATATGCAACCACTTGCTCATTCTGCATCAACACTCCTCCTACTCCTTCTCCTAAAGCATCAATTATAACTATAAAGTAATGATTAGGATATGGTATGGTCAAGGTAGGAGCAGTTGTGAGATTTTTCTTTAGCACTTGGAAAGCTTGCTCACACCTTTCTATCCATTCAAACTTCTTACCCTTCTTTTGTAGCAAGGTAATCGACACCGCTATAGTTGAGAAACCTTCCATAAACTATCTATAATAACCTCCAAGTCCCATAAAACTTATGACTTCTATTACATTCTGAGGTGCAGGCCATTCCATTATCGCTTTTATCTTTTCAGGATCAACTGCAATCCCTTCTGTCGAGATCACATGACTAATATAGTGCACTTTATCTTGAAAGAATGTCCACTTAGATATCTTACCATAAAGCGTTTACTCTCTCAAGCACTGCAAGACTATCCTCAAATGCCTTTTGTGCTCTTCCACTGATTTAGAGTATATCAATATGTCATCAAGGATGATCAACACAAAATCATCTAAGTAATCTCTTAAAATTCTATTCATCAAATTCATGAAGGTTGTTGGAGCATTAGTCAACCCAAATGGTACAACTGTGAACTCGTAGTGACCATATCGAGTCCTGAAAGTTGTTTTAGAGATGTCTTCATCCTTAATCCACAATTGGTGATAGCCAAATCTAAGGTATATCTTCGAGAATACTCAAAGTAAAATGATCATAGTAAATGTTCACTAATCTAGAACAATTATATAGTCCATAAAAATGATACATGACAATTTAGTTCTCCAATCTGTATTATACTTTCCTTTGCGTTGTAGAAATCACTACACACTCTTGACAACATTTGGGGTTCTCCAAACTCTTGCCACTATTTCAGTCTAACGCTTATAATATAGGTATGACAAAGTCATTCTCTTCTTTGAATATTTATTTTATTACTTTTATAAAATAGATCTCACTCTTAAACTACAGATATTAGGAGATTGATTCCTTAATATATTTGTTTCATTTCATTTTTTATTTTTTACTATTCCAACTGTGTTTCATATAAAAATAAACATTTCTCCTTTACTTTATTAATACAATTGTTTCCATTAGATTTTTAAAAAAAATCCCTTTGAAAAAATAATCCGAATAATCTACCAGGAAAACAATATACTGTAATTAATGTTGTTATATTAGGATATCACATCCGTTACAGCGATGGATTCACCAATTTAAATAATCTGAATAATCTACCAAGAAAAAAATACTGTAATTAATGTTGTCATATTAGGATATGACATCTATTACAGCGATGCATTCACCAATTTAAACAATCTGAATAATCTACTAGGAAAAAATATACTATAATTAATGTTGTCATATTAGGATATGACATTTGTTACAGTGATGCATTCACCAATTTATTATCTTAGATATTTAATTCCTACACATTAACTGACTTCTTTGCCAACCTGTATAGCCACCTATGTACGATATACCAAATCATGAATGTGTTTATAGGGCGGTGAAAAATCTAGGAAAACAAAAGCTTATATATACATTTAGTTCTCCAGTCTATGTTATATTTTCCTTTGCGTTGCAGAAATCACTACACACTCTTATCAGCATTTGGGTTTCTCTAAACTATTGCTACTATTTCAGTCTGATGCTTATAATATAGGTATGGCACAATCATTCTCTTCTTTGAATATTTATTGAATAGATTTCACTCTTAAACTATAGAAATTAGGAGGAATCATTTGTTTCATTTTTTTTTATTTTTTTACTGTTCGAACTGTGTTTTATATAAAAATAAACATTCCTCCTTTGCTTTATTAATATAATTGTTTCCATTAGATTTAAAAAAAACTTCCCTTTGTAAAAACAATCCGAATAATCTACCAAGAAAAAATATACTGTAATTAATGTTGTCATATTAGGATATGACATCTATTATAGTGATGCATTCATCAATTTATTATCTTAGATATTTAATTCCTACACATTAACTGACTTCTTTGCTAACTTGTATATCCACCTATGTACAGTATACCAAATCATCAATGCGTTTGTAGGGTGGTGAAAAATCTGGGAAAACAAAAGCTTATATATATATATATATATTTAGTTCTCCGGTCTGTATTATACTTTCCTTTATGTTGCAGAAATCACTACACACTCTTGCCAGCATTTGGGTTTCTCCAAACTCTTGCCACTATTTCAGTCTAATGCTTATAATATAGGTATGGCACAATCATTCTCTTCTTTGAATATTTATTTTATTACTTTTATAAAATAGATCTCTCTTAAACTACAAAAATTAGGAGATTGATTCCTTAATATATTTGTTTCATTTCTTTTTTTTTTAATTGTTCGAACGGTGTTTTATATTAAAATAAAAATTCCTCCTTTCCTTTATTAATACAATTATTTCCATTTGATTTCAAAAAAACATCCCTTTGAAAAAATAATCTGAATAATCTACCAGGAAAAAATATATTGTAATTAATGTTGTCATATTAGGATATGACATCCGTTACAGTGATGCATTCACCAATTTAAACAATCTGAATAATCTAATAGGAAAAAATATACTGTAATTAATGTTGCCATATTAGGATATGACATCCGTTACAGTGATGCATTCACCAATTTATTATCTTAGATAATTAATTCCTACACATTAACTCACTTATTTGCCAATTTGTATAGCCATGTATGTACAGTATACCAAATCATCAATGCATTTGTAGGGCAGTGAAAAATCTGGAAAAATAAAAGCTTATATATACATTTAGTTCTCCAATCTATATTATACTTTCCTTTGCGTTGCATAAATCACTACACACTCTTGCCAGTATATGGGTTTCTCGAATCTCTTGCCACTATTTCGGTCTAACGCTTATAATATAGGTATGGCACAATCATTCTCTTCTTTGAATATTTATTTTATTACTTTTATTGAATAGATCTCTCTCAAACCATAGAAATTAGGAGATTGATTCCTTAATATATTTGTTTCATTTCTTTTTTAACTTTTTTACTGTTCCAACTGTGTTTTATATAAAAATAAACATTCCTCCTTTGCTTTATTAATACAATTGCTTCCATTAGATTTCAAAAAAGCTTTCCTTTGAAAAAACAATCTGAATAATCTACCAAGAAAAAACTATACCATAATTAGTGTTGTCATATTAGGATATGACATCTGTTACAACGATGCATTCACCAATTTAAACAATTCGAATAATCTACTAGGATAAAAATATACTGTAATTAATGTTGTCATATTAGGATATGACATTTGTTACAGAGATGCATTCACCAATTTCTAATCTTATATATTTAATTCTTACACATTAACTGACTTCTTTGCCAACCTGTATAGCCACCTATGTAAGATATACCAAATCATCAATGCGTTTGTAGGATGGTGAAAAATTTGGGAAAATAAAAGCTTATATATACATTTAGTTCTCCAATTTGTATTATACTTTCCTTTGCGTTGCAGAAATCACTACACACTTTTGCCAGCATTTGGGTTTCTCCAAACTCTTGCCACTATTTCAGTCTGACACTTATAAGATAGGTATGGAACAATCATTCACTTCTTTGAATATTTATTTTATTACTTTTATTAAATAGATCTCACTCTTAAACTACAGAAATTAGGAGATTGATTTCTTAATATATTTGTTTCATTTCTTTTTTTTTCCTTTTTTACTATTCGAACTATGTTTTATATAAAAATAAGCTTTCCTCCTTTGCTTTATTAATATAATTGTTTCCATTAGATTTCAAAAAAACTTTCCTTTGAAAAAATAATCTGAATAATCTACCGGAAAAAAATATACTGTAATTAATGTTGTCATGTTAGGATATGACATCTGTTACAGTAATACATTCACCAATTTAAACAATCTGAATAATCTACCAGGAAAAATATATACTGTAATTAATTTTGTCATATTAGGATATGACATCCGTTACAGCAATGCATTCACCAATTTATTATCTTAGATATTTAATTCTTACACATTAACTAAGAAGAACTTCTTTGCCAGCCTGTATAGCCACCTATCAATGTGTTTGTAAGGCAGTGAAAAATCTGGGAAAACAAAAGCTTATAAATACATTTAGTTCTCTAGTTTGTATTATACTTTCCTTTGCGTTGCAGAAATTACTACACACTGTTGCGAGCATTTGGGTTTCTCCAAACTCTTGCCACTATTTTAGTCTGACGCTTACACAATCATTCTCTTCTTTGAATATTTATTTTATTAGTTTTATTGGATAGATCTCACTATTAAACTACATAAATTAGGAGATTGATTCCTTAATATATTTGTTTCATTTCTTTTTTTATTTTTTTACTATTCAAACTGTGTTTTATATAAAAATAAGTATTCGTCCTTTGCTTTTTTAATACAATTGTTTCCATTAGATTTAAAAAAAAAACTTCCCTTTGAAAAAACAATCTGAATAATCTACCAAGAAAAAAATATATTGTAATTAATGTTGTCATATTAGGATATGACATCCATTACAGCGATGCATTCACCAATTTAAACAGTCCGAATAATCTACCAAGAAAAATATACTGTAATTAATGTTGTCATATTAGGATATGACATCTGTTACGGTGATGCATTCACCAATTTATTATTTTAGATATTTAATTCCTACACATTAATTGACTTCTTTGCCAATTTGTATAGCCACCTATGTATGGTGTACCAAATCATCAATGCGTTTGTAGGGTGGTGAAAAACCTGGGAAAACAAAATCTTATATATACATTTAGTTCTCCAATCTGTAATATACTTTCCTTTGCGTTGCAGAAATCACTACACACTCTTGCCATCATTTGGGTTTCTCCAAACTCTTGTCACTATTTCAGTCTGACACTTATAATATAGGTATGGCACAATCATTCTCTTCTTTGAATATTTATTTTATTACTTTTATTGAATAGATCTCACTCTTAAACTACATAAATTAGGAGATCAATTCCTTAATATATTTGTTTCATTTCTTTTTTTATTTTTTACTGTTTGAACTGTGTTTTATATAAAAATAAAAATTCCTCCTTTGCTTTATTAATACAATTGTTTCCATTAGATTTGAAAAAAACTTCCCTTTGAAAAAATAATTCCAATAATCTACCAAGAAAAAATATACTGTAATTAATGCTGTCATGTTAGGATATGACATATGTTACAACGATGCATTCACCAATTTAAACACTGAATAATCTACCAGGAAAAAAATATATTGTAATTAATGCTATCATTTAAGGATATGACATCCATTACATCAATGCATTCACTAATTTATTATCTTAGATATTTAATTCCTACACATTAACTAACTTCTTTGCCAACCTATATAGCCACCTATGAATGGTATACCAAATCATCAATGTGTTTGTAGGGCGGTGAAAAATCTAGGAAAACAAAAGCTTATATATTCATTTAGTTCTCCAGTCTGTATTATACTTTCCTTTCCATTACATAAATCACTACACACTCTTGCCAATATTTGGGTTTCTCCAAACTCTTGCCACTATTTCAGTCTGACGTGTTGTGTAGTTACACAACACGCCCCATTTTACCCCAGCAAAATAGGGACCCAACTTTTTTTCTTTTGCTTGGCTTGCTTGTTCCTTTTGCTTTTGGGCAGTATGGTAAAATCAGTAACAAATGTATGTCAGGATGTCATCCTGTGCATATTAAGACCCTAGGGTATAGGTGTAATTTTTAAAGTTAGAATTTGTCACCACAAACCCTGTCAGATGAAAGAGAGTAAAATTCTAAGGAGAATTACTTTTTGAAGCACCCAGAAATTTGTTTAAACAAGGGAGTTATGCGTGGTCAAAGTTTGGTCAACAGGTTATGGGGATATTCTCCTGGTCATAATATCTGGATATTAACTTAATATCTTGACCTCCGTTAACATCCAAACATCAACTTTAATGTATTTAGTGGATCAAACCATTGCATGCATGGACATTAATTAAGATCTAGATGTTAACTTAATATCCGGACCTTAATGTAATATCCATATTCGAGATAATATGTCGATCCAGATGACATCATGTCATTTCGATTTCATGAGGACCTTCAATCCTGATTACGTCACCTAGATATTAGAGCACATGGATATTAGCTTTGCTATCCAAATCTTATTTTAACATCTTGATCTGGATGACATCGTGTCATCCTAATCTTATGAAGAACGCTAAACCTGATTATGTCATCCGGATATTAGTTAACATTTGGATATTAACTTAGTATTCAGACATTATTTTAAGATCCATATCCCAATACCATCACAATCACCCGTGCAATATACTAAGGATATACCTTGCTTACATCATTAGGATATTAAAGCCATAGGGATATTTCACATTCTTATTGTCATGAACTTATTTTTATATCCACTTCCTGATGACGTCATGTCATCTCGCTACAATGAAGGAGTCTCTTCTTGCTGACGTCATTTAGATATTATATCCTTATGGATATTTTACACTCATGATGTCTAGATCTTAGCTTAGTATCCATCCCCTCACTTAACCAATGACGCGATGCCACGTGTCCACATGGATATCTCAACTTACCATGAACATCGTTAGAACCTGGTGGTGGATCTTCAGTCAAGGATTATTGACCCAACCTATGTTGATGTCATCCAAATATTCTCATCCGGATATCCATGGGCATATTCCTTGCAGGATAGCCATCCTCACATCCCTACGCTTTTTGCATTAAATGTTGAGAAAAGGTCGTTGGCTTTTAAATTTCAAAGTGTGCCAACGAACACTTGTATGAAAATCACGTGATCCTATTGTGGAGGCTATCAAATCTCCCGAATACCATTAATAAGCCCTAAAATCATAATTTGTTCAAAATAAAAAGGGATTTTACTACATAGATCCTTCCTTGCTTCTGATTGCTTGTGTTTAGAATTACAATGTTGTCACCAGGAGAATTGAGAAGCAAGGAAGGATCTATGTAGACCTGTCTGTAGATGGAATAACTAAGGCATTTAATTTGCCAACTTCCAGAGGGATCTATGTGCCAAATATGGATGCACTGGCCAAGGAGTATGACCTCAACCAAAAGAATTGTAGAAGGTGATCTACCAAGGATGGAGAGATTCGGCCAACAAGGCCAAGGCAGTGGCCAAAAAGTCACAACACCTCTATAAGTATGATTTCAGTGAAGAGGTGTAGTACATAATTTTCTTGCTCAGCAGAATGAGCGATAGGGCAAATTGTGGAAACTTTGAATCCTAGATGTTCAGACTAATTAGGATGGTTATAGAAAACAAGGATGCCAAGATCCAGTGGGCTAAAATTATAAGTTATACCTTGTATGAACAAATGGTAAACTGGAGGAGGATGAAAGATAGATTTTTCATAATGTCTTCATATCTGGTATATGCCTATGCAACCAAAGGCACATTCCATGGCTTGAAAATAGTGGGAAAGATGGGCAGAGTGCCCCATGAGAATGGGAGCATTACCCCTAGTTAGAGAGGACATAGTCGGTGTAGTATTACAGGCTGGTGAATGACTATTCTATAATGCATATTGTCAAGCTCTTGGAAGGAGATAGAGATAAAAGATTCTCAGTAGGAGCTACTAAATTGATTGATCCATATGGCTCTTGGTTTATACAAGCAAAGACCTATTCATATATCCAGATGGAAGGATTTAGTGGAAATCCATTCATGTTGCCAAGGTATCCATTGGATAAGGTAGTCCTAATGGAGATGGTTAGACAACAGCTCCCAATATTTGAGTTGTATAAGAAGAAAGAGGGGAAACCATACAAGAAGTTCCCTATACAAAGTGACTAGTTCATGATAGGATCTATGGATAATGCCAAATATGCTAAATCATATTTGAAGAATTTGAACCTGCAGTTATTTCCATTAGCAAGAGACTATGATCCCTATCATAGGGTTGAGAAGAGATTTGATAAGAAGTACAAACACAACATGCACCTTGAAGATTATTGGGCTAACTGTGATGATGAACATAAGGTGAGAAAAAGAGAATATCAGTGGCTCACCCTAGATCAGATGAGGACCATGGGGTAGCCTAAGTGCCTCCACAAATTAAGAAGGATGAGGGTGATGTCATGGATCCTAAATATGAAGAAAAGAAAGTATATAATGACACCATCTCTTCTCTAGATTTGACACAAGGTGATGAAACATCAATAGATGTCCTTACTACCAAAGTCATGGAAAGGACTAAAAATTGGGTGGCCCAGAAGGTGAATGAGTTGAAAGAAAAGGTTATTGTTGTCACCCATGATAAGAAGAGAAAAATGAAAGAAAGGGAAGAACCAGAATATGATGACTTCCTGGTACAAAAGAGGTAGGTCCTTGGGACCAAACTAGCAAAGCCTAGCTCATCAGGAGCTGCAAAGCAGCCTATTGCAGAGGGAGTGTCATTAGTATATGTGCCACCTTCACCTCCCAAGGGTACGCTTATGTTTTCTATTCCAACCACCAAGTCCAAGTCACCAATTATGGAAGAGGAAGAGCCTTTGGAAGATGAAGGTCCCAGCCAGATAAGGGTCACTAGAGAGGAAGACATAAATGATGAAGGAAGAGGTCAAGTCACAATTGAAGAATTGCTTGGGATAGAGAAAGATCTGCTACATGGAGTCAAGGTCCTTAGACAAATAAGATATCAAGGCCCTCAGGAGCCATCACACCACCATCAATAGCATCGGGATCAACTGATTCAACTTTGAATGTAGTGAAAGAGCTACAACACAATGTCCCTGTTGAGAGCATTATTAAGGTAAAGTCTAAAATGGCACGAGAGGCCATCAATAAATCATTAGAGAGAGAAATAAATAAGCCTCTTCCATTGAGTGCAATAGTCGATTTGACTGATGATGATGTAGTCACGGATGTGACTAATCATCCAATTGAGACCTTGCTCCACCACTCAAAATATGTAGTTGGGAGCAAAGATGCAGAAATGGAAGATAAAAATACTGATAGAGAGGAGTCTCCAAAGGTGGAAGTGCAAATGGAGCCTCCAAATATTCTTATCGATACAGTCACAAGCCCCAAAGTAATTGATCTGACATATCCATCCAAGGATGGGGAGCAAGAAGAGGAAACTGACAAACATGATCAGGGGCCAGGACAGGATATCCCTATGGATATTGATGACATGGATAAAAATGCCCAAACTGGAGGGCCACAACAGGATATCCTAGTGGATAAATCTAAGCAAGGAACAGTGTTAGGGTTAATCACCAATGCAAAAGATAAGACTGATGAGGGTGAAGGAGGACATCAACTGCAAACACCTCATCAGAGAGACCAAACACAGGGGCCTAAGAATATTCAAATATAAAATATCCAAAAAGAAATGGCCCAGGATATGCATAGTGATAATAAGGTTTAGGAGAAACCAGTAGATACATCTCATTTGGAGCAGCCCATGCCTAAATAAGAAAAGATCCAAGATGATGGTAGGACTGATCAGGATAAGGATTCACAAATAGAAATTCCTAAGGTCATCTCATCACAGCAAGATCAGGATGGAAGACAACAGGAAAATGTACATGATCTTGTTGGTGGGGATGGAGTTAATAAGAATAAGGAGATACAAGATGCTCAAATTGAGTAGCCAGACCAAGGAGGGTCACAATCAATTAGATTCTCATGGATGTCATATGAAGTGGAACATCCACAAAAAGAGACCGAGCCTTTTGATTTCAAATCACTATTTACATTAGATCCATCCAAACAGAGGAGGAGGGCAAGGACAGTCTCGACAATAAAGCGAGATGCATTTACAGGGAAAAGGATAGCTCAAATAGTTGTGCCCATAGTGAACAAGGCCAAAGGAGAAATAAGGCTTGAGGAGTTTCAAGTAACCACCATTGATTTAGGCCATGCTACAGATGAACAAGAAATCCAGGGATTAAGGGATCATACAGATGTCATTGAGGCTAGAATAAAGAAGGCTAAGGCCAAGAAGCAGATGTATAAAGCACAAGTAGCCCAATTACAGGCTTTTGTGAGGAGGTTGGTTGCACCAACCAATATTCAGATTATAGAGGATTCATACTTGAGATTAGTACCCCAAGAAGAGATAGCATCCCTGGATGTGCAAAAGCACCATGCACAAATAATGGACAATTGGTTCAATAAAATCTTGGCCGACGGTGAATAAATAATAAAGATTTCATTATCCAACTGGGAGTTGCTGAGTAATTTGAAAGGGAAGGTAGACAAAGTGAAAAAGGATGTTAGCCAAAGACTAATAAAAAGTGAAAAACATTTGGCCACCCTTAAGAGTATGAGGAAAACAAATACAAACATCCTCATAACAAGGAATGTCTTGACATCTCAGACATTACTTCAACTGGATGACTGGTATGAAGATGTGAGATTTGAGGTGGACATTTTAAAGAGATGTAATTCTAAAGCTGCAGATATTAGTATGAAAATTCATGATCTTTTAGCAGAAAAGATTGAAATTTTGGAAGCCCTTGAGGGCGAAGTAGAATGGAAAGTAGAGAACTAGGATGAGGACTTTGCTACACAAGCATTTAGAGATAATTTCAAGCTAGTAGCAGAGGATCCTATCAAGCATTTTTTTGAAGATACAATTGACAAGGCCAATATAGAGAAGTATAAGGAAGAGATAGATAGCCAAACAAATTGATGGATATCTCTACAAGAGCAACTAAAGGCGCAGGAGCATGCAGCTAAAAGGGTTAAAGTCTCAAATATTGTAGAGATAGAAAAGGCTATCCAAGCATATGAACTCATCCAGGGAAAATGTGTAGAATACCAATAGATACACCATCTACTGATGAGGAGTCTGATGGAGATGCAGAGTAGATATCCTGTTGACCAAGTCAACAATTTTGAGAAATATTCCAGATGCCAGTTGGATACCACCTGATTGATTGCCAACTGGCAATCATGTGCCACATGTAATCCTGATCGTTGAATCTTTTGGAGTGATCCTGATCATTGGATCAGTTGTAACCACATCCTCTCCTTGTTCTATAAAAGGAAGTGGATTGCCATTTTGTAAAATATTAGAAGCTTAATTGAGATTGAATTGTTGAATCTCATGGTTCTTTCTCAAGACTGATTGTAGATATGCATACTTTTGAATGTTGAATGATTGATTGCCAACTGGCAATCATGTGCCACATGTAATCCTGATCATTGAATCTTTTGGAGTGATCCTGATCATTGGATCAGTTGTAACCACATCCTCTCCTTGTTCTATAAAAGGAAGTGGATTGCCATTTTGTAAACTATTAGAAGCTTAATTGAGATTGAATTGTTGAATCTCATGGTTCTTTCTCAAGACTGATTGTAGATATGCATACTTTTGAATGTTGAATGAAATAGAGATACAGATTACAACTAATCATAAACTCTGAGTAATTTTTTACAAATGTCATCTTGATATTTCACTGTGATATGTGTTAGGGTAAATTTGGTTAAACAATGAATATGCAATAAACAACATCAAATACCCATAACTTAATAGAATAGTGAAACTAAGAAGATTAAATGAAATGAAGCAATGAATAAAACAATGCAAACCTTCCTTGAATCGAAACTTCTATTGTTGTCTATCAAGATCATCCTTGCTTGTATGAAGTAAGCCCTCAGAGAGTGCACTCCTTTGTTGTTTTCAAGAATGTCGATAGTGAATGGTTGTGGTGATAGCTGTGCAATGAAGAGGAGCTTCAAAGCTTTGGGTGATCTCAAGCAAATTGTATTGGGGTGCCAAAGGCACGCTGGTGAATTTCTGCAAAGTAACAATACAAATAGCCTAGATACAAAGAATGAAAGAATGAGGTTTCTTTTATAGAGTTAGAAGAATGAAGATCAACGGTTGAGACGAAATGAGCAGATCAATGATTGAGAATGGTTGAGGAATGTGCAACGAAGAAAAAGAGGACAAGTGTCCAAGCTCCATCATGTAACGGGGGAAGTTAAATAAATTGATTGAATAGTTAACAGAATAAATCAACCAGTTAAGTGAATTGATTGGGGAGTTGACTGAATTGATTAATCAGTGAACTCGAATGATTAATTAGTTAACAGACTTGATTGATGAGTTAACTAATTTTGACTGGAGAATAAATAGGACATGTGGATGAGGGAATATTAGCTAATTAAATATTTAAAATATTTAATTACATGTGCAACATGGTGAGGTGGAAAAGGTGAGGTGGAAAGATGAGGTGGATTGATGAGGTGGAATTATGAGATTAGGATTAGGATAGAGGGATTTAGGATTAATTAAATAATGTAGGATTATTTAATTATGTGAGACATTAGAAGAATTAGGGAATTTAATTAAATAAAATGATTTTATTTAATTATGGGATAATGAACCAATCAAATAACCTTAAAATATTTATTTAATTGATAGAAGAAAATAAGAATTAAGATAAATATTAAAATATTTACTTAATTCGGCATGAGCCAATTTTAGGTGTATACATTTTGCCCCTCTTTGAAGCAATGTGTTTTATCACGTTGTTTCAAAGAATAAGAATTTTTCTGACAATGATACATGCTCCAGTTTGCCCCTGGTACAAGTTTGATGACAGGATGCCCCCTCAGGAGATTGGATGGGAAGGAGGTAGAAGGGACGTGATACGAACAATCTCACGAAGACAAAGGGAACAATTAGGTTGGGGTGAAGGAATTGGTTGGAGAAAGAGCCGAATGATATGCAATGAAAGATAGAATGATACCACACACAAGCAAGTAAGCAAGTATGCACAAATGATACAAGAACAAACAAGGTATTGCCCCTGTCAAGTGGTAAACCAACTGATTAATTGATAATGATATACGACAGTGTTGTCATGGCAGGGAACGATATATCCCTAGACCAACACGGCAGGCATGTTGTCATGGCGGGGAATGATAGATCCCTAGAGAAACATGAAGGATAGTGTTTGGTTTCAGGAAAGGAAACATGTCATGTAAGACGCGTGTATTGGTCTGATTTCAACAATGTTACATCCTGTATAAGACAATTGATTGATTAACTGATCGAGTTGGTTTACGACCAGACAAGGATCAAGATCACTGATTGTGATTGGATCATTTGTGCAAGATTGACTTGACTTGATTGGTATGGATTAAGGATGGACCTACATTTGGATCATTGCTCAGACCGACTAGACAAGGATGAAAGATATGATGATAGATAGAAATCTGATTGATAGAAGAAAGACTCGATAGAAGGACTCACAAGCTTTTGTAAACATTGATACTCTACATTTTGTGGATCTTTTATTGCATGGGATATTGATGTATGGATGTATAAATGGATTCTTTGCTTTTGACATCTTGACGGTGCAAGTATTTTGAAGTGCTTTATTTCATCATTGGGCATTTTTTTTTGGGTACTTTTTCTGAAATGTTGTAAGTTAATACAAGCATCTAGGTATAATTGAACCGAGATGACCTGAGTACTGCTTACATGGATTTTGATTTAGCAAGTTAATACAAGCATCTAGTCAAAATTGAATCTAGATGACCTGAGTACTTCTTGCGTATCAACAAACAAGGATTGTCCCCGTTCATGTTAGACCTTTGGTGTCCTCGATGATCTTTTGCCGACCATGTCCTTAGACAAGGCTTCACATTACTAAAGATTAATCCACAAACCACAAACAAAGAAAAGAATCATGCCCCCATCATAGCATCTCTAGCTTTTGGCATCCTCGAGTAGCATAGGAAGGCATGATAGCAAAAATCAAGACTCTGTACTTTAACTGTGTTTCCAATCCACAAAACATTTTTGCATTTAGATGTGTTTGTTTCTTGCCATAATTTGAGTAAAATTATTTAGAAGACCTTAGGTGTTGTTTTGCTTTGCCTTGGATAGGTTAAGTGCCTTGTGTCAAAATTTCTGCTTTGGAGAGCAGTTCTGCTTGCGCTTGCTTGCTTGGTGAGAAGGTTTCACAATCCTTATTGGAGAGACGGACCCTAAGGGACTGACCTAGTGCCTCGGGGGCTCATTGCTAAATGGCCTTGCCTATGTGACGACGTAGAGGCACGTAGTTCGGGGTAAACCCTAATGGACCATGGATGGACTAGAAGAAAGACAACAAGAAAGATGACAAGAAATGGGATGGATGGGACCGTGGGAGCCTTGGGGGTGCATAGGAATATGGCCTTGCCTATGTGATGACGCAGAGGCAACGTAGTTCATGGATTTGGACCGTGGAAAACTGACAAGAGACACTATGCTAGGCTTACACGATGGATACAGTATGGGACAAAACCTTGGTTGACAAGGCCAACAAAGAGATAGAGTATCAAGCCATGATAGGTAACTGTCAAGCATTTATTATGGGACAGATATGGGTTGAATGGGACACAAGGAAAAATGGACTCAAGGTGATTGGTTTCCCAAAGATGGATGAGACAGTTTATCACAAGTAACGCCTATTTACTAGGTTTTCACCACTTGCTTTTATTTGCACGAAAGCTAGAAAGTATACATGACGCCTGTTTGCTAGGTTTTCATCATGATACCTATCCAAGGTGCCTAATTGCCAGGTTTTCACCAAAGGACAATTTTTTTGTACTTTTTTGATTGTTTTTTTTGGTATTTTTTTGGTGTTTTAGATTTTTTTTATTTTATGCCCCCTTTACATTTGGGGTTCTCCTAGGTATAGAACCGGTGAAGATGCATGTTGTTGATCGGGTCATCAAACAGCTCACCCTCTGACATTGCCAACTGATATGCCTCCGATCCATATGCTGCTATAATTACATAAGGCCCAAGCTAGTTGGGTTTGAACTTGCCTTTCTTTTCTCTGTCTTGTTGGTTGCGAGGATTTTCCTTAAGAACAAGATCTCCAACTTTAAAGATTCTTGGGCGAACTCTGTGGTTATAGCTTCTTGACATCATTTGTTGATATGCTTTGAGATGATCAAAGGCTTTCTGTCACCTCTCTTCCAGCAACTCTAGTTCTTATAACCTGGAGACTCTATATTCTTCATCTGATATGAGGCCTTTTAATGACACCCTGAGAGATGGTAATTCAACTTCAATGGGGAGGATAGCTTCTGAGCCATAGACAAGGGCGTAGGGTGTAGCACCTGTGGGAGTATGTATACTGGTTCTGTAGGCCCACAGAGCGGGATTGAGTTGGATATGCCAATCATGGCCAGCATCATTGACTGTCTTCTTGAGGAGTTTCAAGATGGTCTTGTTGGATGCTTTAGCTTGACCGTTACCTTGGGGGTAGTACGGAGTGGAGAAACGGTGTTGGATTTTGAAATGTTCACAGAGTTCTTGGACATCCTGGTTTTTGAATGGTCTTTCGTTATCCGTGATAATGGATGAAGGAATTCCGTATCTGCAGATGAGGTAATTCAGGATGAATGAGGAGATTTGCTTACTTGTGACGGTGGTGAGGGGAAAGGCTTCAATCCACTTTGTAAAATACTTAGTGGCAGTTATGATGAATTTGTGGCCGTTGGATGAGGGTGGATGGATCTTTCCCACAAGGTCAAGTCCCCATTGGTAGAAGGGCCAAGGTGTCGTTAAAGGTCTCAACTCTTGAGCTGGTGCATGTATCAGGTTCCCGTGTATTTGACACTGCTTGCACTTCTTGACAAACTGATAATGAGTTTCTTGGCTAAGGAAGGACCGCTAGAGTGTGTTCCGCAGATCCCCTCGTGTACGTCTTGCAAGGCGGTTATGGATTCTTCTCATTCTAAACAACAGAGTAAAGTACCATCTAGACCACGTCGGTATAGGGTATCGGCAATGATGGTATAGCGAGAGGTTTGGCGTATAAAAGTTTGTCATTGGTTAGAAGATAGGTCAGGCGGGAGGATGTTGTCCTTAAGGTAAGTGTAAATCTTACCGTACCAAGGTGAATCAGATCCAACTAGAAGGCATATGGAATGGGTCTCAAGTAGATCATAAGCTAGTTGTCAGATAGTTTCTACTAAGAACTCGTACCGTGACTCATTGTCAGGTATCTCAAGGAGAGAGGCAATGGTGGCCATGGAATCTACTGCTTTGTTCTTGATCCTAAGTATTTGTTCGAAAGAGATGATTACAAAGTGTTCTTTGAAGTCATTGACCATCCGCTTGTATGGGACAAGCTTTTCATCTTTGGTTTGATAATCATTGTTGACTTGATTGATTATAAGTTGAGAATCACCATAGACATGTAGCTCTTGGATTTTCCACTCAGTTGCCATCTTGAGACCAATTACTAAGGCTTCATACTCTACTATGTTATTGGTGCATGGGAGTAACAAACGGTAAGACTTTAGAATTGTGTCTCCATGGGGAGTCACGAACAAGATTCCTGCCCCTGATCCATGATCTGCGTAGGACCCATCGAAGTAGAGTTTCCAAAAATATGTTGATATGTTGAATAGGGATTCATCTAGAAACTCAAATTGCATCGGTGTGGTGTCCTGTAATGGTGCATCCGCTAGTTGATCAGCAATGATTTGTCCCTTAATAGCTTTTTTGTCTACATACTCAATGTCGTATTCGCTTAAGAGCATTACCCATTTAGCTAGGCGACCCGTGAGAGCTGTTTTGCTTAGTAGGTACTTCAGTGGATCTATTTTTGCAATGAGTTTAATTAAATGTGCAAGCATATAATGTCAGAGTTTTTGTGAAGCAAAAACTACCGCAAGGCATGATCTTTCTATTTGTGAGTATTGCAATTCATAGCCTACCAATGTTCGGCTGATGTAGTAGATGGCTCTTTCTTTATTCTCATAATCTTGTTGTGCCAGAAGAGCCCCAAGAGCTGTAGGTGTAGCAGATATGTAGAGTATCAGTGGTTTCCCTTGAATATGAGGCATGAGAATGGGTGGATTCGTAAGATATTCTTTCAGCTTGTTTAATGCCTCTTCACACCTTTCATCCCATCTGAATGGAATGTTCTTGTGCAGGAGATGACTGAATGGTTGGCACTTGTCTGCCAGCTGGGATATGAATCTGTGGATTACTTGTAGCTTGCCCTGTAGCAATCTTAATTGAGTAAGAGTCTTAGGTGGTGGCATATCCATAATAGCCTTGACCTTGGGTCCACCTCTATTCCATTTGCCGACACGATGAAGCCTAGTAGCTTGCCTGCAGTGACTCTGAACACACATTTCTTTGGGTTCAACTTGACTTTGAATTGGTCTAATCTCTAAAAGACTTTCTCTAACACATCCAGGTGTGATTCTCTTGTGAGCGACTTTGCTAGGATATCATCGACATAGTCCTCCATTGTTACATGCATCATATCATGGAATATAGTCATCATAGCACGTTGATATGTGGCTCCTGCATTTTTTAGCCCGAATGGCATGACATTCCAATAGAAAGTGCCCCATGGACAAGTAAAAGCTGTCTTGTGTTGGTCTTCTGGTGCTATTCGGATCTGATTATATCCTGAGAAACCATCCATGAGAGATAACATGGTGTGCCCTTCTGTTAAGTCAACTATGATATCGATATTTGGCAACGAAAAATCATCCTTGCGGCAAGCTTTGTTTAGATCTCTAAAATTATTGCATAGTCTGACTTGGCCATCAAGTTTGGACACTGGTACGATGTTGGATATCCACTCCAAGTAGTCAATAGCTCTGATGAACCCTACATCCAGTAATTTCTTGAGTTCTTCTTTGACCAATAGTGCTATATGTGGATGCATCTTTCCAAGCTTCTGCTTCACTGGTTTTACTCCCGGATCTAATGGAAAATGGTGTAGAATCAAGTTCGGGTCTAGACCTAGCATGTTTGCATATGACCAAGCGAAGCTGCCCCTCTTTTTCTTGAAGAATGGTACAAACCTGGTCTTTTCCAATGGAGTAAGGGATTTAGCAAAGTGAATGATCTTAGGTTGTCCCTCTGTACCAATATTAACAGGCTCTATCGGTTCCACAACAATTTGGGACTTCTCTTGGTGCATGTATGTGGGGAGAGTGTCAAGCCTTCCATCATCAGGTGCCACAGTTGGGTTTTCACCTTTGGATGCGTCCTTTCTTTTTACTGTTTTGGGATATGACACTGCCACAAAATGGTTTTCACCGTCAAATCCAGTTTTTATCTTGATATTTTTGCGACTGGAAGGCTTGGCACCCTCTCCGAAGTAAGCCACGGTATTAAGTTCAATAGCAAAACAAGCTTTATGATCTCCTTTGGGTAGGTGGTCCCTAAGTTCCATATAGTCAATATAAGCATCATCGTTTTGGAACATATCTAGTTGGGGAGTTCCTCGCAGATCCCAGTCAATAAGCTTAGGATGCACAAGGGGGAGGGAGTCGGAGGATGGACCTGATTCGTTGATAGTTTGAATGGATATGCTAGGAGTATAGGTAGGGGTGGTGTTCAGGATGGTACTTTCCTCCAAGTTGTTTATTGCGATGGAACCCAAACCTTCCTTGAAAGTTGTATTCTCAGAGATAGGCAAATCAGACTCTATTGGTCTATGTAGTAGCATTTGTCCCTCATGGTAGGGGCTAAATATTTGGATGGTATCGACCTCCTTGTCATCATAGGAATGCTCTGTTAGCTCATCCCACTCATATTCATTAGAATCTGTGTCACTGTCCTCTTGAAGTGTATGGGTTATTTCAACAAGACAAGCATTTTCTTTGGCTTTGCCCTTGCCTTTGTATCCTAGACCATTTGTATTTCTAGCCAGCGAGGATGAAGAAGGTTGAATAGGTTCTATGATTCCTTCTTTTCTAAGGCCTTGTCCTTCGTAACCCATTCTGTGCAGGATAGTTTCACCTCGCCCATAGAGTTCTGTTGGGAGCCTAGGCGGTTCTTGTGATGTGCTCTCTTCTTTAGTATAAAGCCATTGTAGGATATCTCTTTCCTCTGTTTCATCAGATAAGGTCCCCCATTTTACAAAGGGAGTTGCGGGAGCTATAGGAGGAACAAATGGCTTTGGAAAATGTTTGGGTTGGCCAAAAGATTGAGGAGACAAAGGCATCTTGGCTAGATTGAGGTTGTGCTCTATGGAGTATTCTCCCACTCCGCTTTCTTTTATGGTAATTTTCTGCTCTTTGGGCCTTGAGGAGGAAGCTTCAGCGGTATGATCATGGTGCGGGATAGGGGACGTATAATCTCTATTGTTTGGTATGATGTAATCAGGTTTGGCAAGGAAGGAGTTGCAATGTTGAAAGGGGTCAGGGTCGCCTTGGATGGTGACTTGCTTGCCATTGTGCGGGTATTTTATGCATTGGTGATAGGTCAAGGGTACTGCTTTCATGGCGTGAATCCATGGTCTCCCTAGAAGAATATTATAAGCGAGCTCCCTATCAAGGACTTGGCACACAACGTCTTTTATTACTGGTCCCACTTGTATGGGTAGGACTACTGTTCCCTTTGTAGTTTGCTCTTCTTCATCATATGTTTTGATAGTAATCTGCTTCCTTGGATAACTTCCTGTTCGGAGAACCCCAATGCAAGGACTAGCTTTAATGTGCAAATATTTAAACCGGCCCCCCCATCAATGAGAACCCTCTTGATGCGGTGCTTGTGGATGAAGGAGACAATATGTAGAGGGGTGTTATGAGGTTGATACACAGAGAGGTCATCTTGATCGATAAATGAAATGGAGCTTGAGAAGGTCAAATTACCTACCATGGCCTGAAACTTCTCTTGGGCTAAGTTAGTGGGGACAGTGGTTTCCACTAAGGCTTTTTTGAGGATCTCTTTATGGGAAGGAGATAGACGCAACAACTCCAAGATAGAAATGTGGGCTGGAGTTTTTTGTAATTGGTCTATGACATTATACTGGTGGAAGTTGGATTGAGAAGGTGACGACCTTGGAGGGGCGGTATTAAGCGTGACTTTACCACTGCGGGTAATGATACTACAACCAGTTCTATTAGGTCTTGATTGTTGGTTGGTCATGATGACATTGATTTGTAGGACAGGCTCAGAAATGCAATTTATGGTATAGTCAAATGGCACACTTGCATAGTTGGCATTACTATTCCCACTGTTCTAATTTGGTCAGTTGCGATTGTTGTTGTTGTTGTTTCCGTTGTAGTTGTTGTCGTTGTCGTTGTTATTGCCGTTGTTATTATTGATGTTGTTGTTATTGTTGTAGTATGGCCTGTCATGATTGAGAAGTGGATCTTTGTAAGCCACATGTGTCTCATTAGAGGTATGATGTTGGGTTCCTCCTTGATTTTGATCAAGCACATCTTGGATAACATTTTTGAGATGGATACAATTATTGGTTGTATGCCTCCTTCCTCTATGATATTCACAATAGTCTGTGTCCTTCCAATAGGGAGGTTTGACTATAGGCTCATAATCACTTGTTGGTGGTAGAGAAATTTCATTGTTAGCCAATAACTTTCTTAATGCGGATTCTTGGGACTCACCCAGCGGTGTGAACTTTCTCCTTAGATTTGTGCTGAACCACGGTCTTGGCTCCCGAGAGAATGGTTTGTTGGGTGCAACATTGTTTGCTTCTCCTTTGAGAGTGAATATGGGTTGTTGCTTGGGAGCTGCCACCTTGGCATCCACCACCCCATCGTTGACAACATTCTTATTCTTGGTCCAAAACTTTGATTTGTCTGTCATGTAGTTGGAGGTAGGTGTGTCCTTGTATAACTTGATTGCCCCCTTGGCGATCATAGCTTTTTCGATGAACAATCCCATTTCAATGACTTTTGAGAATGATGTAGGGCATTGTATTTGTATTGGATAGCTAAGATTGGTATTGTGGTTATGGACAAACATCTCCAATAGCTGCTTCTCAGGTGTATCGTAAGAACACTTACTTGCTAGTTGTCTCTATCATTGTAGGAAGGTGGTGAATGACTCACCACTCTTTTGTTTGGTGTTGCATAGATCTAGCATAGATACTTCATGTTCAATATTGTAAGAGAAGTGCGTGATAAATTTGTTGACTAGTTCATCAAAAGTTTTGATGCCTGGTGGAAGCCGTGAGAACCACTCCATAGCTTGGCCACCTAGAGACCTAGGGAATAGTCTCATTAAGTAAGTCTCATTGTGATCTACTTCCAAACATGCTGCGTTGAATTCCCTAATATGGTCTCTAGGGTCCCCTTTCCCTTTGTATTTGTCAAACATAGGAACTTCGAATCGATAGGGAAATGGTTTCATGATCAAACTTTTATCAAAGGGGTGCGGTGCAATATCTTCCAAGGAGTAGTTTTTAGTGTTTGTACCCGTCTTGAGGTCCAACATTTGTTGCGTTAGAATCTCGAGTTATTTCCTCATGTCTTCCATAGGAGTATTTTGGTCCATGGTTCTCTTTCCTTTGTCATTTGTGTTTGGGTCTATGGCATTCTTTCCCTTTTCGTGATCATTTTCCATGTTTTCCAGGATTGAACTTATATCAAAATCTGCAGGGAGTTTAATTCCAAGACTAGCAAGATAATAGAAATACTTATGAGGGTCTTCATGGAGCACCTTCTCTATTAGGCATTGGAATTTCTAATTTTGGATGTTTTCTTGATAATCTTCATAAGAGATTTCTTTGTCACTATCATGAGGTGTGACGATGTGGTTGGATGAGCCAGCCATTTCAAGTTTCTTTTTGTATTGAGATCTAGTAAGAACCATGCAAGGTGACGTGGGATGAAGTGGACTGGGACTAGAAATTTTGGCAAGGTGCCGATGGAGACTGTTGTGGATAGGATACCTAGGACAAGACTTGGACAAAGGACTTTTTTGCTCAATGATTTCAAGTAAGGCGATGGATACAAGACGATAGCCACTAGTAAGGGTACTCGATACATGTCTTACTGTGTAGGGACTAGTCGTGTAACAAGCCACAAGCAAAGTTCTGTGACCTACTAGGTTTACTTGAATTCACAATGACATGAAAGAAAGGACCTACACTGATCTGATATGGGATATTCTGACTTTGGGACTAGAAAGACCTGATAGAAGGTGGATGGGACAATTGATGAAAGAGAGACTTTTTGGACGAAATGGATGAAAAGTGACTGCAAGGTAGAACCTGATCTCTGATCTTGGAGCTAAGCTAAAATGGGTACTCAGAACTGATAAAATTTTTCCCTCAAAAATTGTGCAAGTGCTCACTGTCGTGTATGCGCTGAAACAGATGTGCAGCAAAAATTGACAAATGCGCAGCAAGTCAGGATATATGCGCCAAACTGGTAAAAGGTGTATGCACAGCAACAGACAGCAAAAGCACAGGAAGTCTAAACAAATGCACCACAAGTCGGCACAGATGCGCAGGAACAAAGGACGGATGCACCGCTCTGGCTTTCTTCAATGTTTTTGCAATTTTTTAGAAATTTTTTGATGTTTTTGGTACTTTGGTTGCAAAAAAAAAGGTCCTCTTGATTTGATTTTCTAAATTAATGGCAAGAAAACATAGCAAACACAAAGAATTTTTATGATTTTTCAACTTTTTTAATGATTTTTTTGACTCTTTTATAGACTAAAAGAAAAGCACACCCTAAGCTGGATTGGACAATATATGTTGAATCCTCTAGCTGTGCAAATTCAAAGTGTGTAGCTTTAAGATCTAGTAGCACCGGCTCCCCTCCATGGCACTCACTTCTCACGCATACCAGATCTGGGTTTCCTTAGGCTCTACCCCCACCGAACCATAGGATTGTCCCTACTACCTCTACTAAGAATCACATGAATTGAGGCCGCTTCAAGGGCTCCGCCCTTTTCATCAACAAATAGGGGTTTTTGGTATACTACACAATTGGTTCGTAGTCAAGGCAACCGTTTGAGTGGTTACACATGCGGTGGCACTACTCTCCATTATGGAGTCTCCCAGCCTCAAAGGGTTATGTCTTAGAGGGTTTTGGGGGAGGTTGGCCATCGGTGTAACACAGCAGCACTCGTTGCAGGAGGTTTTCACCCCAAGCACATTTATTTTAAGTGGATTGGTAGGGCTTGGCTTTAGCTTGTTTCCACTTAGGGTCGTTCCCACTTGGACAGGCGTGCATCCAAGGGCAGGCCCCTCTAAAGGTTAAACAATTGGAATAATAAGTTGGGCATTCTGGTCACCCAAAAAAAGGGGAGAGCATAAGCCTATTGTCATTTGATTAACACAGAAGACACTGATTCATCCAAACCTAGTTAAAAATAGAAAAACTGAATGGGCTATTCTACTTGTGCACTCACGCGGTTGTTAACTTTGAAGTGGTTAAAAAGATAGCAATGTTCATTCCCGTTTGTAAGATAGCAATGATCTAACTAAAGAAGATAGCAATATGCAGATATAGCAATGGTTCAATTACTCTTTTCCTAGTTATGGACTACGTGAAATTTGCATGTATGCATTTTTACTTTCCTAATTAGAGTTAGATTAAAATTGTATGCAAGTTGCATGAACAATGGGTTACTCCTTCCTAATTAGAACTCGATGAAAAATATATGCAAGTTGCATGAACAATAGGTTACTCCTTTCTAATTAGAACTAGATGAAAATTGTATGCAAGTTACATGAACAATAGGTTACTCCTTCCTAATTAGAACTAGATGAGAATTGTATGCAAGTTGCATGAGAATGCCTAAATCAGTTCTATTCAACACTTAGTGAAAAATGATTGTCTTCAGTGGACGTTTTGTACCAAATTGGATTAGTAGTCTCTTGATATCCACCTGTAGTCCACAAAAATAAAAATTGAATCAAGAAATTTGTACATCAAATGGTTAGGTGCAAAACACATAATCTAGAAAATTTCATGAAAATATGATTTTTTACAGAAAAATAGATATGAAAATCATAATCTACATGAAATTCTATGCTGTTTCAAAAAAAAAATTAATGAAAATTCGATAAAAAATGCCAAAGTTATGGCCGTTTGAAGTTTTCAAGGTAAAGTTGACTTTAACTGATTATACCTATTGAAGTTAAGGAAAAATGCTTAAGATACCTATACCACTGAAAAGTAGAGTGAATCAGCTTTCCAATGACTATAAATTTGTGAAAATCCGATGTTCCTGCAAGAAGTTATGCCCAAAAGAAAAAAAATGCCTATTTGGGTATGTAAGAGTAAGTCTAACAGTTACTTAACCTTTTGTGGATAGAGCAATTGCTGGTCACATGGGAGGTTTACTGGTTGGAGGTTAAGTTTGTTGTTAAGGTCTAAATAGGCCTCTGGTCCTCCATGTGACTAGAGGCTTAGGCCCCTAAAAAAATTTTTAAAAAATGAAAAAAATAAAAAAATAAAAATAAAAATGAAAATTTTAACCTAAAATTAAAGTTAAAATTAGGGTTTGTTTTTGTTTTTGTTGTTTTTTTTTTGGCTGTTGCAGGTGTAGGGGAAATGGAGCGGGCAGAGCTGCCAAGTGGCGGAGGGATCAAAGGGAAGCGGTGGGCGGATGGGAGGCGGGCGGTGGAGAGGGAGCAGGGGGTTTTGTAGAGGGGGAGCGGAGGGGACGGGAGGTGGCACGCGGGAGGAGGGAGGTACGCAGGGAGGAGGGTTGGCGGAGCTGGGCGCGGCAGAGGGGAGATCGGGTGGCGGACGAGGGAGGAGGGTCGGGGGGAAGGGCACGGGGGTGTTGGGGAGGCAGGGAGAGGAGGGGAGCGTGGGGGAGGGAGGGAGGGAGCGACAGGGGGTGGGGATCGTGGGGTAGGCCAGGGGGTTTGGGGAGGGGTGTCGGGGGGGCCAGGGAGGTGGCTGCGGGGATATGGGGAGGCCGAGGGCCTACAAAAAAAAAAATTATTTTTGTTTTTATTTTTGTGTTTTCTTTTTTTTTTTAATTGTTTTTGTTAAATTTAAAATAAATAAAATGAAAAATAAATGAATAAAAACTGTTTGTTTTTTTTTTAATTTATTTTTTTTTCTATTTTTATTTTTTATTTGTTGTGTAAAAAAAAAATTTGTATTTTTTTCTCTATTTTTATTTGTTATTTATTTATTTATTTATTTATTTATTTGGCAAAAAGAGGCTAAAAATTTAAAAAAAATTCAAAAATTTTCAAGAAACGAAACTAGACAAATTATATGTTGTTTCTTACCTCTGAGGTCTTCCAGACTCAACGGTGAGCTTGGTTTGTGCGTAGGAGGTTGTTTGTGAAAGTCGCTTGCCAAATGTATAACAAAACACACCTGAGTCTGTGACAAAACAAACTTGACAAATGCTCACAAACACAACATGGGTCAGATCACGGTGGGCGCCAAAAATGTTAGGGTAAAATAGGATCAATAATGAATATGCAATAAACAACATCAAATACCCATAACTCAATAGAATAGTGAAGCTAAGAAGATTAAATGAAATGAAGCAATGAATAAAATAATGCAAACCTTCCTTGAATCGAAACTTCTATTGTTGCCTATCAAGATCGTCCTTGCTTGTATGAAGTAAGCCCTCAGAGAGTGCACTCCTTTGTTGTTTTCAAGAATGTCGATAGTGAATGGCTGTGGTGATAGATGTGCAATGAAGAGGAGCTTCAAAGCTTTGGGTGATCTCAAGCAAATTGTATTGGGGTGTCAAAGGCGCGCTGGTGAATTTCTGCAGAGTAACAATACGAATAGCCTGGATACAAAGAATGGAAGAATGAGGTTTCTTTTATAGAGTTGAAAGAATGAAGATTAACGGTTGAGACAAAATGAGCAGATCAATGGTTGAGAATGGTTGAGGAATGTGCAACGAATAAAAAAAGGACAAATGTCCAAGCTCCATCATGTAACAGGAGAGTTAACTGAATTAATTGGATAGTTAACAGAATAAACCAACCAGTTAAGTGAATTGATTGGAGAGTTGACTGAATTGATTGATCAGTGAACTCGAATGATTAATTAGTTAACAGACTTGATTGATGAGTTAACTAATTTTGACTGGAGAATAAATAGGACATGTGGATGAGGGAATATTAGCTAATTAAATATTTAAAATATTTAATTACATGTGCAACATGGTGAGGTGGAAAAGGTGAGGTGGAAAGATGAGGTGGATTGATGAGGTGGAATTATGAGATTATGACTTAAGATAGAGGGATTTAGGATTAATTAAATATTATTTAATTATGTGAGACAGAAGAATTAGGAATTTAATTAAATAAATTGATTTTATTTAATTATGGGATAATGAACCAATCAAATAACCTTAAAATATTTATTTAATTGATAGAAGAAAATAAGAATTAAGATAAATATTAAAATATTTACTTAATTCGGCATGAGCCAATTTTAGGTGTATACAATATGCTGTGTCCCTTGGAGTGCATGTTAATTGGTAGAGATTGTTGTCATTCTTTTACCTTTGAAGATTAGGATCGACTACATGAAGTTGTGGAATGACCTGGCAACACATGGTTTGATTTCATCTTTGTTTTATGAAATGTTAAATTATGCATATGAACCAATTGTCAAAGACTCGCTCACTTTAAATAATGTTAGGATTTCATTTCAATTTCTTTAAATTTCATTAGATCATCATCATTGAACTGTAAAATACTGAAAATGAAAAGCAGAGCTTAAAATATGCAGACATCCATAGATATATGAATATCATATGCATATTTGAACAAATCGCATGTAGGATTGCAAATATCATGCAAATAATCACAAATAATGACAAAGATCGTAGATATATATGCTTGTAGGCACATTGGAATAGATTAGTTCAAATTAGAATAAATTGGAAATAGTTTCAGAAGAACTAATCAAAGTTATCAAAATAATCACAATCAATCTTAACCAGAGTGATAATCAGAAGAATTGATCAAACGTAACATAAATATATGCATGATCTAGTTAGATATTGTAGGATTTAACATCATTTGTTGAAATTTTATATAGAGCAAGTGAAACAAATTAATATATGCATATCTGGAGACAAATACTTCAAATTCATGTGTAAGGCCCCTAAAGGATTTAACAACAATTCACATCAAACTGATTGAGAGATTATCAAAAGATCATGTTCTGATCAACGAAGACTTGGAATCATCAATTCATCCTGAATTGGTCATATTCTTCAAAAAGATAAAGGTTTACTTTGTGAATTTTTATCATTGTTGTTATGACTAACATCATCATCAACAGTTTTTGGTGCTAGGAGGGTCAAAGCAACTTGATTTGAGGATTTTTTGTCCCAATATCATTTCCCGCACTCACATGAGAAGATATTTTCAAATTTCTTAGCAATACTCCCAATTCTGTGTATTTGTGCAAAGATTCCAACAATATACAACAATTTGAGGAATCCAAACATAAATATCCCGTCCCTATGGTTAATCATCCTGATATTTACAGACAATTATTTGGAATTCCAAAATTTGAGTCAAAATTTGCAACCTCTACAAATACCTTGTTATTTTGGACATTTGTTCATAAATATCCACTCTAGAGGAATAATTACCCTCACATTTGCAAAGACTATGTCAAAATATCCAAAGTCTATCTTGAACTATGAAGCACTAGCTCGTAGACCTAACACCAGGTCAAGATCTTATGGTCCTTTAGAAAAATTACTTGTATTTAGACCTAGACCATGTTCTGCCAGTCAACCTCCAATACAAGTAGTAATGTCATTCTTCACTATTGAGTCACTACTTCTCTTCAATACTTATAATGCCTTGCTGAAAAATCCAGACAAGATTTGTTTGAAATATCATCCCTATCAAGATGCAGATGATCACATCCAAACTTATAAGGAGGCCTATTTCAGGGCTAGGATACAACACGAGGACATTGTATGTAGGTTATTTCCATATTCACTAGGAGAAGAGGCATACGGCCGGTATATCAGTCTTCCTCAATCTTCCATAGATTCTTGGGATGATCTAGAGAAAGCTTTCAAGGGAAGATTCAAAATACTTGTAGATGCAGCCATGATGTATCACCTCTTTGCTACAATTAAAAGAGTTGAAGGAGAGTTGATTTCAAACTTCAATGCTAGATTCCAAAAGATGTATTCCAAGTTGACAGCTCCTTACAATATTGATGATGTGGCAGCCAAGCTAGTTTACTACTCAGCTCTAGATCCTTTGACATCTATGTTCATTAGGAGGACACATCCTGCCATAACATCCCTAGCAGGTATCTTTGAAGAAACTATCAAAGTTAACCAACAATTAACACCCAGTTTTACACCTAACTTAGGGTACCTTGCATATCCTAGTCAACTACAAGCTAGTGGAGCTTTGATGCCTCTAGCTGTAATGTCCAATCCATTGCAAGTACCTCTGCTTAGCATCATGCCTCCTCAAGGTAATGGTCAGGTCATACCTCACCCTAGACATGCACCTCAGGATGTTGCACAAAATAATAGTGGCAGTTCATTCTTCCAACCACATCAAGACACTGTAGTGGCCAAAGTGCAAGAAGAAAAAGATGACATTAAAGAAATATCAGCTCAATTTAAGGAAGCTAACTACTAAACTCACTCATCTAAGGACTCATAATTTTTATGCTCAATCTAATGCACAAAACCAGAACCAAAATAGAGGATATCCTAATAGATGATATGGAAATAATAATGAAAGATCTAGATATCCAGATAGGGGATACAATAATGAGAGAAACTTCAACAACAATAGTAACAATGCCCCTAGGCCATCAAGAGTTTGAAACACCTAGCCTAATAATGGTTCATTACCATCCCTTTGAAAAAACAATCTGAATAATCTACCAAGAAAAAAATATATTGTAATTAATGTTGTCATATTAGGATATGACATTCATTACAGCGATGCATTCACCAATTTAAACAATCTGAATAATCTACCAGGAAAAAAATATAATGTAATTAATGTTGTCATATTATGATATGACATCCATTACAATGATGCATTCACCAATTTATTATCTTAGATATTTAATTCCTACACATTAACTAACTTCTTTGCCAACCTGTATAGCCACCTATGTACGGTATACCAAATTATCAACGTGTTTGTAGAGCAGTGAAAAATTTGGGAAAACAAAAGCTTATATATACATTTAGTTCTCCATTCTATATTATACTTTCCTTTGCATTGCAGAAATCACTACACACTCTTGCCATCATTTGGGATTCTCCAAACTCTTGCCACTATTTCAGTCTGACGCTTATAATATAGGTATGGCACAATCATTCTCTTCTTTGAATATTTATTTTATTACTTTTATTGAATAGATCTCACTCTTAAACTACAAAAATTAGGAGATTGATTCCTTAATATATTTGTTTCATTTCTTTTTTTATTTTTTATTGTTCCAACTGTGTTTTATATAAAAATAAACATTTCTCCTTTTCTTTATTAATACAATTGTTTCCATTAGATTTCAAAAAAACTTCCCTTTGAAAAAATAACCTGAATAATATACCAGGAAAAAACTATACTGTAATTAATGTTGTCATATTAGGATATGACATCCATTACAGCAATGCATTCACCAATTTAAACAATCTAAATAATCTACCAGGAAAAAATATACTGTAATTAATGTTGTCATATTAGGATATGACATCTGTTACAATGATGCATTCACCAATTTATTATCTTATATATTTAATTCCTACACATTAACTGACTTCTTTGCCAACTTGTATAGCCACATATGTATGGTATACCAAATCATCAATGTGTTTGTAAGGCGGTGAAAAATCTAGGAAAACAAAATCTTATCTATACATTTAGTTCTCCAGTCTGTATTATACTTTCCTTTGCATTGCAAAAATCACTACACACTCTTGCCAGCATTTGGGCTTCTCCAAACTCTTGCCACTATATCAGTTCGACACTTATAATATAAGTATGGCACAATCATTCTCTTCTTTGAATATTTATTTTATTACTTTTATTGAATAGATCTCACTCTTAAACTGCAAAAATTAGGAGATTGATTCCTTAATATATTTGTTTCATTTTCTGTTTTCTTTTTTATTGTTTGAACTATGTTTTATATAAAAATAAAATTTCCTCCTTTGCTTTATTAATACAATTATTTCCATTAGATTTAAAAAAAACTTCCCTTTGAAAAAATAATCCGAATAATCTACCAAGAAAAAATATACTATAATTAATGCTGTCATATTAGGATATGACATCCATTACAGCGATGCATTCACTAATTTAAACAATCTGAATAATCTACAAGGAAAAAAATATATTGTAGTTGATGATGTCATATTACAATATGACATCTGTTACAACGATGCATTCACCAATTTGTTATCTTAGATATTTAATTCCTATACATTAATTGACTTCTTTGCCAACCTATATAGCCACATATGTACGATATACCAAATCATCAATGCATTTGTAGGGCAGTGAAAAATCTAGGAAAACAAAAGTATATATATACATTTAGTTCTCCAGTCTATATTATACTTTCCTTTGTGTTGTAGAAATCACTACACTCTCTTGCCAGCATTTGGGTTTCTCCAAACTCTTGCCACTATTTCAGTTTGACGCTTATAAAATAGGTATGGAACAATCATTCTCTTATTTGAGTATTCATTTTATTACTTTTATTGAATAGATCTCACTCTTAAACTACAAAAAATAGGAGATTGATTCCTTAATATATTTGTTTCATTTCTTTATTTTTTTTTTACTGTTCGAAGTGTGTTTTACATTAAAATAAACACTCCTCCTTTGCTTTATTAATACAATTGTTTCCATTAGATTTCAAAAAACTTCCTTTTGAAAAAATAATCCGAATAATCTACCAGCAAAAAAAATACTGTAATTAATGTTGTCATATTAGGATATGACATCCATTACATCTCGATGCATTCACCAATTTGAATAATCTACCAGAGAAAAAATATACTGTAATTAATGTTGTCATATTAGGATATGACATCTATTACAGCAATGCATTCACCAATTTATTATCTTAGATATTTAATTCCTACACATTAACTGACTTTGCAAACTTGTATAGCCACCTATGTACGGTATACCAAATCATCAATGCATTTGTTGGGCAGTGAAAAATCTGGGGAAAAAAAAAGCTTATATTTACATTTAGTTCTCCAGTCTGTATTATACTTTCCTTTGCGTTGCAGAAATCACTACACACTCTTGCCAGCATTTGGGTTTCTCCAAACTCTTGCCACTATTTTAGTCTGATGCTTATAATATAGGTATGGCACAATCATTCTCTTCTTTGAATATTTATTTTATTACTTTTACTAGTAAAAGCACCAAAGGTGCTATCAAATGGCCGATAGGCACAAATATTTATAGGCCTATCACTAAATAGTATACATTAATATTTATATTTGAAAGTCATTGCATGTAGTATTTGGTGGATTAGCATTTATCACATGTCATTTTTCCCACAAACTTGGGGCCTAAAGAAAATAAAAAGAAGCAAGTCCAGTCCAACACTTCACTGCTGAGAAAATTAGCAAAAAAATAAAAGTATATTATGTCAAGAGTGCTAAAAATAATATAGATGAAAGTAAACATACATAATTAATGTA
Source organism: Cunninghamia lanceolata (assembly GCA_027924645.1). Lineage (NCBI taxonomy): Eukaryota > Viridiplantae > Streptophyta > Pinopsida > Cupressales > Cupressaceae > Cunninghamia > Cunninghamia lanceolata. The sequence goes on from BSBN01000835.1 coordinate 2,131,582, forward strand.
AAGTACTCATAAAATATCCATTGTTAACGAAAGAAAATAAATAAAGCTCAAAATGTACATCAAAGTGAAAAATCTATTTAATATAACACAACAAGTGCACATGGACCCACTAATTCCTGTGCATCATAGCCCTATATTTAAGACAACCTTAAGTGTACATTGTATTCTAAATTGGGTGCACACTACATACCCATCTCTTGACTCTTATGCACATTGATCATCAAACCACTTTCTTCCTTGAGTGAACTTCATGTCATTTCTATGTTTCTTACATAGTTTATATATTATTTTAATGGGTGGTTCCAAAACATCACACCCTCCTATAAAGAACAAATTTAATGAATTATCTTTCATTTTTTTCATGGGCTTCATTTTTCATCCAATAATCAAATAATAAATTATTTCATACCTTTTCTAAATGTAGTTTTATAATTATTTCTTGTAACCCTCTTTAAACTCTAGGTTAATTGTATATAACTTTGGTTTTTGTCTCTCTTTTTTATGAAATGTTCAAATAACGTTAACTCTTAACCCCATTTTTATGAAGAAGGCCTTTGACTATTCTTAAGTTAATTTCTTTTTATTTTAAAATTTAATCAACATTTCTCTATCATTTATTTTTTTGTTTGTTTTTAGCCTTGTTATTTTATGTAGGTTAGTGTTGGTATTCACTTTGTGTGATATGTGTGTTTGAACCAAATTTGGCATGTGTTGTGTGTGTGAGAGAGAGCTTGAAAGAACTTTGACTTGTAGTTTTTCTTTGTTTATGAATGAACTTGAGCTATCACATTTTGTGGAGTGAATGAACTTCAACTATCACATTTTGTGGAGTGTATGAACAAACTTTGATGTTCACTTTTGTGTAGAATGCAATTGAAAGATTTGACAATCTTTTTTGTGTGTGTACAAATGAACCTTAGCTATCATTTTGTGTAGAGTGTATGAATGAATTTTGATGTTCACTTTATGTGGAATGTGTTTCTAACTAACATTTTTTTTTGTGTGTGTCCACAAATGAACTTTGTCTATCATTTTGTGTAATGTATGAATAAACTTTGATTTTCACTTTGTGTGGAATGTGTCTACAAACAAACTTCAACGGTGTTCATTGTGAGTCTTTGTGTGTTTGAATGAGTTTTGACTTTCATTGTGAGTTTTTGTGTGTTTGAATGAGTTTTGGCTTTCATTTTGTGTGTGTGTGTGTGTGTGTGTGTGTGTGTGTGTGTGTGTGAATAAAATTTAACATTCGTAGTGTGCATGTTTGAAAGTTAACTTTTACATTCACTTCATGTGAAGAGTGTGTGTGTGTGTGTGTGCCTATGTATTTGAATTTCACTCTATGTGTGAATGATATTTACCAATCTCTCTATGTGTGTACAAAAATATTGATGTTCACTTTGTGTCAAGTGTATGTGTGTGAATGAACTTTGGCTTTCATTGTGTGGGTGGGTAGGTTTGAAAGTTAGCTTTGGCATTCCCTGTGTATGCACATGTTTATGTGAATAAACTTTGGCATTCACTTTATGTGTAAAAAATGTGAATGAACTAACTTTGATTCACTTGGACTTGAGCCATTTATTGTTTGTGTATTGGCATCCAATTTGCTTATGTGAAGCATATGTTTGAACTTTGGCATTGCCTTTTAATTTGTATGAGTTAATTGTGGATCATTTTTTTTGTGTGAAAGATGAGTGAATTACCTTTGGCATTCACTTATTTAATCTATATACTATTTGTGTGTTTAAGTTTGAACTTTTGCATTCACTTAGTGTGAATTGAAAATTAGCATGTTGAATTATGTTTACTATTGTGTGTGTGAAGTGTGTGTTTGAACTTTAGCATTCATCTTTTTTGTGTGTGTGACTGTTTGAACTATTTTTGGAATTTATTTGACACTCATCATGGGTGTGAGGGTGAAGAGCAAGAAAATTTTGAAACCTACTATCTATCTAGATGAAGGCCAGGCAGATGATGGCTTGGATGAAGGAGATATGGATGAGTGTGATCTCTCATATGATGGGGATGAAAACAATTTGGTTTCAAACCACCCTAAACATTTGTCTTTGTGGTTGTGTAGCTTTTGAGATGCTTCCTCTTAAGCTACTACTCTTTGTTCTCTTTGTTGTTGTTGTGTAGCTTTGGAGATATTCATAGAACATAAAGATATTAATTTAAATTTAAGTCTATAAGTAAGTACTTCATTATGCACATTGATATGGAAGATCAATATACTTTCACTTAAAATGATGATAACATACTAACAACAATTTTCAAAACTCCTGACCTCTTGACTATAGGTAAATACAATATTATACAATTTGATATATACTCTCCTTCAAAATCATAATAACTGTTAAACCACCATTTTGGTATAATTATAAATTATTAATAAAACCTATTTCATTTTTAAGAAGAGGAGAATTACAATATTCCAACTTAATTATTTTTAAATCTACTAGTAAACATATTCTTGGTTTTAATAACTACCAAAACACAATTACTGGAATTCATTCAAGTATTATAAGAGGATAAAATAAAAAAGAGTGTATATTTCTAATTTTATTCCAATTTAAATTAAGTTTACTTTTAAAATAAAATAGGATGGTAATAAAAGTTTATTCCTTTTATTAAATAAGGCATTATTTTTAGGAACTAGATTCTATACCAAAATTTTACATATACTAGCCATACGACTTTATTCTTGGAGTCACAGACATTTATTAAAGTAGATTTTTTTATGTTTTATAAATTATCATTCACCAAAAATAAAGCCATGAGGGAAGACAATGGAAAGATTAAAGCTTAAAAAATTATAATGAAAATCTTTCAGCATAGGAGATAAGGCGCTCACGCCCTGGCATGGGTGAAATCAGCCATGGAATAATATCTAAAAGGATTAGAAGCTCAAATAAATACAACGTAGGCAGAGGAAGTAATGGTTCAATCATTCATCTGGCATGGATAATCTAAATCATTGGATTACCTCTAGCACTCAGTATTCAATAAGTTTATACAATTATCTTAGAAGAAACCATGGAATATAGTCAAGGTAGGTCCTTCAAAAATGGCACAAAAGAGGGAGAGAGATAGTTTCGGTGTAGGAGTTTCCATGCAGGATCAACTTATATCTTATGTCTATCAGTTGCATGTTGAAATAGCGCCCAAGAATGCAATGCTGAGGGGCAAAACTTCCCAAATGACGGACATTTAAAAGTTAAAAGAAATCTACAAGAAGATATCAATAGTTTGCTAGAAAAAATTTAGCTACAATATAAAATCAAAAAGCAGGGCACAGAGCAGTAAACATGCGTCACCATAATCCATGAAGAACAAGGAAGTTTGAAGTTTGCCTGGTGGTGCAAAGTGAGGTGCAGAGGGGGAAAAAAATGTATTGCAGGTAAAAAAGTGGCAAGGGAAAGTATATATAAAAGGGAATCCATATATATTAGAAGTCCAGTGCTCTTCTGATACTTCCAGAATTTCACCGATGCACACAAAAATCACGAAATCAGATTTGGCAATATGAATCAATAAAGTAAATTTTAAAATGAGAAGGCCTACCATGATAAAAGAAAGCTAAATAAGAATAAATAGATCAAATTAAGTTTAATTTTTAGATTCAAAGCAGAAACAAAACTAGATATAGAGTTCATCGGCCCCTATGTAGGGGAGAGGTAGGGTCGACGATCTCCTCTGAATAGAGCTTAGCTCCAGGTGGTTCATTCCATAGGCTAGATAGATGCTGATAGCGAGACAGCCAGCTCCATGTCAGTGTGTAGTCATTGGCAATGGGGAACAGGTCAGACCCAATCCCATTGATGAGCCCTACTTGTTAGGGTTAGCCGGCAAAAGATATCAATTAAATGCAAATAAAGATTAAACAGAGGAATGAAAAATACACAGAAATAATAACAGCGAGAGACAAGTTTTAATGTGGTTCACCCAAACTCGGGCTACATCCACCAACAGAGAGTCCAATATTATTATCCAGTAAATCAAACTGATTACAACCAACAATCCCTGCAACTTAATACCGTTGCAAATGCTACAATACAATATGTCAAAAAACCTAACCCTTAGTCACTTTTATCAAGCCTTATGTCAGTTACAAAATAGGGTTTTTTTATGTCGGTCAAAAAAAAAATTCGGGGGCTGCGCCCCCGAACCTCGACAAGGATACATGGCTAGTGCACAATACTTTCCTAATCAGTCGCCACCTACCAACAATCTCCCACTTGGAGACTGATCCTGGACGATACCGCTACACGTGCAGCTCCCACTGGAAATAAGCACCCTGGACTCTGTTGTTCTGATTTTATTGTTTCAATCTTGAAGACCAACTGAAGCTGAAGAGGAGCTCAACTTCTCCCTTGTCACTGCCTTTGTAAACATATCCGCTGGATTTTCATCTGTATGTATCTTTTCCAGCCTTAACTGTCCATTATCCAACACCGACCGAATAAAGTGATACCTCAACTGTATGTGTTTCATCTTTGAATGCAAGGCAGAATTCTTTGCAAGATGTATGGCACTCTGCCTGTCTGTATACAAAGAACTGTTAGCCTATTGTTTGCCCAATTCTTCCATGAAAGATTGCAGCCATATCATCTCCTTGTTTGCCTCTGTTGCAGCTACATACTCTGCCTCTGTGGTGGATAAAGCAACCACCTTTTGCAAACGTGAGATCCAACTCACTATTGTCCCACCTACAGTAAAGACATAACCTGTAGTACTCTGCCTAGTATCAATATCCCCTGCCAAATCTGAGTCTACATACCCTGTTAAATCAGTATTAGAGCCCCCAAAACATAAATGTGTATTGGATGTACCTCTCAAATATCTGAGAATCTATTTTACCGCATTCCAATGCTCCAATCCGGGATGACTCATATACCTGCTAACGACTCCTACAGCATGTGCAATATCCAGTCTCATGCATACCATGGCATACATTAAACTTCCTACAGCTGAAGCATATGGTACCTTGGACATTTTTTCTTCCTCCTCTTGTGTCTTTGGACACATCTCCTTAGTCAATTTCAAATGACTAGGCAAAGGTGTGTTGATAGCTTTTGCATTCTCCATATGGAATTTCTGCAACACCTTTTCAACATAATCAGCCTGAGAGAGTCAATTTTCTGTTCTTCCTATCTCTACAAATTTTCATACAAAAGATTTGTTTTGCTGCCCCCAAATCCTTCATAGCAAATGATTGTGCGAGCTGTTGTTTTAACTCTCTTATGTGATCCATGTTAGACCCAACTACAAGCATGTCATCAACATATAAACATAAAATAATGTAGCTGTCATTATCCAACTTCTTAAAATAAATACAATGGTCAGAATTACATCGACTGCAGCCTTACTCAGCCATAAAACTATCAAATTTTAGATACCATTGCTGAGGTGCTTGTTTTAGGCCATATAAACTCTTCTTCAATCTGCACACCAGTTTCTGCTTACCTTTGACCTCAAATCCTTGGGGTTGTTCCATATATATCTCCTCCTCCAAATCACCATGGAGAAAGGTAGTTTTTACATCTAGCTATTCAAAATGCAAATCTTCAGCAGCCACAATACTTAAAACAGTACGAATAGAAGTCATCTTGACAACTAGAGAAAATATCTCATCAAAATCAATGCCCTTTTTCTGTGCAAATCCTTTTACTACTAACCTGGCTTTAAATCTTTTCTTACCTCCATCTTCCTCTTTCAGCCTATAAACCCATTTGTTTGGTAAAGCCTTTTTACTTGCAGGTAACTTACATAATTCCTAAGTCTAATTTTTTAGCAAGGAGTCCATTTCTTCTTTCATTGCAAGCTCCCACTGAACCTGTGTATCCACCTGCATAGTTTCATCATACCCTTCTGGTTCACCAGCATCTATTAACAAAATAGAATACAAAGAGGGAGAAAACCTTTCAGGAGGTCTACTTAGCCTTGTTGACCATCTAACATTCACTGGAGTTTGTGGTATTTCTGGTTGCTGTTGCAGAGCATGAGGAACCACTGGAGCATCACTATTTGGAGTATCATCCAACACCACATAATCATTTTCTTTCTTCTCATGCTGCTACAACTGATCTTTGTACAACACCTTCTCATTGAATATAACATACCTGCTTCTCACAATTTTCTAATTTTAAAAATTTCAAAGCCTATAACCAAATTCATCAATGCCATATCCAACGAAGGTACATTTTTTTTATTTTGCATCTAGCTTGGTTCTATTTTCAGAATCTACATGCGCAAATGCTTCACATCTAAAGGTTTTGAGAAAAGAATAACTCACCTTCTTGCCTGTCCATGCTTCTTCTGGAATACCATAGCCTAAAGGAACTGAAGGACCTCTATTAATTAAATATACAGCAGTGTTGACAGCTTCTGCCCACATGTTTAAAGGCATCCCAGCATGCAATCTCATGGTCCTTGCATGCTCCATTATTGTCCTATTCATGCGTTTAGCCACTCCATTTTCCTGTGGAGTCCCTGGAACCATTTTCTGCCTACGAATTCCATTAAAGGAACAATAATCCTCAAATTCTTTGTTGCAATACTCACCACCATTATTAGATCTGAGACATTTTAATCTTTTACCTGTCTCATTCTCAACCAAGCTTCTCCATTTCTTAAATATTTCAAATACATCAGATTTCTGCCTAAGGAAATAAATCCATACCTTCCTAGTTGCATCATCTATGAATGTAACATAATATCGAGAGCCACTGAGAGAAGATACCTGAGCTGGTCCCCATACATCTATATGCACAAGCTCCAACTTTTTATTTTTCTTTTGCTTCCCATCCTTGAGAAAACTGACTCTGTTTTGCTTGCCATGCACACAACTTTCACAGAAATCCATATTAATACATTTCAGACCTGGTAAAACTTTCTTAGAATGAAATACCTTCATACCTTTTTCACTCATATGCCCAAGTCTGTTATGCCACAGTGTTGTCTCAGAACCTACAACAACTATTTTAGTCTCTTCCTACGAACCTGTAGCAACTGTTCCTGAACTTGTTTATTTTTTCTCTGCAATAGCTAAAGTAGAAGGAACAGTATGACCTGTAAAAAGATATAAGGTGCTTACTTTCACACCTTTTGCTACTATTAAGGTACCTTTTGAAACCTTTCAATTTTTATCAGTAAATGTAACAATGCAACCTTCTTCAGCTAGCTGCCCTGCTAAAATTAAATTCCTACTGAGCCTTGGAACATGCTTTACCTCTTGTAGTAGCCAATGATTCTCATTCTGCAACTTAATCTTGATTCTTCCCTTTCCAACAATCTGACAGGGTTCGTTATCTCCCAAATAAACCAGCCCAAAATCTCCTTGGACATAATCAAGAAAATAACTTTTATGGGGCGTAGCATGAAATGAGGCCCCTGAATCTAAAACCCATGAATCATCAGCATTAACTAGGGAAAGAATCAAAACATCATCTTTAGACTTATTACTTACCACATTTGCCTCCTTATTGCCTTCTTGTTTATCTCCTTCTTTATTTTTTTGAGACCAGCAATCTTTCTTCAGATGACCTAGTTTCCCACAGTACCAGCAGTCCTTCTGTCCTCTAGATTGGGATCTCTTGTGCTTTGATTTTCCTTGTGACTTCCCATGACCTCTAGAACCTTTTCCTCTCTCCTTTGATCAGCCCCTTCTTTCCGCATTCAAAACACTACCTGATGTGGATCCACCTAAGCTTTGAATGACACCAACAACATCATTAAATTTTAGGGTATTTGAACCAGAAACAGAGTTACTAACTGCCATTACCAAACTATTCCAGCTTTCAAGCAAAGAACATAATATCAAGAGAGCTCTAACTTCATCAAATTTTACATTTACAGAAGTCAATTGACTAACAATCGTATTAAATTCATTTAAATGATCTGTCACAGATCCACCTTCAACCATTTTCAAATTAAACAAATGCTTCATAAGAAATATCTTATTTAAGGCTAAGGGTTTTTCATACAATTTAGCTAAAGCTTTCATCAAACCATCTGTTGTCTTTGCTTCCATTATATTAAATGCCACCGATGGTGCCAGGCACAACCGAATGGTTCCTAGTGCCTTTCTGTCAAGAAGATTCTAATCCTCATCAGTCATTGTTGCCAGTTTCTTGGCTATTCCTTCCAACGGCATCCATAAATCCTTTTGATAGAGGTAATCTTCCATCTGCATCTTCCATAACTGATAGTTCTGCCCATTGAATTTATCGACCTTCAATTTGCCCTCATCTGTCATTGCTCCCACTCAACCATGAGACCTTTCTGCAGATGATAATCTAACAGAACCCACTCTGATACCACTTGTTAGGGTTAGCTGGTAGAAGATATCAATTAAATACAAATAAAGATTAAACAAAGGAATGAAAAATACACAGAAATAATAACAATGAGAGACAAGTTTTAATGTGGTTCACCCAAACTCGGGCTACATCCACCAACAGAGAGTCCAATATTATTATCTAGTAAATCAAACCGATTACAACCAACAATCCCTGCAACTCAATGCCGTTGCAAATGCTACAATACAATATGTCAAAAAACCTAACCCTTACTCACTTTTATCAAGCCTTATGTCAGTTATTTTTTTTATGTTGGTCCAAAACCCTGACAAGGATACATGGCTAGTGTACAGTACTTTCCTGATTAGTCACCACCTACCAACACTACTATCTATAAGGCTACGGCGGATACAGAGAGTAGACATCGGTGGAGTTGATTCATGTCTCCACATTCATTGATTGTGATCCTTCACTCTGTCGAAAGGGAGAGAAGAACCGCTTGAGATAGACTTGTGAATAAAAGAAACCTAAACTGATTTAGTAATTAAGCTGCCATAATCTATTATTGAAATCACACATGAAAATGTTGAATTCTTCTTGTGACAAACGCTGTAGAAGATCAAAATCAACCTCCAAGAAATGATCATAATAATTGATAGATAAGGTGTAAATAAAGCCAAATCTTGGAAAAGATTGGGAGATAAAAGGCACCGAGAGGGAAAGAAGAAGTTGAATCGGGGAGCTAAAGAAAAGGAAACCGCCACCACGAACAACTGCCACCTGTCTCTTCCTTCGGTCACGCATCTTTTTCCCACATAATGTGGACTAAGCACTACAAAAAGAGAAATAAATATTCTTTTTCCCACATAATGTGAACTAAGCACTACAAAAAGAGAAATAAATATATGCCACAGACGGCCAATATTTTTTATTTTTTTGGAAAACTGAAGGATGTTTTTGGATGACGATACTACCAAATTTTGGTAGTTACAAGATGTGTGCACATATAGAATGGCCTATCGGCCAAATAAAATAGATCTCACTATTAAACTACAGAAATTAGGAGATTAATTCCTTAATATATTTGTTTCATTTCTTCTTTTTTTACTGTTCGAACTGTGTTTTATATAAAAATAAACATTCCTCCTTTGCTTTATTAATACAATTGTTTCCATTAGATTTCAAAAAAAATTCCCTTTGAAAAAACAATTTGAATAATCTACCAGAAAATAATATAATATAATTAATGTTGTCATATTAGGATATGGCATCCATTACAGCAATGCATTCACCAATTTAAACAATCCAAGTAATCTACCAAGAAAAAATATATTGTAATTATTGTTGTCATACTAGGATATGACATCCATTATAGTGAAGCATTCATCAATTTATTATCTTAGATATTTGATTCCTACACATTAACTAACTTCTTTGCCAACCTGTATAGCCACCTATGTAACGTATACCAAATCATCAATGTGTTTGTAGGTGTTGATCATGATGTTAGTCATAAACAAACATAGTTTAAAAGTTACACAACAACCTTTACTCATCTTGAAAGATACGATGAATTCAAAGAATTCATGATCCCAAGTCTCCGTGGATTAGTTCATAATCTACTCATGTTACTCAGTGGTTGATGTGTGTTGTTGTTTTCCATTCAAAGGCCTTACATTTGTTTATCAGTAAATTATGTTTCCTGTAAAGATACTACACAGAAAGGTCATTCTACACAGTATATTTCTTCAAATAATGTGTCTGCACTTGGATCTTTGCATGATATTCATCAATGGAACATGTTTTAACTCTAAATATGCTATGAATTTTTAGTTATCTACGAGATATCAACATATTTCATGTTACTTGCTTCAGATTATCTGTTATTTGCAATTGTGATGGTGAATTGTTCTGAAATTAAAAGAAATGTAAAAGAATAATTCAAATTATGATGAATCTTCAGCTATTGAGTCACATACACACTTGATACAATCATGAGGAGAAGAAATCAAACCATATTTTCACCAGGATATTCCACAGCTAGATACAGATGATGCAAACTTCAAAGGATGATGGATGAAGACAATATATGCAGACTGATGAGCACTCCAAGGGACGCAGCAAATCAAAGCATATATCAAGAATTCAAACATAGACTACTCAAGATTTACGATGATTTCTAATCAAAATGGTCTTCTCTTTCATTAAGTATGCAAAAACATGTATGTTTACAATAACTTTGAAATGGGCCCTGATATTTCAGCAAACAAATTTCAATTAAGCTTCTGAATGTCTAAAATAAGGCATCCCTACACCTTTTATAGAATAAGGTGAGGGAGTGGTTACAAATGACCTACGGTCAAGATTTATCAATTAAGATCAACAGTGGATATTCTTTCCTTTGACTTGGTCAACTCCTCCTGTGGCACAAGTTGCCAGCTGGCAACCATCTAGGTAGCTTATTTTCTTCTAAGTACCTGATGCATACGTTTCCTTTGTGGTGCATCTTCATTTACTCCTCGAATTCTTCTTCTTCATCATGATCATCACTTTCTGTGTCTTCATCACCCTAATGAATATCTTCCTGTATATGGACCTTCATGATTGTCCTGATATTTTCATATGCTTCTACTATTCTTTCAATTTCCCTGCCATCCTGAGTTTTGGCTTTACTTATGGCGTGCTTGTGGGCTTGAAATTTATCTTTGAGGACCTCTAACTTGCCCTTCCTGCTGCTCAATGTTTCATTATAGTTCTCCACCCTGACCTTGATCCTCATGATCATGTTCATTGCTTCTTCTGTCAGGTGGTTGAGAGGGTCATCAGCCATTAGCTGGAAGTTATTATGTAGAGCTTTTATGGTAAAGTCTGCATCTTGGTTCTCAATTTTCCCTTCTACTTTTCCCTCCAGGGCTTCCAGGACTTTTGCCTCATAAGACATCATGTTGTGTAGTTTCACACTGATATCTCTTAACTTATTACTGCACTTCTTCAATATATCACATTCAAACCTGATGTCTTTATACCAAATATCTACCAGCATGGCAGTGTTATTATCTAGTACCTTATTATTTATTAGGATCAAAGGATTAATCCTCTTTATTTCACTCAAAGCACCCGAGGCTTTCTCCAACTGGAATGACCTCTTTCTGGTCTCAGTCTGTAATTTATCAACTTTTTTCCTAGAGATACTCAAAGAATTCCACCTCTGCAAAGAGGCTCTCACTACTTCCTCAGCTTTTGTTAGTGTTGATGACATCCATTTTCTCATAATCACTGACTCATGCTTCATAAGATCTAATTGATTAACCTCCTCTTGAGAAATTGTAGTCAATGGGACTGCCTGATCTGATGATGTATTGTCAGGGTTAATCAACCCTTTTATGTATGAATGCAGCTGGGCAATGTGCTCCTTATGCTTCTTATTCTTCTCTTTTTCCTTCTTTACCCTTTGGGTCAAAGAATCAATTATATCCTTCCCTTCCTGACCCTCTTGGTCTTCATTGGCAAACCCCAAGTCAACTGTGGTGATCTGAAATTCTTCTAGGGCGATTTTGCCTTTCTCTTTCTCAACAATGGGAAGTGTTACTTGGGCGGTCCTTTTGCCTGTAGTAGGATCTCTCCTTATTGCAGATGTTAATCTGGCCTTCCTCTAAGGCTTCATGATGGTTTCTAAAAATAATGTTGAAATATCAAATTCTTGAATCTCAAAACCTAATTCCGTACCTATTTCTTTCTCAAGCCATCGAGATACTTGATCTTTAGATCCTTGATGTCTGTTATCATCATCATGTCCACCCTGATCTCTAGCATTTGTCTCAGTTCTCAATGGAGAGGGTGATTTACTTATCTCTTCCTCATGATATTCATCCTAAGAGGGATCCTATTGTGTTTCTTCTTCTGGAGGAACTTCCTCTTGCGAGGGAGGATCATGATGTGTATCTACATGCTGGTCTTGAACCTGATCCTGCACCACCTCCTTTTGGGTTTCATCCGCTTTAGGAATTTCCTCATCTTGAGGTATATTTGTATCCATGGATATTATTGTGTTTGTACTAGGTGCATCAACCTGATCTTGGATCACATTCTGCTCTGCACCTGATGTATCTACCTCCTGGGTCTCCAGGTCATCATGACCTGATGTTTCTCTATCACCTGAGGTTTCTTAAGTCTAGGGGGCATCATCACCTGATGTGTCTTTGTCATTCCTGCCCTTTTGTTGGACTTCTACTATTTTGGGTGCAGCTGGTATTTCTAGTTGTTGTTGGCCCATATCTAGAGTATGACTCTCCACTTCTGTCATCTTGACTTCCTCAATATTTTCTACTTTATCAGGTGCACCTGCTTGATGTTTAGGACTTGCATCCTCTCTATATGTTAGATCTATCACTGCAGGGCTAGTTACCTGATCAACTAACTTATCAAGCCCAATTTGTTGGGCTGCCTTCTCTGGGCTACCTTCCTTTTCTTGTTCTGTCTGCTTCAACTCTTCTAATATCACCCTCTGTGCTGATGGGGTTCCATGTGGGGTCACACGAGTGTTTGAAGCAAGGTATCCATCTGCTGAGGCTACATTTTGTACCACCTCATCATCTAATAGGTCTACAGTTTCCTCTAATGAGAAAGGACCACCTTGGCCTGCTCTAGTGCTTCTTTTGCTTGCTCTTCAGCCTTCTCAGTCTTAAACTGAATGATGGTAGGAAGTGGCACATCATGTTGCAATTCTTTTCTGAACACTTCACTACAGCTCCCCTTAATAGTGTAGGGTCATTTCTTATATCTCCTCTCATAGATGTTCTTTGTTTTTTAGGTGTTGATACTATTAGGGTGCCTTCCTCTTTCTTGTGACCATCATGGGTTCATCTTCTGCAAGCTCCTCTTCAATAAGGATATCCTCCTCTTTCTGTCTCGAGGTTTGGCCTTCATCTTGTATTTCTGCAGTCTTTGCAACTAGCCTTAGGATCCCTTTGGTCTTTTGTTTATCTGCCAGAGGTGGTGCAGATGAGGCTGATGCCTATTCTAATGCATATGCATCTTCAGCTGGTACATCAATTCTCTCAATTACTACCCCCTTAGGTTCATTATCAGTCTTCTTTTTCCCTCTAGGGGATCATTTTCCTTGTTTCTGAGCAGGCAGCCTGTCTCCATTAGATTTTCTCTTCTCTCCAAGGAAGTCATCATATTCTTCATCAAGAATCTCTTGCCTTTTTCTCTTGTTATCCACTGTGATGGCCATCCCTTTCTTCTTCAAGATACTTATTTTTTCATTTACCCATGATTGGGTCAACTACTGCACCCCACCTATGAACTGATCTAATGAAATGTCTTCAGGTTGCGTTAGGTCTGGGGCTAAAATGGTGTCATTATACACCTTTTTATCTTCATATTCGTTTGACATGATCTTGCCATCATCCTTCTTTAACTGTGTAGGTACTGAGATGATATCAAACGTCCTTATCTGATTGAGAGTGAGTCTTTGATATTTTCTTCCTCTGACCTTAGCCTCATCCTCACAATTAGTCCAGAAATCCTCTAAGTGCTTCTAATGTATGGGCTGGCCCATTATCTTTTGCATTCTTCTATATGGATCATATGATCTGGCTAATGGAAATGGCTGTAAATTCATCAGGGTCAAACCCCCTATGGCTTTCTTTATGCCTTCTGAATCAGGACATATATACAACCCTATGGTTACTGGAAATAATACTGGAGGTATCTTCTTGTTTGCTTTGTAGGCATCCAGTATAGTAGATATTTGTCTTAAAAACTCCATCAGGACTACCCCGTCAGTAGGGTACCTGGGTAACATGAGTGGTTGTCCTTCAAAACCTTCTATCATGATGTAAGAAAATGTGGCAAACTGGATGAACTAGGCACCATGCTTGTATATAACTTCCTGAGCTTCCATGCTCAGTCTTTTGGTTCTATCCTCCTGCATTGTTCTGACCAGACGCATAGAAAATGCATCATTCACTAATTTGTAGTCAGGGAGATAATTTGTTCTCTACAACTGAGGGTAATGATCCCATATATGGGCATCATTCAAACTCCCACCAATCTTTCCAACTGTGGTAAGTGCATCAAATGTACCCTTGTAAGAACATAAATATACAACATATGAAGTCATGTAAAATGAACACTCCAGGCCTCCTAAGTTCTTCATTTGTTCATCTAGGGCATCACTAATGATTTTAGCCCATAAGGGCTTATTATCTATATAAATGTACATCATGATGACCCCATACATCCAATCCTTGAAACTTCTAGTAGTAGGCTGGCCTGTCACTCTGCTAAGTAGGGCAATCATATACTGATATTCATCATCAAAGTCAAATTTGTACAGGTGCATTGGCAATTTAGCAGATACAGTATAACTGTTGTTCTTAGATCTCCATTGATATATCCTCTTTCTTGCAGTCTTTTTATTGTTTTCATATTCAACTTCCAGTTTGCGCAGATCCATACTGACTACTTTCCTTCCAACTGGGAGGCTGAAGGTAGCTGTAAGCCCTTTTATTGACAAATCTACATAAACTCTACCATGTTTCTCTACCCACCTCGTCTGAGGGTTGTAATTTCTTGTGCATTCTATTATTAGCTCTGGAGCTTCCATAGCATATGGAAAACCAGCCGCATGCCACATTCCTGAGACAAATATGTTGTCCAGGAGGCTATTATCCTTATCATCATTCATCTTTGACGACCACGCTTCCAGATCTATGTTTCCCTGATGAGTATCTCTGATGACACCATATTTGAACTGTGACACCATATTTGAACTGCACTCCCTCAGGTTGAGAAAACATAGGTTTAAGAAATTCAGACTCTAACCTGTTCCTCCTGATGTCTGTAATGGATTCCTGCAATGAACACGACTTGTCTTACCATCATATTCACATGCATGTATATACAGCACTATACGTTTACGACATCATGCATATTATACTTATTAATCTCCATTTTATCATGATATGCATAATTATAGAGCAAAACCATAAAAGAACTTACTACCTAGATATTACAGAAAATGATAACATGAGGGTTTCTAATTACTTACCTGATAACATTTATCTCCTGGATTAAGCAGATGATTATGGAAATGGGTCGCAAATACTGGTGATAATCACGTGTTCTGTTATGCTGTAAGCTGTATGCATCCGTTGGTAGGTCGTATAAGGGCTTGAGTGTTCTGTGCTCTGTAAATTCTTGTTTTATCGCAAGGTAAAATGAAAATAACCTTGCAAACTCACTTTTAATCTGATTCATGAGGTAAATTAGGGCAAAACCAGGTTAGAGAGATTAAAACCATTGATCTTCTGCCATGAATCTATGGACACTGCCAAGTGTTTGCATCGTGTTCGCAATCGGCTAGAATCCACCTACTGTATTTATGTGCATTAAATGTTACGAGGCATGAAAGGGGGTGATCTTCGGAAGATCGAGTGATATTTGGAATATCGGGTGATATTCAAAATATGACCTGCTATGTGTAATATGACCCTCAGCCTTTGAGCGGGAAAACTGATGCCACTAAATCAGGTGATGTTGAGAATATCGGGTCATGATTTAGAAATCAGGTGATATTCGAAATGTGACCGCTCAAAACTAATATGACCCCCTTTCGAAAGATCAGGATGACGTCACCATCATGCTATTGAAAAGGGTGATCGTTGGAAATATACCTCCGTGAGGTAAAAAGGATGATGACATCACCGCCAGGGTGATTTTCTTTGTTCATTATGATTAGATGATGTCATCAGCATATTGGCACTGGGGTGATATTTTGCGACAGGGTGATATTCAGAAGATCAGGTGATATTCAAAATATCACCCCCGCAAAATATATGACGATGTTTGACGGGTAAATACCATTATCACTTAAGATTGCATCTGGAGTTCTGAACCAAATGTTTTATCAGGTGATAAAATTGCATTGGGGTGATCTTTCATAAGATGACTGATGTTAAGAAATATGACCCCCCCCCGAAATATCAGGTTTGACCAGGACTTTGACTCATCATAACTTTCGTTCCCTAAGGAATATCAAGGTGATCCAAAAGGCAAACCTGCATGAAATTTTGTACTCTTTCTAGCCATGAGGTTATTGACATGAAATATTAACTTTGACAAACTAATCTCATCATGATGACTTACCCAACCCCCTTATGTAGGGTCACCAACATGACTTACTTTTACCAGACCATCGAAAAGCAGAAAAACCAAGAACAAGCCAAGCAGAAAAGTTGGGTCCCTATTTTGTCAAGTCAAAATGGAGCATGTTGTGTAACCACACAACAACTTGCCACCAAAGAAAACAACAAAATTCCAATGATTCAAGTGAGGTGATCACATTCATATATAGTATTCTAACTCTTTCTAAGTATAAGTATCATAATCTTTCTGTTTAATAAAGTTTTCGTCATGGCAACAGTGCTAACAAAGGATCAGGTGTGTGCAAATGATTAATTATCCTCATCTTGAAAGCAAGTTGAAAACATGAGTAACTGATGTTAAGCTACATAGTTTGGGAGCATCCCTCATAGCCAACCTAGATAGAGCCTTACTTCCAGCAGGCATCCATAGCCCCGGTAAGGTTATCTATACAATCCCCCTAAGTAGAGCCCCACTGCCAGCAGGCGTCCATAGCCCCAGTAAAGTTACTTAGATGGTCTAATGTATTTCTTTTTCTCATTTTTCAATATTTTATACTTCATATATCTGATGTCATCATGTAAGCTCAGTGTGCAAGGTATAGTCACTTGCTGATTTAGGTTGGAGATTGTATTGGTAGCAAGGGAGTCCCTTTAGATTTTTCACTTAACACCTATACTTGTGTGTTCAACAAACCCAAAGCTATTAGGTGAGTCATTGTGAAAGAATCACTTTGATCAAGAAAAGGCACCCTGATGAAAAAATATCACAGACCTAATCACAAGTACTTCTCAGAATAAGTCATAACTTATATATGAATTTGTTCTCATCACTTGAATCCTAACAATTTAGTTATTTTCTAGGATGATAAGCTGCATCATCTTGACTAACCAAAATAGAACTCAACAAGTAAACAAAAACAAAAACAAAAACAAAACTGTACAAACAACTATAGAAATATACACTATGATACACATGACTGTCATGAAGCTAACTTAGGCTTGGAAATAATGTTTAAGGAACTGTCCATTAACTGGTAATGGAACATCTTCACTTGTCAAGTTTTTAAGCCTGTAAGTGTTGTCTCCTAATATTTTAGAAATTTGGAAGGGACCTATCCAGAGTTTATCAAACTTACCATGATCTCCTTTCCTCTCATGTGATTTGTCCCACATCAGGACTAAATCTAAGATCCTAAAGGCCTTGACCCTGGCTCTTTTGTTAAACCAGCATTTGACAACAGCTTGATGTTTGGCAAATTGATCAATTGCCTGACTTCTTTTCTCTTCTAGGTGCATCAATTGAAGCAACCTGACTTCTTGCTTATTATCTATGCCCAGGTACTCTTGTGCAAACTGCAGTGTAGGAATCTTTAGGTTAACAGGGAGGATGGGATCCACCCCATATACTAAGTGAAAAGGTGAGTTTCCTAATGCAGCCTTATTCCTAGTTCTGTTTACCCACAAGGCATATTTTAGAAGGGTATTCCACTCCCTAGGGTTTTTTTTTCTATCAACTTTTTTATGATGTTCAACAAATTTTTATTGGTGGATTCTGCTAATCCGTTCCCTTGGGGATAATAGTTTGAGGAAAACTTTAATATGATCCCATAATCAAAAGCCCAGTGGGACAATCTTGTTGAAGCAAAAGCGGACCCGTTATCACTTACCAGAGCATAGGGAACTCTATACCTAGTGACTATATTACTTTCCAAAAATTTGATGACATCTTCAGCATCTGACAGCTCCAGTCCACCTGGTATAGTAGTTAGTAATAGTTAAGACATACCTATGGCCTGATGATGATGGAGGATTAATTGGTCCTATGAAGTCCATGCCCCACTGAGCAAATGGGTGCATCTCCATCACTGGCTGCAAAGGTTGAGCAGCATATCTCTCTCTGTTAGCAGCAACCTAACACACATGACAATATTTAATATGTTCAACGGTATCCTTGAAAATTGTGGGCCAGTAGTATCCTGCCCTGAGGATAGCGTGAGTAGTGGCCAAGGATGACCCATGTGTTGTTCCAAACTTGTCATGTAACTTTGATAAGACCTTGTCTACTTCTAGCCTTTCTAGGCATCTTAGATATATCCTTCATAATTTTTCTTGAAAAGGACTCCCCCTTTCATCATATACTTTTGTGACCTTATTTTCAGGGCTCTCTTTTGTGAGGCTTGCAGTCTTGGAGGACATCTTCCAGTAATCAGGATGTGCCTAATGTCTGAGTACCATTCTCCATTGTCCTTAGCATTGATAACATACTGCTGACTCATGATATTGGGGTCAATCTCTGATATCATCTGGCTTAATGTCCTGTCCTCTTACTAGCTTCATGGGTGTAATTTCCATGTCATATTCTTGTAGGACAGTGATCCATTTAGCCCTCTTCTCACCTGGCTCACTCTACATTAACAGCATCTTGACTGCTGCATCAGGTACCATAGAAATCACCTTACTTATTAAAATATAGTGCCTGAACTTCTTTACTACTTTGACCAAAGCAAGTGCCTACCTTTCAACATCAATCTATCTCAATTTTGCATCTTTGAAAGGGCAGCTCATGAAGGTTATGGGCTTTTCTTCCTTTTCTTCATTTCTTTGTGTCAACACTACTGCAAAGGTATGCTCTAAAGCAAATGAATAAATGTAAAAGTCCCTCGTATAGTCTAGACTGATCAGAACTGGAGCATCAGACATAGCTTTTTTAATGTCTTCAAAAGCTACTCTAGCCTTTGGTGTCCACTCAATTTTAGCGTCCTTCTTGAGCATGGCATTTAAAGGTCTAACAATTTTTGCAAAGCCAGTGATGAACTTCCTAACAAAATTAATCTTACCAATGTAAGATTTGAGTTCTTTTTTACTTCTAGGAAGCTATATTTTCATGATGGATTCCACCCTGTCAGGATCAATGATAATCCCATTTTCAGTTATCAGGTGGCCTAGTAATTTTCCTGTTGTTACCCCAAATATGCATTTCTTGGGGTTCAGGGATATCCCTTATTGTTTACATTTTTTAAGCACATTTCTGAGATCTTCTACATGTTTTTCTCTATCTTTAGAGAACACTGTTAAGTCATCCATGTATATGACTATGCATTTTCCTATTAAGCCTCTGAAGGCTATGTCCATTGCTCGCTAGAATGTGGATCCAGCATTGATTAACCCAAATGGCATCCTCCTATAGGTGAATATCCCCCACTTTGTGGTGAAGGCAGTTTTCAATCTGTTAATTTTATCCACCATTACCTGGTTATAGCCTAAGAAACCATCCAAGAATGACATCATTTTGGCACCGTTCACAATTTGCAAGACCTCATCCAGAGAAGGTAAAGGATAATTATCCTTCTTAGACGCTCTATTCAATTTCCTGAAGTCCACACATAATCTGATGTCTCCATTTTTCTTCCTCACTGGGACCAAGTTTGCCACCCAGGTGGAGTGCCTCACAGGAAATATAATCCTGGCATTTAATAGTTTCTTAACCTCCTCAAAAATAATGGGTTCTAGGAAAGCATTAACAGGCCTTTGCTTCTATCTGAAAGGCTTGGCATCTGGCTTGAGGGGTATGGTATGAGTGATGACTGATGTGTCATATGTTTTCAGCTCATCATAAGTCCAGGCAATGACATGGATGTAATCTTTAAGAGCCTGGGTTATTCCTTCCAATTCCTCTTCTGTGCAGACCTTCCTAATCAAAACATTTTTCTTTTCATCATTCTGTCCAATATTAACCTGAGAATATTGTCTTTCATCTACTTTTGGAAGATCCTTCTGTTTCAGCATGTTGTCCAGATCAAATGCTCTTTCTAGCTCAATCATTCCCTTAGGAATCTTATTGCTGGGCAACTCTAAGATTTCTTCTTCTTCCCAGACATGATCTTCTACATTGTTCTCATCTATGATCTGAGCATCAAATATATCCCTATTGGAGATGAAGTCCAGAATATGTTGATCATCATCAAATACTTGGAGGTTGGTCACATTGTCAGGCACAGAAGGTACTAATACCAACTCTACTGAAAATCTTTTCAGTCCAGAAATAGACAGTGGCTCCAAAGTGCTGGCAGCCTGGGCTAAAGCATCTGCCCTATGGTTCTGTTCTCTAGGTACATGGGTGATATTGAATGCATCAAAGTCTTCAATCAGGTCCCACACTCTGTGTCTGTAATTGGACAGTTTTTTATAATTGCAGGAGTAAATGCCTCTTACCTGCCTCACTACTAATTCTGAGTCTCCATAGACATGCAGAATTTTCACTTTCTTCTTAAGGGCAAACAGTATCCCATGAATTAGAGCTTCATACTCTATTACATTGTTGGTGCAAGGGAACTGCAGTCTGTATACTGCTAAGTAGGATTTTCCAGATGGATCAACAAGATCTATCCCTACTCCAGCTCCTTGTTTTGACTTGGATCCATCAAATCTAAGGATCCATGGCTTATCTTCAGCCAAAGGATTACCTGAGCCTTCTTTTTTCTTTGCAGCTCTGGTAGCTGCATCACCTGATATCCATTTCAACTTTGGTTTCTCAACTTTCTCAGACTTCACCTTTTCTATCTTATGTGACGCTGAGGCTTCCTCTTTCCTTTTATCACCAGAAAGTAAATCCTCTAGACTAGGCAATGTTTGTCTTTTCAGAAGATGCAGACACAAAAAGCAGGCAGTCTCTGAATGAGGTGCTTCATGTAACCTGCACCAGCCTTCAATCAAGGCATCATGTGGAGATTTTTGCTACTGTGTCATCTTCTGAATCTCTGTTGCTAAAAACTCTTAAAATTTAGATAGATTGTTGCCTCTATCCTCATCAGATGACTCACAATCTGATTCTAAAAAATAATCACTCCCTGGGGTGATTTTCTTATTGCTTGTAACATTATCCTGGTCACATACCAGCATCTCCTCTGTTATCTGAATATGACATTCATCCTTACATGTACCTTATTCTGTTCCTGCGGGAAACAAACAACAATCAGTGTCACTATCATTATCATTGTTTGATGAACCTACCTCTGAGGATGATGTTGATGATGTTGATGCATCAGTGTACGCTTGTTCCAGCTCCAGCATGTCTATGCAGGCATCACAGGTTTTTTCAAAATGTGCTTCATTATGCAACTTGCACCATCCATCAATTAGAATATCATTAACAGGTATTTCTAACAACTGACATCGTTTTACCTCTCTAGACAAGTGCATTTCAAAATTCTTGTAATGGTCTACCTCATTTTTATTCTCAGGATTACCATCAGATTCTACAACTATTTTGTCATCCTGAGGGTCATCCTGATGATGATGAACATCATACATCAGGATTTCTTCTATCCTGACAGTGTGTGGCCTGATGGAGTAGACTCCGGGTTCTACATCCACATACATGATCTTGTTAGTTTTATTATATTTAGTGATCATGTGTTCATTCAAGGCTCAGCATCAATTCTTATTTGGTTTGGTATCCCATTCCAGGGCAACCACATATGACTGAAATCGGTGGCCATGTAGTCATTCAGGGTTTTAGACCAGTCTATGTTGAGTAACATCCCATAGGTATCAAGTATATCAACTACCTAAATATCAATATAATATTGGATTCTGGGATCAGATGCTAACTACATATGAATGTGAGTTAGTTCTCCTACCACACTCACCTTGGTTTTATCTAATTGTGTCACTTTCTTTAATGATTTAGCAAGATGTAGCCCTAAAGCATTACATATGGATAGGGGCATCACATTGGTAGATGCTCCTGAATCTACTAAACAGTTGTGCAAATTTTTACTGAACATCCTTATAGTAAGGAGGAAAGGAGGTGACTCACTCTTGTCTCTATACAAGGTCATGTGGGAGGTCTCTGTAGCTTGAACAGTTGTTGGGACTTTGTGTTTGACATTAGGATCCCTAGCAGCATGATCCTTGCCACCAAATTGACATGAGGTATGATTATCCTCTTTAGGAGTAGGATCATCTAGTGATTTCATAAATGCTTTCTTAATGGCAGGAGTTTTGAGCAATTCAGACAAGGAGAAGCTGATTTTAACCTTTTTCATTTCATCTGCCAGATAAGTGACCAACTTATCAGCTTCATGAGGCAGATTAGCAATTTTTGGCACATTATTCTGTGGTGTTAAATACTAATCATTGACCTTGGGAAATCTAGGATTGTTACTTGCCTTGGCATCTGGAGGTGTATTGAAATTATTTAGAGGCAAGGAAGAGGTCAAAGGACCAGCAGGCCTGTTTGCATTATTTCTTAGGTTATAGTTATGCTTATCTTGATATTGCTGTTGATAGGCATGTACCTCCTCATGTTCATTTGAAGGCTCATTTTCATCCTCAAAGGGAAAAACATAGTTAGACTCAAAGGTCATGGCTGATTCCTCACATGCCAGGGTGTAATCTTGGTGAGCAAGCATCATCTGCTGATGAGGATGATGAGTGTAACTTTCTAGCACTAAAGCAGAGTCGTATCCACAAAGGACAATTTTGTTTCCTTCTACATGAGGTGAATTTCCTGAAGTATTAGACACTTCAGTCTAAAAAATACTAGCCGCAATCTTGAACTGAGGACAGTCAAGCTCTGCATGTGCATTGGTGTTGTGTATCCTGCACCAATTAGTTAGGGCTACTTCTGCAAGGTTAACTCTAGTGGTTTGTTTTGGTTCACCAGGAGGCAGATTGTCTAGGGGTGATGGCAAAGAACCATTATTTCACCTAGTGTTCCACACTCTAGGCTGTCTGGGAGGATTATTGTTGCCATTATTGTTATTGTTGTAATTGTTATACCCCCTATCAGAATAATTTGTTCTGTCATTAGCATAGCCTCTGTTCTGATTAGGCTGGGAATAGAAGTTTTGACTCCTCAAGTGAGTGATCTCAGTTGTAAGCTTCCTTAACTGAGCTGATATTTCCTTAATCTCCTCCTTCTCTTCCTAAACCTTGGCCACTACATTCCCTGTCAGAGGCTTAAAAAAGAAAGATCCATGATTGTTATTGGACTAATCTACTACCTGAGGTGACTGAGCTTGTCCTAGATACTATATCATTTGGCCATTTCCATTTGGAGGTGGCATGATACTCAATGGAGGTATCTGCAAAGGATTTGGCATGATAGTTGGAGGCATCATGGCTCCATTAGGTTGTTGCTAGACAGGATATGTTGGATAACCAGGAAGTGTGGGAAAGGCAATGTTTGGTGTTGGAGCAGGAACTAGCTGCTGGCTGACTTTAATAGCTTCTTGGAAAGCCTGTGTCAAAGTTGTGACATTAGGATGTACTCTCCTGATAAACATAAAAGTTAAAGGATCCAGGGCTGAATAATATATGCTCCTAGCAGCTTCATCTACTACAACATAAGGGGCAACTAACTTCGATAGCATTTTCTGGAACCTAGCATTGAAGTTAGCAATAGGTTCTCCTTCAAATCATTTGATTGTGGCAAATAAATGATAGTTCATTGAAGGATCTATTGGTATTTTGAACCAATCAGTGAAAGCTTTCTCTAAGACAGCCCATGATCCGACTGAACCCTAACCAAGACTAATATACCAGTTATAAGCCTCTTCCCCTAAGGAAAATGGAAATAACCTGCATACAACATCCTGATGCTCAATTCTAGCCTACAACAAGCTTCCTTAAAAGTCCTGATATGATCATCCGCATCCTGATATGGATGATACTTTGGATAGATTTTATCAGGATTCTTTGGTAAAGGATGATATGCATTAAAAGTCAAAGGCGATTCTGCTGCAAAGAAAGACATTACAACCGGTGGAGGTTGAGTCTAAGGTATGATTGGTTGAGGTTGAACCTGAGGTGTGACAAGTGATCCTGTAGGTGTTTGTAAGCCAATAGGAGTTACAGGAGGATGTTCTGGTGAAGCTCCTGAAGCACTAGAACTGAGAGTATGATGGATGTCTACAGTTCTAGGTCTAAATCCTCTGACAGGTAATTCTTCAAAGATTCCACTGGAACTAGACCTGGTATTTGGCCTATGAGCCAGGATTTCTCAAATTTAAGGAAAATTGGCTGGTTGACTATAAAGATCGGTTGGAGTTTACCAAAAAAGGTAGTATTTATGGTCAGAAATGGTAACCAACTGGATATTTACGAAATATTTACACAAACAGTGCAAATATGAGGTGATATTGAGAATCAGTGACACTTGCAACCGGATATCAGGTTTCTTAAAGCAAATTACCTCAAAGCTTCGACAAATTTACCTGAAATAGAACTAATTTTTGCAAATTCACAATGATTTACCACAAAGCTTGCAATATTTATGATCAATTTTTCACAAGCTTAAAACAACAAATCTCTGCATCTAATTGGAAATACAGAGGATCATGAGTGTTACCTTACTATAAATCAGACAAAACCTACTGATGATGATCGGGCCCTCTTTCTAGCGCCAATTTATGTTGATCATGATGTTAGTCATAAACAAACATAGAATAAAAGTTACACAACAACCTTTACTCATCTTGAAAGATACGATGCATTCAAAGAATTCATGATCTCAAGTCTCCGTGGATTAGTTCATAATCTATTGATGTTACTCAATGGTTGATGTGTGTTGCTATTTTCCATTCAGGGGCCTTACGTTTGTTTATCAGTAAATTATGTTTCCTGTAAAGATACTACACAGAAAGGTCATTCTACACAGTATATTTCTTCAAATAATGTGTCTGCACTTGGATCTTTGCATGATATTCATCAATGGAACATGTTTTAACTCTAAATATGCTATGAATTTTTAGTTATCTACGGGATATCAGCATATTTCATGTTACTTGCTTCAGATTATCTGTTATTTGCAATTGTGATAGTGAATTATTCTAAAATTAAAAGAAATGTAAAAGAATACTTCAAATTATGATGAATCTTCAGCTATTGAGTCACATACACACTTGATACAGTCATGAGGAGAAGAAATCAAACCATATTTTCACCAGGATATTCCACAGCTAGATACAGACGATGCAAACTTTAAAGGATGATGAATGAAGACAATATATGCAGACTGATGAGCACTCCAAGGGATGTAGCAAATCAAAGCATATATCAAGAATTCAAACACAGACTACTCAAGATTTATGATGATTTGTAATCAAAATGGTCTTCTCTTTCATTAAGTATGCAAAAACATGTATGTTTACAATAACTTTGAAATAGGCCCTGATATTTTAGCAAACAAATTTCAATTAAGCTTCTGAATGTCTAAAATAAGGCATCCATGCACCTTTATAGAATAAGGTGAGGGAGCGGTTGCAAATGACCTACAGTCAAGATATATCAATTAAGATCAACAGTGGATATTCTTTCCTTTGACTTGGTCAACTCCTCCTGTGGCACAGGTTGCCAGCTGGCAACCATCTAGGTAGCTTATTTTCTTCTAAGTACCTAATACATACATTTCCTTCGTGGCACATCTTCATTTACTCCTTGGGTTCTTCTTCTTCATCATGATCATCATGATCATCACTTTCTGTGTCTTCATCACCCTGATGAATATCTTTCTGTATATGGACCTTCATGATTGTCCTGATATTTTCATATGCTTCTACTATTCTTTCAATTTCCCCGCCATCCTGAGTTTTGGCTTTACTTATGGCATGCTTGTGGGCTTGAAATTTATCTCTGAGGACCTCTAACTTGCCCTTCCTGCTGCTCAATGTTTCATTATAGTTCTCCACCCTGACCTTGATCCTCATGATCTTGTTCATTGCTTCTTCTGTCAGGTGGTTGAGAGGGTCATTAGCCATCGATTGGAAGTTATTATGCAGAGATTTTATGGCAAAGTCCGCATCTTGGTTCTCAATTTTCCCTTCCACTTTTCCCTCCAGGGCTTCTAGGACTTCTGCCTCATAAGACATCATGTTGTGCAGTTTCACACTGATATCTCTTAACTTATTACTACACTTCTTCAATATAGCACATTCAAACCTGATGTCTTTATACCAAATATCTACCAACATGGCAATTTTATTATCCAGTACCTTATTATTTATTAGGATCTGAGGATTAATCCTCTTTATTTCACTCAAAGCACCCGAGGCTTTCTCCAACTGGAATGACCTCTTTCCGGTCTCAATCTATAATTTATCAACTTTTTTCCTAGAGATACTCAAAGAATTCCACCTCTACAAAGAGGCTCTAACTACTTCCTCAGCTCTTGTTAGTGCTGATGACATCCATTTTCTCATAATCACTGACTCATGCTTCATAAGATCTAATTTATTAACCTCCTCTTGAGAAATTGCAGTCAATGGGACTGCCTGATCTGATGATGTATTGTCAGGGTTAATCAACCCTTTTATGTATGAATGCAGCTGGGCAATGTGCTCCTTATGCCGCTTATTCTTCTCTTTTTCCTTCTTTACCCTTTGGGTCAAAGAATCAATTATATCCTTCCCTTCCTGACCCTCTTGGTCTTCATTGGCAGACCCCAAGTCAACTATGGTGATCTGAAATTCTTCTAGGGCGATTTTGCCTTTCTCTTTCTCAACAATGGGAAGTGCTACTTGGGCAGTCCTTCTACCTGTAGTAGGATCTCTCCTTATTGCAGATGTTAATCTGGCCTTCCTCTTAGGCTTCAAGATGGTTTCTGAAAATAATGTTGAAATATCAAATTCTTGAATCTCAAAACCTGATTCTGTACCCATTTCTTTCTCAAGCAATCGAGGTACTTGATCTCTAGATCCTTGATGTCTGTTATCATCATCATGTCCACCCTGATCTCCAGCATTTGTCTCAGTTCTCGATGGAGAGGGTGATTTACTTATCTCTTCCTTATGATATTCATCCTAAGGGGGATCCTGTTGTGTTTCTTCTTCTGGAGGAACTTCCTCTTGCGGGGGAGGATCATGATTTGTATCTACATGCTGGTCTTGAACCTGATCCTGCACCACCTCCTTTTGGGTTTCATCCACTTTAGGAATTTCCTCATCTTGAGGTATATTTGTATCCATGGATATTATTGTGTTTGTACTAGGTGCATCAACCTAATCCTAGATCACATTCTGCTCCGCACCTGATGTATCTACCTCCTGGGTCTCCAGGTCATCATGACCTGATGTTTCTCTATCACCTGAGCTTTCTTGAGTCTGGGGGGCATCATCACCTGATGTGTCTTTGTCATTCCTACCCTTTTGTTGGACTTCTACTATTTTGGGTGCAGCTGGTATTTGTAGTTGTTGTTGGCCTGTATCTAGAGTATGACTCTCCACTTCTGTCATCTTGACTTCCTCAATATTTTATGCTTTATCAAGTGCACCCGCTTGATGTTTAGGACTTGCATCCTCTCTATATGTTAGATCTATCACTGCAGGGCTAGTTACCTGATCAACTAACTTATCAAGCCCAATTTGTTGGGCTGCTTTCTCTAGGCTACCTTCCTTTTCTTGTTCTGTCTACTTCAACTCTTCTAATATCACCCTCTGTGCTGATGGGGTTCCATGTGGGGTCACGCGAGTATTTGAATCAAGGGTCTCCATCTGCTAAGAGGCTACATTTTGTACCACCTCATCATCTGATAGGTCTACAGTTTCCTCTAATGAGAAAGGACCACCTTGGCCTGCTCTAGTGGCTTCTTTTGCTTGCTCTTCATCCTTCTCAGTCTTAAACTGAATGATGGTAGGAAGTGGCACATCATGTTGCAATTCTTTTCTGAACACTTCACTACCAGCTCCCCTTAATAGTGTAGGGTCATTTCTTATATCTCCTCTCATAGATGTTCTTTGTTTTTTCGGTGTTGATGTTATTAGGGGTGCCTTCCTCTTTCTTGTGACCATCATGGGGTCATCTTCTGCAGGCTCCTCTTCAATAAGGATATCCTCCTCTTTCTGTCTCGAGGTTTGGCCTTCATCTTGTATTTTTGCAGTCTCTACAATTGGCCTTAGGATCCCTTTGGTCTTTTGTTTATCTACCAGAGGTGGTGCAGATGAGACTGATGCCTATTCTGATGCATATGCATCTTCAGCTGGTACATCAATTCTCTCAATTACTACCCCCTTAGGTTCATTATCAGTCTTCTTTTTCCCTCTAGCGGTCCTTTTCTTGTTTCTGAGCAGGTAGCCTGTCTCCATTAGATTTTCTCTTCTCTCCAAGGAAGTCATCATATTCTTCATCAAGAATCTCCTGCCTTTTTCTCTTGTTATCTACTGTGATGGCCATCCCTTTCTTGTTCAGGATACTTATTTGTTCATTTACCCATGATTGGGTCAACTGTAGCACCCCACCTATGAACTGATCTAATGAAATGTCTTCAAGTTGCGTTAGGTCTGGGGCTGAAATGGTGTCATTATACACCTTTTTATCTTCATATTCGTTTGACATGATCTTGCCATCATCCTTCTTTAACTGTGCAGGTACTGAGATGATATCAAATGTCCTTATCTGATTAAGAGTGAGTCTTTGATATTTTCTTCTTCTGACCTCAACCTCATCCTCATAGTCAGTCCATAAATCCTCTAAATGCTTCTGATGTATGGGCTGGCCCATTATCTTTTGCATTCTTCCATATGGATCATATGATCTGGCTAATGGAAATGGCTGTAAATTCATCAGGGTCAAACCCCCTATGGCTTTCTTTATGCCTTATGAATCAGGACATATATACCACCCTGTGGTTACTGGAAACAATACTGGAGGTATCTTCTAGTTTGCTTTGTAGGCATCTAGTATAGTAGATATTTGTCTTAAAAACTCCATCAGGACTACTCGTCAGTAGGGTACCTGGGTACAATAAGTGGGTCTTCTTCAAAACCTTCTATCCTGATGTAAGAAAATGTGGCAAACTGGATGAACCAGGCACCACGCTTGTATATAACTTCCTGAGCTTCCATGCTCTGTCTTTTGGTTCTATCCTCCTCCATTGTTCTGACCAGATGCATAGAAACTGCATCATTCACTAATTTGTAGTCAGGGAGATAATTTGTTCTCTGCAACTGAGGGTAATGATCCCATATATGGGCATCATTCAAACTCCCACCAATCTTTCCAACTGTGGTAAGTACATCAAATGTACCCTTGTAAGCACATGAATATACAACATATGAAGTCATGTAAAATGAACACTCCAGGCCTCCTAAGTTCATCATTTGTTCATCTAGGGCATCACTGATGATTTTAGCCCATAATGGCTTATTATCTGTATAAATGCACATCATGATGACCCCATACATCCAATCCTTGAAACTTCCAGCAGTAGGCTGGCCTGTCACTCTGCTGAGTAGGGCAATCATATATTGATATTCATCATCAAAGTCAAATTTGTACAGGTGCACTGGCAATTTAGCAGATGCAGTATAACTGTTGTTCTTAGATCTCCATTGATATATCCTCTTTCTTGCAGTCTTTTTATTGTTTTCATAGTCAACTTCTAGTTTGCGCAGACCCATACTGAATACTTTCCTTCCAACTAGGAGGATGAAGGTAGTTGTAAGCCCTTTTATTGACAAATCTACATAAACTCTACCATGTTTCTCTACCCGCCTCATCTAAGGGTTGTAATTTCTTACGCATTCTATTATTAGCTCTGGAGCTTCCATAGCATATGGAAAACCAGCCGCATGCCACATTCCTGAGACAAATATGTTGTCCAGGAGGCTATTATCCTTATCATCATGCATCTTTGATGACCACACTTCCAGATCTATGTTTCCACGATGAGTATCTCTGATGACACCATATTTGAACTGTACTCCCTCAGGTTGAGCAAACATAGGTTTAAGAAATTCAGACTCTGACTTGTTCCTCCTGATGTCTGCCATGGATTCCTACAATGAACACGACTTGTCTTACCATGATATTCACATGCATGTATATACAGCACTATACATTTACGGCATCATGCATATTATACTTATTAATCTCCATTCTATCATGATATGCATAATTACAAAGCAAAACCATAAAAGAACTTACCACTTGGATATTACAGAAAAGACAACATGAGGGTTTCTAATTACTTACCTGATAACATTTATCTCCTGGATTAAGCAGATGATTATGGAAATGGGTCGCAAATACCAATGATAATCACGTGTTCTGTTCTGCTGTAAGCTGTATGCGTCCGCAGGTAGGTCGTAAAAGGGCTTGAGTGTTCTGTGCTCTGTAAATTCTTGTTTTATCGCAAGGTAAAATGAAAATAACCTTGCAAACTCACTTTTAATCTCATTCATGAGGTAAATTAGGGCAAAACCAGGTTAGATTGATTAAAACCATTGATCTTCTACCATGAATCTATGGACACTACCAGGTGTTTGCATCGTGTTCGCAATTGGCTGGAATCCACCTACTACATTTACGTGCATTAAATGTTATGAGGCAAGAAAGGGGGGGCAATCTTCGGAAGATCGGGTGATATTCGGAAGATCGGGTGATATTTGGAATATCAGGTGATATTCAAAATATGACCCACTATGTGTAATATGACCCTCCGCCTTTGAGCGGGAAAACTGATGCCACTGAATTGGGTGATGTTTGGAATATTGGGTCATGATTTGGAAATCAGGTGATATTCAAAATGTGACCGCTCAAAACTAATATGACCCCCTTCCTAAAGATCAGGATGACGTCACCGTCATGCTATTGAAAAGGGTGATCGTTGGAAATATACCTCCGCGAGGTAAAAAGGATGATGACGTCACCATCAGGGTGATTTTCTTTGTTCATTATGATTGGATGACGTCATCGGCATAGTGGCACTGGGGTGATATTTTGCGACAGGGTGATATTCGGAAGATCGGGTAATATTCAAAAGATCAGGTGATATTCAAAATATCACCCCTGCAAAATATATGACGTTGTTTGACAGGTAAATACCATTATCACTTAAGATTAACGTCCAGAGTTCTGGACCAAATGATTTATCAGGTGGTAAAATTGCATCGGGGTGATCTTTCATAAGATGACTGATGTTAAGAAATATGACCCCCCCCGGAATATCAGGTTTGACCTAGACTTTGACTCGTCATAACTTTCGTTCCCTAAGGAATATCAGGGTGATCCATAAGGCAAACCTGCATGAAATTTTGTACTCTTTCTAACCATGAGGTTATTGACATGAAATAGTAACTTTGACAAACTAACCTCATCATGATGACTTACCCAACCCCCTTATGCAGGGTCGCTTGCATGACTTACTTTTACCAAACCGCCGAAAAGCAAAAAAACCAAGAACAAGCCAAGCAGAAAAGTTGGGTCCCTATTTTGTCAAGTTAAAATGGGGCGTGTTGTGTAACCACACAATAGTAGGGTGATGAAAAATCTAGGAAAACAAAAGTATATATATACATTTAGTTCTCCAGTCTATATTATACTTTCCTTTGTGTTGTAGAAATCACTACACTCTCTTGCCAACATTTGGGTTTCTCCAAACTCTTGCCACTATTTCAGTTTGACGCTTATAAAATAGGTATGGAATAATCATTCTCTTATTGGAGTATTCATTTTATTACTTTTATTGAATAGATCTCACTCTTAAACTACAAAAACTAGGAGATTGATTCCTTAATATATTTGTTTCATTTCTTTATTAATTTTTTTACTGTTCGAAGTGTGTTTTACATTAAAATAAACCCTCCTCCTTTGCTTTATTAATACAATTGTTTCCATTAGATTTCAAAAAACTTCCTTTTGAAAAAATAATCCGAATAATCTACCAGCAAAAAAAATCCTGTAATTAATGTTGTCATATTAGGATATGACATCCATTACATCTCGATGCATTCACCAATTTAAACAATTTGAATAATCTACCAGAGAAAAAATATACTGTAATTAATGTTGTCATATTAGGATATGACATCTATTACAGCAATGCATTCACCAATTTATTATCTTAGATATTTAATTCCTACACATTAACTGACTTTGCAAACTTGTATAGCCACCTATGTACGGTTTACCAAATCATCAATGCATTTGTTGGGCAGTGAAAAATCTGGGAAAACAAAAGCTTATATTTACATTTAGTTCTCTAGTCTATATTATACTTTCCTTTGCATTGCAGAAATCACTGCACACTCTTGCCAGCATTTGGGTTTCTCCAAACTCTTGCCACTATTTCAGTCTGATGCTTATAATATAGGTATGGCACAATCATTCTCTTCTTTGAATATTTATTTTATTACTTTTATTGAATAGATCTCACTCTTAAAATACAGAAATTAGAAGATTGATCCCTTAATTTATTTGTTTCATTTCTTCTTTTTTTAAATTGTTTAAACTATGTTTTATATAAAAATAAGCATTCCTCCTTTGCTTTATTAATACAATTGTTTCCATTAGATTTCAAAAAAAAATCATTTTGAAAAAACAATTCGAATAATCTACCAAGAAAAAAAATATTGTAATTAATGTTGTCATATTAGGATATGACATCCATTACATCTTGATGCATTCACCAATTTAAACAATCCAAATAATCTACCAGAGAAAAAATATATTGTAATTAATGTTGTCATATTAGGATATGACATCTATTACAATGATGCATTCACCAATTTATTATCTTAGATATTTAATTCCTACACATTAACTGACTTTGCAAACTTGTATAGCCACCTATGTACGGTATACCAAATCATCAATGCATTTGTAGGACAGTGAAAGATCTGGGAAAACAAAAGCTTATATATACATTTAGTTCTTCGGTCTATATTATACTTTCCTTTCCATTGCAGAAATCACTACACACTCTTGCCAACATTTGGGTTTCTCCAAACTCTTGCCACTATTTCAGTCTGACACTTATAATATAGGTATGGCACAATCATTCTCTTCTCTAAATATTTATTTTATTACTTTTATTGAATAGATCTCACTCTTAAAATACAGAAATTAGGAGATTGATCCCTTAATTTATTTGTTTCATTTCTTCTTTTTTTTATTGTTTAAACTATGTTTTATATAAAAATAAGCATTCCTCCTTTGCTTTATTAATACAATTGTTTCCATTAACCTTCCACACAAAAAGGTGTGGAAGGATCAGGGGCTAGGACTATGCCAAGTGGGTATAGGTCCTCTTGACACAGCGGCTTCATTTGGAATTGGTGGCATGCGATGGTTAATATCTCTTAAAATCAAGGCATTCATTTCCTTAAGGAGCTGATAAATCAAACAATCATGATTCATTAACTCCCGCGGTCCTTAGCCAGTGTGACTCGACAATTGGGATGGTTCTCATGCTCAGGTAGATTTTTAGAGGTCTGCGATAGGCTGGAATTGCCAATGATTAGATCATTGCTATCATAAGGAAGCATGTATCCAATTCAGTGATTGTTTCTCAAGTTCCCTTTTAGCTTTCATCTTCTTTTGTTTCTCAACTCTTTGATAATATCTGCAAAACCAAAGGTGCTTATGTTCTCAGCGGATTGGATCAGGTGCGGTGGGATGGATACCCCCATTTGTTTGGTGAGCTCCAAGAGACAGATGGCCTTCTTGGGTGGAATTACAGACTTGCGAATCAAACACATCCTCAAGTTTTAGGATGAGCTGGTTTTAGGTGTGGTCAAAATGGTTCTGGACAAGGATTTTGTAGAGGGAAGTGAGAGTTACTGGGTCAACTCTGACATCAGCTCTTAGTTTGTTGCAGTGTTGTTGGACCTGAATGTGGTGAAGACCTAGGTGGAGTCAGTGACTCGCAGGGTTTTTATCCTCGATGTTCTAGGTGGGTTGGAGGAAACATTGGAGGTAGCAACCTTTGGAGCAGGACTGCCCCACCCCAACGACATCCACATCCTGCAGTAGCCAGGTAGTGTGGTTAAATATTTCCAATTTATTTTGCATTTGAAGGGTGAGGATTTGGTGTGGTATAGGCAGCATGCTCGGACCAGGGCAAATTATCTGCTAAGGTTTTTTCAGATTCTGGAGGCGCAGGTTTTCGACTGGGTCAAGGAATTCAACCTTAAATTGCATAACAATGAAACAGAGGCGTGAGGTCTCGGTGGGTACAAGTCTTGCAGCTGAAAGCTAGGTTCTATGTCTTGTGTTTATAGTCCTGTGGGTCGTTGGTTTATAGCTTTCTATGTTTTATCTCTGTTCAGTCCTGGTTTGAGTCTTAGACATTTTCTCTCTATCTATGTAATAGCATGGCCCTGTGTGGCTGATAATTAAGGGTATAGGCAGGTTAAGGGGAAGGTTGGGTACAGCTAGCAAGCTATTTTTTTTAAATCTCTAAAACTATAAATCCTTTTTTTGATATCAATATATACAAAAGTATTATTATGCAGTAAAAAATATACAATTGTTTCCATTAGATTTCAAAAAAAATTCCCTTTGAAAAAATAATCCGAACAATCTACCAGGAAAAAAATATACTGTCATTAATGTTGTCATATTAGGATATGACATCCGTTATAGCGATGTATTCACCAATTTAACAATCTGAATAATCTACCAGGAAAAAAATATACTATAATTAATGATGTCACATTAGGATATGACATCCGTTACAGTGATGCATTCACCAATTTATTATCTTAGGTATTAAATTCCTACACATTAACTGACATCTTTGCCAACCTGTACAGCCACCTATGTACGATATACCAAATCATCAATGCATTTGTAGGGCAGTGAAAAATTTGGGAAAACAAAAGCTTATATATATAGATTTAGTTCTCCAATCTATATTATACATTCCTTTGCATTGTAGAAATCACAACACACTGTTGTCAACATTTGGGTTTCTCCAAACTCTTGCCACTATTTCAGTCTGATGCTTATAATATAGGTATAGCACAATCATTCTCTTCTTTGAATATTTATTTTGTTGCCTTTATTGAATAGATCTCACTCTTAAACTATAGAAATTAGGAGATTGATTCCTTAATATATTTGTTTCAATTTTATTTTTTTACTGTTTGAACTGTGTTTTATATAAAAATAAACAATCCTGCTTTGCTTTATTAATACAATCGTTTCCATTAGATTTCATTAAAAACTTCCCTTTAAAAAAATAATTCAAATAATCTACTAGGAAAAAAATATACTATAATTAATGCTATCATATTACGATATGACATCTATTACAGCCATGCATTCACCAATTTATTATATTAGATATTTAATTCCTACACATTAACTAACTTGTATAGCCACCTATGTACGGTATACCAAATCATCAATGCGTTTGCAGGGTAGTGAAAAATCTAGGAAAACAAAAGCTTATATATACATTTAGTTCTCCAGTCTGTATTATACTTTACTTTGCATTGTAGAAATCACTACACACTCTTGCCAGCATTTGGGTTTCTCCAAACTCTTGCCACTATTTCAGTCTAACACTTATAATATAGGTATGGCACAATCATTCTCTTCTTTGAATATTTATTTTATTACTTTTATAAAATAGATCTCACTATTAAACTACATAAATTAGGAGATTGATTCCTTAATATATTTGTTTCATTTCTTTATTTTTATCTTTTTACTATTTGAATTGTGTTTTATATAAAAATAAATATTCCTCCTTTGCTTTATTAATACAATTGTTTCCATTAGATTTCAAAAAAACTTCCCTTTGAAAAAACAATCTGAATAATCTACCAAGAAAAAATATATCGTAATTAATGTTGTCATATTAGGATATGACATCCATTACAACAATCCATTCACCAATTTAAACAATCCGAGTAATCTACCATGAAAAATATTTTGTAATTAATGTTGTCATATTATTATATGACATTCGTTACAATGATGCATTCATCAATTTATTATCTTAGATATTTAATTCCTACACATTAACTGACTTCTTTGCCAACCTGTATAGCCACCTATGTAAGGTATACCAAATCATCAATGCATTTGTAGGGGGGTGAAAAATCTAGGAAAATAAAATCTTATATATACATTTAGTTCTCCAATCTATATTATACTTTCCTTTGCATTGTAGAAATCACTACACACTCTTGCCAGCATTTAGGTTTCTCCAAACTCTTGCCGCTATTTTAGTCTGACGCTTATAATATAGGTATGACACAGTCATTCTCTTCTTTGAATATTTATTTTATTACTTTTATTGAATAGATCTCACTCTTAAACTACAAAAATTAGGAGATTGATTCCTTAATATATTTGTTTCATTTTTTTTTACTGTTCTAACTATGTTTTATATAAAAATAAGCATTCCTCCTTTGCTTTATTAATACAATTGTTTCCATTAGATTTCAAAAAAACTTCCCTTTGAAAAAACAATCCAAATAATCTACCAAGAAAAAAATATACTGTAATTAATGTTGTCATATTAGGATATGACATCTATTACAGCAATGTATTCACCAATTTAAACGATTCGAATAATCTACCAACAAAAAAATATACTGTAATTAATTTTGTCATATTACTATATGACATCCATTACAGCAATGCATTCACTAATTTAAACAATCCGAATAATCTACCAGGAAAAAAACATACTGTAATTAATGCTATCATTTTAGGATATGAGATTCGTTACAGTGATGTATTCACCAATTTATTATCTTAGACACTTAATTCCTACACATTAACTAACTTTTTTGCCAACCTGTATAGCCACCTATGTATAGTATACCAAATCATCAATGCATTTATAGGGCGGTGAAAAATCTGGGAATACAAAAGCTTATATATACATTTAGTTCTCCAGTCTATGTTATAATTTCCTTTGCAGTGCAGAAATCACTACACACTCTTGTCAGCATTTGGGTTTCTCCAAACTATTGCCACCATTTCAGTCTGACACTTATAATATACGTATGGCACAATCATTCTCTTCTTTGAATATTTATTTTATTACTTTTATTGAATAGATCTCACTCTTAAACTATAGAAATTAGGAGGAATCATTTGTTTCATTTTTTAAATTTTTTTACAATTCGAACTATTACCTTGCGAACTATGGAAGACGCAAGGTAAAGGTGTAAGTATCATTGTATGTTATTTTATTCTCCTTTTTATCTTTAGATTTCATAGATGTATTGGGTTTATTATTCTTAATTGATTAATCTGTTTTCCCCTTCACATTTTGGCACCCACCATGGGGCTCTTGTCCCTTTATTCTAATCAAAATCTAAGTTTTTTTGTAGACAGGTATCGTACAGGTTTTTGGACAGAGTCTTTTGGCGCATACACCCTTTGATTCGATGCATTCGATCCTTGTTTTGGTGCATCCATACTATAGTGCATATACCTCTCCAGACGGTGCTTATACTCTATTTTATGGCGCATTTAATCATTTAACGCATTTGCATTGTATTCTGGCGCATTTACCTCCTATATTGGCGCATATGTAAAACGCCGCATGCACTCTTTGTCTCTGCGCATTTAGACTGCATTGTGGCACTTCTGTTCTGCACTATAGTTTTTAGAGTTTCTTGTGATTTTCTGATTGAGCTAACATTCTATCTTGCAAGATTAGAGGCTGGAGTAGTTCATTTAGTTGCATTGATTAGTTCATCTAGTTTAATTAAGGGGAAAAAGTAAAAAGATGTTGCATGTAAATTCCACATAGTCCATAACTAGGAAGAGAGTAATTGAACCATTGCGATATCTGCATATTGCTATCTTCTTTAGTTAGATTATTGCTATCTTAAACAAACGGGAATGAACATTGCTTTGTCTTAAACACTTCAAAGTTAACAACCGCGTGTGTGCACAAGTAGAATAGCCCATTTAGTTTTTCTACTTTTAACTAGGTTGGATTAATCAGTGTATTCTATGACTATGAATGACAATAGGAATATGTTCTCCCCTTAACTGGGTGACCAAAATGCCAGACTTGTCATTCTATTTGTTTAACCTTTAGGGGGGCCTGCCCTTGGATGCACGCATGTCCAAGTGGGAATGACCCTAAGTGGTAACAGGCTAAATCCAAGCCCTACCAAGCCACTTAAAATAAATTGTGCTTGAGGTGAAAACCTCCTGCAATGAGTGCTGATGTGTTACACCGACGGCCAACCTCCCCCAAAACCCTCTAAGGCGTAACCCTTTGAGGCTAGGAGACTCCATAACAGAGAGTAGTGCCGCCGCATGTGTAACCACTCGAACGGTTGCCCTGACTAAGAACTAATTGTGTAGCAAGCCAAAAACCCCTATTTGTTGATGCAAAGGGCAAAGTTCTTGAAGTGGCCTTGATTCATGTGACTCTTAGTAGAGGTAGCAAGGACAATCCTAAGGTTCGGTGTGGGTATGAGCCTAAGGAAACCCGAATCTGGTATGCGTGAGAAGTGAGTGCCATGGAGGGGAGCCGGTGCTACCAGATTCTGGAGCTACAAGCTTTGAGTAAGCACAACTAGAGGATTCAACAAATATTGTCATATCTAGCCTAGGGTGTACTTGTTTTGAGTCAAAATAGTCCAAAAAAATACAAAAAAAATATAAAAAGATAAAAATCATGAAAAACTTCTATGTGTTTGCTGTGTTTTTGCCATAATTGAACATCAGACTATCTAGAAACACCAAGTTTTTAAAGCCAAAAATAGAAAAATCCTAAAAACGTTCCAAAATTCTACAAATTCAAACCAAAAGCTAGAATTGCGCATTTGTCACGACCTGTAGCGCATTTGATCTGAATTTCAACGCATATAAACTCTGTTGTAGCGCTTTTGAAAAATACCAGACTAGCACATTTGATCTGACTTATAGAGCTTTTATCCTCTGTTTCCACGCATTTGTTGCTGCACATCTAAACTAGTAAGCTTTTCCGGTCTTGTGTCAATGGCAAACAAATTAGAATATATTGGTCAAAAACTCCAATATCTGCAATTGTAAATAAACTTAGGTCCCTCGCCCCAAGATTGTGTAGCAATTTCTCAACAATTTCAAGTCTTACAACAAGAAATGGCAATCTTGCAAGCTGAACATGCCAGTACTAGCTATGCCTCGCCCCAAAATTGTACATCCTTTTCCCATACTCATGACAAGGCAAGCACCACCTCAAGTCAGAAATCATAGACCACCCCGTCTACTAGTCCTCCTTCGCCACCTTCTAAGACACATATTCCAAAACATACCAGTTCTACACCAACACCACCATCTAGTTCCTCAAACTCTAAATGGATGACCAAAAAAGAATCAGATGAGTGGTGGGAAAGAGTTTTTCCAAATTTATACAACCAGAGAAAAGCTAGGGAGAAAGCTAAATCCCCTCATTCACCTATCCATACACCTACCAATGATGTGATCCAAGGGCTACTAGCAGAGAGTCAACCATGTCCCCAAATTTTGGTCCTTGACCTTACCAAAGATTCTTCCAATGCCATGTCAAATCCTACAACACCTTCATGTCATCTGCAAACCCTTGAGCTTATCGAAGAACCTCCTACCATGAACCAAAGTCAAAGTCCATTGAACATCCATGTTGTCAACCAAGAATCTATCCAAGAGCTATCCACTTCCATTCAAGAAGACCAAGAGCTATGTCAAGAGCACACCTTAGAGCATGTGGAAACATCCACCCTTTGTCTAAATCAAGATCAAAACACCCCCATCCAATTTCAAACCTTTCATAACCTTTATCTCTTCCATGATCAATATAATACCTATGAAGAAGCTATCCATGAGCAACTTGATCCTATACATGGGAAAGAGATCCAATTCCAACCTGTCCATAATCTATACCTTCTCTATGATCAAGATATTCCCTATGAAGAAGATGTCCTTGAACAACTTGATCCCATACCCATCCATGAGCAAGAAACCTCCATTACTTCTATCCCTCTTCCATTTAATCCCATCCATGATCCAACAACTTCTGCTTCCTCTGATGAGACACTTGCCTCCCAAGTGCACATGGATGATCAACCCAATAACTTGGACCCTAAAGAGCATAATGATGATCAAGATCCAAATGATCCTTCACCATCCATCATTGACCAAGCTACAAATCTGTCTTCTTATATCCTTGGGCTTACTACCTTCATGCATGAATGTTCTTCCTTAGAACACCATTATCCGCTATCTCCTCTTCCTCATCCAATAAGGAACTCACTGCTAGTGCACCTATACATAATCTCGTGGTCCACTGCATACTCCAGAATATGAACTATCAAGGTAAAGGCTTAGACCTTCATGAATAAGGTATTTTGGAGCCCGTCCATGTCAATGTTCCTCCACCGTCATACGGCCTTGGATACATACCCCAAGGTGAGCAATCTCAAGATGTTGGTACTTCCTCCACTCCTCCTAAGTCCACCACTTTCCATCGCAAACCCTATCATATCCCAAAAACATATGTCGCCATTCCACCTCCATCATCCTACAATTGTCAAAAGCATGTGACCATACACCTTCCACCATCCAATCTACCTCCGCTACTTCCAAATCCTAACACCCCTCTGTGCTTTTTACCACCACTTCTTCCAACACCTTATCCATCCATCTATAAATCCTCTAAATATCCCAATCATGGCCAACCAATGCACATGTTGTCTAAACAACGAGCTTCCACCAACCTCACTTCCACCATCCCAAGGGAATTCAATGTCAAAAATGTGGATGCCTCTACCTATAAAATAAAAAATCTTAAGAGTCCTCATGACCTAGGATACAAAATCCAAGAATCAAAGAAAAACCCATCTCAAAAGCTGTATACACCCATACACCACAATGCCAAACTGAAAAAGGTGGGGTCCCCAAGCAACAACTAATTACCTCTGAAGCTGCACAAAAGTTGAATATACCCAAGCCCATACCTTCACAGGTAAAATCTAAAAGCAAAATGGTTTGGGCAACTAAGAAAAAATCCCTCAAGTCAAATGAGGCATCCACCTCTAAAGCATCCCAACCATCCTTTTTCTCCCATGCTATCCACAAGTATCAAATCCTTCCATCCCACATGACAAACAAAAATCAGAAGTATACTAAGTCTACATGGGTCCCTAAAGGCCTACATCACTCATCCACCAGTCAAAAATCTCCATTGCTTCCTACACCACACTCCTATCATCAACTTCAATGTTTATCACGGTATGTGCAACCGTTGGTCATGCTTCCCTTCCATTCCATGATACTTCTGTATAAATCCATCTCCCCTCCCTCCCACTACTATCCTACATATCTTCCTCGTCGTATGGTCCATGCTTTTGCATAAGCCCTCCCTCCATCCTTACATAAGTCCTCCATATTCTGCATCATAATCCACTATTGCACCTTCCATTATCCACTATCTACCTACTCTATCTCACCTTCATGCAATTCCATACCAACATCTATGAGCACACTTGACATGGTCCATGCGATGACATCTTTCTAGAGGGACTATCACCTTTCAAGGAACTAGATACTGGAGTCTCTCTCTTCCGTATTCCACCTTCTCCAAATATTCAAAAAAAAAAAGAGAAAAAAGAAAAGAAAAATCCCTTCATCCAATGGTGAAAATCTGGCAAACAGATGCCTTGGATAAGTACCATGATGAAAACCTGGCAAACAGGCATCATGTGTAAGTTGATCTCCTACATCACCTACACTTGGGGGCACCTTGTCTCATCAGCATATCACTTTTCTCCTACCAGTTTCCTTTCATAGCATTTCCTATCCTATTCCTCTATCCATTACACACCTATACTGTCCAATCCATCCATCCTAATCTTCCATTCCTCTATTTTTCTTGATCTTGACAAAGATTGGGGGCACAATGTTGACAAATGTTTTAGATGTCTCTTGACATACCTTATCCCTCCAAAACCATGCAAATCCTTCATTATCCTCTCATCGTCCTTCATCCTAAGCTTCGAGTTATTCCTATGCGACATAGTCCTTGGAGATCACATCCTTGATTCCTTCTATCCACTATTGCCCATCCCCATACATACCCATTTCATTCCTTATCACCCATGCATCTACCTATCTGTGGTGTTTCCTTGTCATCAGTATCATCCGCTCCATATTTGATCCATGTCTGTTCCATATCATGTCTCATCCAATCCATATCTCAGTATCGTAGGGTTCACCCTGAACTACGTTGCCTTTGCGTCATCACATAGGCAAGGCCATTATCAATGCGCCCCCGAGGCTCCACTATCCCATCTGTCCCATGTCTAGTCCTACGGTCTATCTACGTCCACACCTTTCACCAGGCAAAACACGCGCAGCAGAGCCTGCTTCCAAACAAAAGTCTTGATGCAGAACATCAACTTGTCTTAAACAAAGTAGTGCACCATACCGAAGCACTCAAACAAACTCTATATCAATTATGGCAAAAGACATGGCTAATGCAAGAATGTTTTATAAACAGGTTAACTTACAAGGTCTTGATTTTTCGTTATTATGTCTTCCTATGATACTCAAGGATGCCAAAAGCTAGAGATACTATGATGGGGGCATAAGGCATAATATTTCTTTCTTTGTCTACTACTTGTGGATTAAACTTTAGTAGTGTAATGACTTTTTGTCTAAAGACATGATCAGCAAAAGATCATCGAGGACTCTAAGGTCTAAACATGAAAAGGGACAATCCTTGTCTGTTGAAATGCAAAAAGTACTTAGGTCATCTAGATTCAAGTTTGACTAGATGCTTGTACTAACTTGCTATATCAAAATCCATGTAAGTAATACTCAGGTCATCTCGGTTTAATTATACCTAGATGCTTGTATTTTCTTACAACATTTTAAAAGCCCAATGATTAAATAAGAACTTCAAAATACTTGCTATATCAAGATGACAAATATCCATATCCATATCCATACTGTATCCAATTGCAATTCATATCCACATCCATATCCATAACGTATCCAATTGTCTCTCATATCCGTATCCATATCCAATTGCATTTCTCCATATCCCATCCAATAAAGATCCAAAATGCAGCGAATCAATGTTTACAAAATCTTGTGATTTCTTCTATCAAGTCATTCTTCTACTCGATCAAATTTCTATCTGTCTTCATATCTCTCGTCAATAGTTCTAGCTATCAAATCTGAGCAGTGATCAAAATGCAAGTCTATCCTTAATCCATACCAATCAAGTCAAGCCAATCTTGTCAAATTATCCAATCGCAATCAACGGTCTTGATCCTAATCCTTTCGTAAACCATATCAATCAGTCATAACTATCCTTCGTGTTGCTCTAGGGATATATCGTTCCCCGCCATGACAACACTGTCATATATTGTTATCATATCAAATGTCTTAGATAGGATGTTGCATTGTTGAAACCAAACCTGGAGTCTTATACGACATGTTTCATTCCTGAAACTAGACATCATCGATTTATATCC
This sequence comes from Cunninghamia lanceolata, assembly GCA_027924645.1. Taxonomy (NCBI): domain Eukaryota; kingdom Viridiplantae; phylum Streptophyta; class Pinopsida; order Cupressales; family Cupressaceae; genus Cunninghamia; species Cunninghamia lanceolata. Next base: position 2,175,235 of record BSBN01000835.1, read on the forward strand.
TTGGTTTACTGCTCGACAGGGGCAATACCTTGTTTGTTCTTGTATCATTTGTGAATTCTTGCTTGCCTGCTTGTGTATGTCATCATTTTCATCTTGCATCACATATCATTCACCATCTTTCTTCTACATCCAACCATTTCTTCTCCTGTTTCTCCTCTTCTTCATCGTGAGATTGTCCGTCTCACGCCTTTCTACCGTCTCCCCGTCCAATCTCCCGAGGGGGCATCCTGTCGTTAAACTTGTACCAAGGGCAAACTGGGGCATGTATCATTTTCTGACAATCTTATTCTTTGAAACAACGTGATAAAACACAATGCATCAAAGAGGGGCAAAATGTATACACCTAAAATTGGTATGACTCTACTTAAATAAATATTTTAAATATTTATTTCATCATTTCACATTCTTCTATCAATAAATAAATAAATTCATTTATTTATCTGATTCATTTCCTCTCATTTAATTAAATAAACACATTTATTTAATTAATTAAATTCATATACATCACCTTCATTCTGCTAAATAATTAAATAATTTTAATTATTTAATTAAAACCTTTTATTCTTCCAAATTTAAATAAAATACAAATTTTATTTAAATAAAATCTAAATTCTCCACTAAATAAAATATATTTTTATATTTTATTTTATTCTTCAAATATCTTCACAAAAATAAAATATATTCTTATATTTTATTCCTCTCATTTATCTACAAAATAATTAAATAAATCTTTTTATTTAATTATGCATTCTTATCTTCAAAAATCATTCTTATCTTCTAAAAATACTTTCCTCTTGTCATACAAAAGCAAAAGCATCTTTAAAGCAAACTTTCTCTTAAATTAGAAAAATAAATTCTAAATTAAGAAAATCAAATCTCATCCTCATCAAGAGAGGAGTTAACTCCACAAAGCTGCTTTTCGAATGACACATGTCTTTCTCCCATTTGTTGCACGTTCCTCAACAATCCTCCTCCATTGATCTTCCCTTTTATCCTCAACCATTAATCTTCTTCTACACATCTCTATAAATACAACACTATTCTTCTTCATTTCATATTGATCATTGTGCAAACTTATGCTGCAGAGATACCGGCGTGCCTTTGGCACCCCCATTTCCTTGAGCACTTCATATCCACTATTTAGTGTGTTGAAGCTCACCTTCAATCACACGAATATCAGAGCCATTTTGTCTTTGTCATCTTCCAACAAGCAAGGGAGCAACGCTTCTGAGGGCTTCATCATCAAGATCAAGGACAAATAGGCGAGCAATGGAAAACGATAGGTAAAGAGGTTGTAAGTACATTTACTTTTGCTTGTTTTAATATTCTTTGCTTTCAACTTCCATTGATGTTTGGGTTCTTATTATCATTGATTTGATTAACCTATTTTTCCCCTCACAAATATAATTGTTTCCATTAAATTTCAAAAAAACTTCCATTTGAAAAAATAATCCGAACAATCTACGAGGAAAAAATATATTGTAATTAATACTACCATATTAGGATATGACATCTGTTACAGCGGTATATTCACCAATTTATTATCTTAGATATTTAATTCCTACACATTAACTGACTTCTTTGTCAACTTGTATAGCCACCTATGTACGATATACCAAATCATCAATGTGTTTGTAGGGAGGTGAAAATTTTGAGAAAACAAAAGCTTAGATATACATTTAGTTCTCTAGTCTATATTATACTTTCCTTTGCGTTGCAGAAAACACTACACACTCTTGCTAGCATTTGGGTTTCTCAAAACTCTTGCTACTATTTCAATCTGATGCTTATAATATAGGTATGGCACAATCATTCTCCTCTTTGAATATTTATTTTATTACTCTTATAAAATAGATCTCTCTTAAACTACAGAAATTAGGAGATTGATTCCTTAATATATTTGTTTCATTTCTTTTTTAATTTTTTATTGTTCAAACTATGTTTTATATAAAAATAAACATTCACCCTTTGCTTTATTAGTACAATTGTTTCCATTAGATTTCAAAAAAACATCCCTTTGAAAAAATAATCTGAATAATCTACAGGAAAAAAATAGACTGTAATTAATGTTGTCATATTAGGATATGACATCTGTTACAGCGATGCATTAACCAATTTAAACAATCTGAATAATCTACTTGGAAAAAATATATATTGTAATTAATGTTGTCATATTAGGATATGACATCCGTTACTGTAAGCACAAAAATCACACATAGCCTCCACGAGGACCCCTATTTGATCTCAAATTAACTCTTCAATCAATCTCATGCATTCCCTCACCTCCATTTCCTCTCCAGTGATAAGCTATAATTGATTTATCACTCCATAGTTAGCTGAGTTTACTGGGTAATCAACCTTGTTAACTCCCCAATCATCCTTGTTAACTCATCAATCAAATGAGTTAACTTCTCAATCAATCCCTTCTTCTAAACCTATAAATACCCCCTCCCTCAAGATAAAGGGAGGCAAAATCATTGTTCACACAGCTCTTTCCAGTTTTTGCTCTCCAACTTAGCATTCAAATACTCTCACAAGACAAAGGTGCCTTTTTCTTTATTTGTTCAACCAAGCAACATTACACTGCTTCATTCTATGCTATTGTGCTCAACCATAGCTCTCAATGAGCTCATTCAAACTTCATCAAAGCTTTTTTTTACTTCTTTGTGTCATTTTGTCGTCAAGAGGATCTCCCGCTGCCACAAAAGGACTCGAGGTTGCCATTATCAAGGATTACTGAGGGTAGTGGAGTCACACAAATCTTTGTTTCTCTCAAGTTCCTTCATTGTTTTATTCAATTAATAGTAATTAGAAAATCAAAATTTGCTTTTGGGAACAATAAAACATTGCTTTTTCCTTGATAATTAGATCTTGCATGTTAGATTAGTTGCTTTCATATTTCTAGATCTAGATTATTAGAAGAAGCATTTTCCCTTTTCTTTAGATTAGATTACTTCAAAATCATCAAAAACCCAAAAAACATAGGTTAACTTTGCATTAGAAAAATCATATTAGATTGCATACATATTTCCCTTACATAGATTAAAAGCACCCTTCATTTCCAAAATACTAAAAAAGCACAAAAAAAATGTTTTGCATATCATTTAGCTTGCATGCATATAGAAACCCTAGAATAGACAAAATTGCAAACCCTCGATACCATCACGAGGTAACCACGGTTAAACGATCCAATCAAACCCTCAATACCATCACAAGGTAAAAACAAGTCAAAACAAAGTCAAACCCTAGGTCAGCTAAACCCTAGGTCAAAACCCTAAATCTAGTTAAAGTTAGCAATCACACAACTGCCTCTATCTTGCCTCACGAATGTGCCTAGGAGTGAGAGGAGAGAGGGTGAGCACTATCTGTGACAGGATCGGGGTCATCCCACAATAATGTGTTACACTTTTTGGCCAAACTTGACATTGAAATCAACATATTTAACTAAATCTTCACTTTCTGACACCTATAGCAGCTAAACCGTTAGGAATTTGAAGATGATGCGAACTAGTGATTTGTGAGATTTTGTTTATAGATTCTAAATATATTTTTAAAAAAAAAATTGGAGTTAAATTGTAAAAATTTTTGCGTCTCCTTTGATTACTAGTTTTTAATAGTAAACAACATTTTTTTACAGTGATGTGTATTCTGTAGCACATAACTTTTTTTCTACAAAAGATAAAATTATGATTCTTTTGAATTTAGATTGGTAACACTGATATATAGGGCATGCATTTGGTTTCATAATGTTTTGTCGAATATTTTTTTTAATTAAGTTTTGAAATCAAACCAATTATAATTTAGACATAGGCGTATTATGTAAAACATAACTTTTTCTATATGTATCAAAATTCATTTTTTCTTTTTTTGTTGAAACAAGGACATCAATACCTAGGGCATAAATATTTTTTTTAATTTTTTTCACTAATTTATTAATTTTCCATGTGTGTAAAATAGAGAACTTGATGTTTAGTGAAAAACCTGCATTCACAAGAAATAAAAAATAAATATAATAATCAAATTAAATATATTTAAAATTATACTTTTTGGGAAGCTTATAATAAGGACTACATACTTACAAAACATAAATTTTAAATGAATTCATTTGATCCCCCAAAAGGTAAATCAAAAGTGGTTTTTTTTATCAACATTTTGATAGGTGTAAAGGAAACTCCATTATAGGTATGGTTTAAAACTAGCGGGGTTCTATCCAAGGGGGTTTGATTAAACCCTCTTCAATTAAAATCCTTTAAATAGAACCTTTCAAGGCTTAAATCATTATATTTTCTAAAAATATGTGATTTCAAAAAAAAATCAGGATGTCTCAGAAAGTGTAACCCATTATTGTGGCAACACCCATCGAGGAGATCCATCCACGACCACAACAAGAAATGTTTGTTCTACCACAAGGAGAGCCATTCATCCTCTTATTGTTAGAAGAAACTAGACAATGCTAGATACAACAAGAATTTGTTCAACACATAGAAAGATAAGAGGACATAAACAAACAGAACCGCCTACCCACACAGAGGTGGAATCTAAGAAACCCTAATAGGAGAAGAGAAACCAATGACCCTTCAGGTCATAGGTTTATCTCAACTACAACTTCAATCGAACGAAACATACAACTAAGCACACAACAAAAAAGGCCATAGTACTTGTCAACCCCTCTCCGCAAAGTCCAGCTCTCCAATGAGCCAGACCCCCGCTGTGTCTCGCCTCCTCTCGACTAGCTACTTCCACATGAGTGAGAGTGACGTGGCGGATTGACCTGTGGAAAGGAGGGAAAGGATCCATGTGCGTACTGAAATCTGATCCGACAGCCCTAGGCAACTGGAGTCACAATTTTGAGTGCACCTATTTTGGTGAACCCGACGTGAAGTTGCAAATCCTTCTAGGACAAGTAAATTTGCGTTCCCATTTTCAACACTTCAAAGACTTAGCAAAAACTTCAAAAACATTTTCACACCTTTCTTCATAGCCGCTTTAGCCACTTTAGCTTCTATCACTTATGTTGTCATCTGTTCCATTTATTCTGTGGTGTCTATGGCAGCCCCGAATATGATAGAACCTGACTTAAACCAAGGGAACATTCCCTCAAGAGAACCAAAAACTCCTTCCTTCGATAGGTATGTGCCACCATATCCTGATGCGCCAATCACCAATTGCTATGACTACGAAGATTCTGATTATAAACAAGACTAAAGAGAATCCGGACGTTCTCTATCTTTCAACAACCCAGCTTGGGAAAATAACCTGGCCATACCAAATGTGCCACATAAAGCTAGAAGGATAAGGTCAGAGATACATTGACCCGAACAACCTTTCACAAGCACATCGAGTACTCATCTTGATGAGGAAGTTAAATGGTTGGTCAAACATCTACAAGAAGCCAAAGATGCTCAAGAGGCATTAAGGATTTCCTTACAAGAAGAACAAAAAGAAAATGCCGCACGCAAGGAAGCACATCACCATGAAAATATTCAAAGAGAACATCCTAGAAATGAAGAAACACCTAGAGCTGCCACTCCTGCAGATTTAATCGCAACTCTAGTGCAAAGAATCAGAATTTTGGAAGCAGAGAAAGCTGCTCCGGAAAGAAGGCATAAGTCTCATGAATAGGACCAGGGAGCATCTCAAAATTGCCCTACCTCAATTATTATTCGTGAAATGCTAGTAACGACACATGTCTGAATGGGAATCCTCCTATTCAAAACAATCCAACAAATCTGACAATGGGTTATCAAAACCCACCCACGGGGTTATTACTATCAACCTCGCAATCTCAAAGTGCCTTTTTAGGAACGTATCTCAAATATTTGAAGGAACCTTTGGACCAAAACATAAGAAGCGTGCAATTACCTCAGCCATTGCCAGATCTCCCAAAGTTAAAAGGAGAAGGAGATCTGAATTCACACATTAAAGCCTACACCACTGCCATAAGAGAACTCCTCTCTTGGGATGGGGTTGTGGCAAAAATATTTCTGAAGACTCTTGAAGGCATTGCTTTGGATTGGTATTATTGTCTCCCAGAAGCTTCAATCCATTCATTAAAACAATTATTTGGAGAGTTTTTCATGGAAATCAACATGAACAAACTTGTTAAAACGAGGATCAGAGAATTCCTCATAATGAAACAAGGACTGAACAAATCTGTAGCACACTTTGTCACCCGATGGAGGCAAGTCCTCTATTCTTCAACTAGTGCTCCAAACATGGATCATCGAGAACTGTGTAATCTCTTTTTGCATGCCCTTAACAAAGACATGAGAGAAGATGTTCAAAGATTGCCATATAGATCATATGAAGAGGCATTGGAAAGTGCTTTGAGGATTGACCTAGCTGCCATCAACAGTGGTAGAAAAGTCTATGGTTCAAATGGAAAGCTGAGAAAGGAAGACACAGGAAACAATACCTCTATCATTAAAATCTTTAAAAATAATAGGAGTGCAACCATAGATGGGGTGATGGATCAACCCCCAATTAAGAAGATAAAAGATGATTACAATGGGAGAGATTACTCTCCTCCTAACGTAAATGCCATAGATCAACCTAGAAACAACGGGTACTACCCTCAAGACAACTACCAATGTTGGAACTACAATGGAAATGGGAATAGAAATGATGGAAGATACGAGAGACCCCATATGAGTTCAACCAATTTTGTTCTTTTCATAGAACAAGGGGACATAGCATAGAATCTTGTCAGAAATATAATAGATTCATATCAAGACTACCGAAAGACCAACAACGTTTGTTCATAGAAATGTTCTTAAACCCACAGGAGGTCACATCGGATAACAAAGATACAAGACAAAATCAAGCTCCAATAACACCATAGAACGCAAACATGAGAATTTATTAGGACTCGTTCCCCGTGCACAAAGATACAGAAACAACAAACCAAAACAGCACAGAGTAGTAACCTTGAAATCCCACCACAACTGGGACAAAAAGGAGAAGCTAGGATGATGGGATTAGTTAAGATCATGCATAACGAAGAAGAAGAGGAAGACCACAAGGATGAAAATGAGCAAATAAAAGCACACGAAAGCATCATTTTGGTAGTGGAACCAATACCAACTCCAATCGAACCTTATGAGCTCATAGAAGACTTAAAGAAAACATATGCGCACATTTCATTCATTGATTTACTTAGGAACTCCCCTTCACATCGTTCCGCGTTACTAAAAGCAATAGGTCTAAAATACCTCGACCAAATTACCCCACCACCTAGTGAACAAGTCAATCACGTGGACTACGATCTCAGCCCACCAAACTTAGAAATTAAAGATCTGGGGTTTTTCTTCAACTTACAACAGATGCCTTCTAAGGTAGAGTTAACAAAAAAAGGGGACCCAACACTATATCTTCAAGTGTGGATCTATGATATGTGCATCAAACGAACATTAATCAACGATGGGGCCGCAGTGAATATAGTGCCTTTCTCCCTTTTAGAGAGGATGGGCTATGGACACACCAATATCACCGCCTCACGAGATACTCTAAGTGGATATGATAATCTAAAAGCGGCTACCATAGGTAAAATTACCCTTCTAGTGACTTTGGGACCCAAGACCATTCCGACCACTTTCTATATCACCGATAAGGACACAGGATATAATTTGATTCTTGTAAGGCCATGGATACAAAAAATGAAGATTGCGTCATCCACATTGCTTCAAGAAGCTCGATTCTTACACTTAGGGAAAGTTTATGTCGCAAAGGGAGATCTAGAACCTTTCAGTATGTTAAAATTGAACACACTGAACAAATGCATAGGTATCCCCATAGACTATGAACTCCCTACCAGCAAGTTAACCATCCTGAATCCTACACCTTAGTCGATATGCATCAAACAAATGGAAATCCTAGAAAAGACCATAAACGATGCAGAGATCAAAACTTTAGAGAACGAGCCATTTCCAAAACAAAAGGAAATGGTTCCCAAAGATAAGATTATTGAGATCATGGAGTTGATCAAGCAAGATGGACCACTCCAATTTCCCCTAGAGATACTCATGATCGACATCCAAGAGGCCTACATAGGGGAGAAGCCCAATAGAACCGAAGGACCGATGTTTCAAACCACCACATTAGATCTAAGAAATGCAGACCCACATGCTTTCTTAGATGCAGAGGAAGACATGACGGAAGGTTACACATCATTATCACCACTAAGTGAATCACATCTCCCCGATACACCAGAAGAAACAGAATTGTATGAGCCTCTCACACCAATGGAGGATTCACATCAACCAGTGATACCCATGGAAGAGGTGCATTCCATCGATAATGAATCAACCAATGCTATAGGGATGTTACCTAGGATGTTTATGGTATCCAAACCACAAGAAAAACCAACCACCTCTACCTCAGTTCAATCAAATGAACTCAGTGAATGGGAAGCACCTTGGGTACAAATAGAAATGGTTGAGAGACTTCTTGATGAAGACGAAGAAAACGAAGGTATCTTTCACAGAGAGTGGAAGATGAGAGTGACAGTTGGTGTTGATGATCCTATCATTTTTGAACTTCCAAAAAGTTATATCAGATATGCCATGGACTCAAGACTAGAACCAAATGGGAGCACAAGCATAAGCTTTGTTAGAAACAAGGTAGATAACTAAGAGGGGGGTGAATCAGTTATCTTAAATATCTTAACTTTCTTTTCTCCTTTAACAATTAGTGCAGCATCAAAACATATAAGCATACATAATCATGAGAGCAGAAATAAAATCAACACACATAACACAAGTATTTTTACGTGGAAAACCCTGTTAAGGGAAAAACCACTAGGTGACTAACCCAAGATTGTATTCTCTCTTAAAAGAATAAGAAGTACAAAATGGCACTTGCCAATTAGGGCTCACTACCCGAGCACACTGCTCACAAGAGGCACATTGCCTACAAGAGACTCACTATCTACAAAGTTTATGGAAGGTAACTAGGTGTTTGAACTGATGAGAGGCATCCACATATGTTGAGGTTCAGTTCCGGTTAGGCTCAATATACTGATCTAATGCACTTCATTCTTCCTTTGCTTTAGTGTTGTTGTTCTGTCACATACCGGACTTGTAATGCTGCTTCCACACTTATCTCTACCTTTCTTCGGACACTATATCCTTACACACACACCTTCATACTGGAATCCATCTGGTATATGTATCCACACCAAGGATTTCAACAAGTTTCTAGTTGGCAACTGGAATACTCAAGATATTTGCAAACTACTGATCTGTCGGCTAAATCCATGCTTGATATGTAATGCGTATCAAAATCATAGACATTGGAATCATCAATCATGTCAGCCAATATTGTATGATCCCTCAAATAGCTTGATCATCATCAATTTCTCATCTGGTGAAGTCTGATACTTTGCCGGTTAGTTCTTCCTTAGTCTGCTCTGCTTGTCTCGAACCCAACACTCAGATGCTCATATCTTTTCCATGTTTTCTCACCGGAGGCTCAATCTTTGGAATATAGTAGTCATGATACTCCTCTTGGTTTGTCCAAGTCTACAACTTGCTAAGTTACACAATCTGAGAGATCTGGACCTGATTGTCGGACCTTGTTGCATGCTCTGTTCTTGCTCACCAGACCTAAACAATCTTCAATATGTCATCCGGTATAGACATACTATGTGCTGCAGATATGTGGGATAGACTTTGTTGCCATCAATGACAACAATCATGAAGCCACACAGTGTCTCTTGCCAACAATCTCCCCCTTTGGCATTGATGGCAACACTTGGTGAAAAATGACTAAGTGTCGTAGCAAACTCCCCCTAGGCTGATGCTCTGTCTTATGTACTGTTTTACCGAAGCTCCCCCTTAGCAGGATTCCACATTTTTACTACTTCTTACTCCCCCTTTGACATCAATGGCAAAGGGTGGAATCCACACACCAAAATTTGCAAAAATCAACCTATACATAGCCGCATAAGTATATATACATGTTATACCTACATATACTTAAGTATATCCGCAAAAGTGGTTTTCAACTATACAAATTTTATTGCCCAACTCTGCTTCATCCTGTCCAAAATTGAGATGTGACCACTCAACAAAAATGCATAAGATTCTACCCTTCTTAAGTCTATCGGATCACTGGTCCGGGCCGTGGTCTGAGCATCAGTTAAGGCCTCATGCATTGCCTCTAACTTAGGGATAATTATCCCTCTAAGTTCACTCATCCTGCTTATTATATTCTTCTTCTCCTTTTCAAGGTTCTTTATTTCATTTATAATGGCAATAGCCTAGCACTCTTGATTCATTATGGATGTGGTGAGGGGATCAAAATTCTGAGATAAACTTGATAGTTTACCTTCTTGTTCTTTCACCTTCTTTTCAATATCCTCTGTCACTTTAGACCAGGATAGACAAAATTTGTATATTTCTCCACCATCTTTAAGAGCATTTTCTAGGCTCTTTATCCCAATATCTAGGGTTCTCTTATCATTAGCTATGAGTCCATGTACTTCAGTGAATCTCTTTCCCAAAAATTATTTCCGGACCTTTTCTTCTGCCGATTTCTCTAAGGAATCAAAATGAGTATTGATAGAGTTTACCAGAGATTTCAGGTTATTGGATGGAGAGGTTGAAGGATCCTTTTGGAAGGATGGCATGATCTTCTCCAGCATCCCGGATGTAATCTCTATCAGCTCACAATCTTCCATGTGATACTTCAGAAGCTTTTCTTTTGCTTTAGCTTGGGCAAAAGATGCTATCTTCATTGTCTGGACCTGAGAGAGGGAATCAAAATTTAGTGGTCCTTGAAAAAGTTTCGGTTCATCTATCTCCATCAACTCTTTGTTCAAGAATTTCTTCACTACCTCAGCAGTGTCTCTTGCTAGAGACTGAGTCTTCTTTTCTTTTGGAATCTCTAAACTGTCATCAGAGATCTTCTCTATTTGTTCTTCTTCTCTTCCCTTTACCTCCTCTTCTTGACTCACTTTTTCTTCTTTTCTTCCTTCTCCTTCAGTTCTTGAGTCTGGAATGTCTGTAGTGGGATTCAGAGGAGAGATGTTAACTTCTTCATGAACTTCCTCTTCCGGAACAGAGGAATCCAAGTCTTTAGACTTCCCCTCATTTGTCTCTTTAGACCCTTCTACATTTTTCTCAGTAGATTCTTCTTTTGATGCATTTAATCCTTCGACATCCATGATAGAAGGTTCTTCATCTATTTCCTCTATGATAGGAAGATTGAATCTTTTGAAGGCATTCCAAAGGATGTCTTATGTTTCTCTTGCTACCTGATCAGTCTCTCCAAGCATTAGTTTGTTCATTCTTGCTTTGCTCCGGAACTCATCCTTACAGTCCTTAAAGATCATGTTCATTTACTTCAGAGTAATGGAAGGATAGAGCTTAATAGTAATCTGTTCTCGGATCTCTAATTCCTTTGCCTTAGCATTCTCCTTTCTCAGTTCAAGTACCTTCTCCAGACTTTTGGGAATTAATGAAATGATTTCAATAAAGGCTTTATTATAAATATTTAGGTACTTGACTGTAGCTTCTTCCAAGATCCTTTTGTATGTGTCACTATACTCATCATAAAATTCTATTACTGGTTGTAGATTCCCATCCACAGTGACTGCCTTGATGACATCATCAATAGAAAGAGTGGGCCTTTCAACAAATTCTTCTACCTCTTCTTTATTTTTACCAGCAGAGGATTCCCCAGATGTTTTCTTCTTCTTCTTCATTTTCTTAACTTCCTCATCAGACTCTGTTTCTTCATCATCCTTTTGGCTTATGTAAGCCCTTGTGGCTTTTTCTTTCGTTCTCTTTTCTCCCTTTCCGGATGTCTTGGCTTCCAGTTTTGAGGCTCTTGAGCTCTTAGAGGTGGCAAGTGCAGAGCTCTTGGAGGATCTAGTCCGGGAAGAGGCTTGCATCGGAACACTTTCTTTTTTTGTTTCTTGTTTCTCTTTCTCAGCTCTTTCTATTTTCTCTCTATTTGCATTAGCTGCCTCTTTTGATATGCCATATCTCTTGGCGATTTCCTCTACTTCCTTTCTAACTTTCCTTTTTATTTCTGGTTGCCTTAGTTCAACATGAATCTTTACACTTAATTCTTCAAAGGTTCCAAACCTTTCAGCCTCATGGTCCTTAGGCTGACTCAGCAAGTGTTAGATATGCAGCTCCAGGATTTTTTCAATCTCATATCCCATTGGCATAATCCAAACTGTTCTGGGCTCAACTGCCTCCATTAGGCATTGATCAGTGTCTACCATGAAGCATACTATATCCTTATATTTTTCAACTATTGTTTGAGGAATTCTTTCTTTGGCCTGCATCATACTTTGGAAGTTCTTAAAGTATCCCCAGAGCACTACGCTTTGATCCTTAGCATCACCAAGTCCATACATATAGTCTCTGATTTGTATGGCAACTGGTCTGTCATTTTGCCATACCCAACCACTTGATCCGGGTAGCTCATTCATATAGTAAAAGAATAGACACAGTATTAAGCCACCATACTTGAATGAGTTCTTCTTATCCTTCTTGATCTTCTACAAGTTTTCTAACAGTTGGTTCAAAAGAAGATCACATAGGTCATAATCAGCATTTTCCCTTAGCATCTGATATGCTGTATAAATTGCAGTTCTGGACACAGAATTCTTCCTGCTGGAATGATAGATTTTATAACCAATTATCATAGAGGCAAATTTGATATCCGGATCTGTAATATCTTCTATCGTCGTTGCTCTTTTGTCAAACTTAGATCCGGTAGCTTCACTTACTATCTGGTTCTTGACAGATTTGATTGTAGGTAACCCACTAGATGAGTGCAATCTAGTTACTGCCCTAATGGCATCTTTTGTTATCTTGAAGGGCTTCATCAACCACATGAAATTGTCATGTATTCTGCTAAGAACATACCAGACCCATTCATCTTTTACAAAATAGGGAAAGTGGATACAATGTCCAAAATGCTTATCCCAGAGGGCCTTGTATTGAGGTATAAGTTCAAAAGTTTCATCTATTAATTGTTTATGGTAGATATCTATTAGCTTAGATTCTCCAAATTCCTCAATATTGGCGTGGATGTACACCCTAACATCTTCTACGTGCAGAACCCCATGCGGAATGCTAGAAAGAGCACCTAAGGGATCAACTTCTAGGGATTTGTAGGGGTGTTTCTTAAACTTTGGGCATGGCCTATCAGTGATCTTAACAACCATTGGAGTAGCCATCTTTGCAAAAGATTCAGAGAGAGATATTCAGAAATGGAAATACCTTTTTACACTTTTAGGGTTCACAATAAGAGCCAGAACAGGTCGTTGGTTGAATTGGGTTTTGTTGTTGATCTTTGAGAAAGTTGTAAAAACTTGATGCAGGCTCTTCCTTTCCTCTTCTCGAATGCAAATGTGCAAATGATGAGTAAAAGAACCCTTTTATCTCTACGCAAACCCTAATTTCCTATTGCAATAAATGCACAACTTAAGTTATCCGGTTGTCTTGTTCTGAGAGATATCTTTTCAAATTATTGAGATGCACTTAGAATCATTTTTGTGATAGAAGATAATGTCTTTTCTTTCCTCCAATCATGTCATGAATCCGCAGATCAAGATATCTCAATTTTGAATCATACCGGATCTGTCTATGAAAATCCTGCTTTTACCGGATGGCTGTCAAACCGGATCAATCTTGGATGATTAAATTCTTGCAAAATTCTATGCGGATCTTTCACATTTTTACCAGGGGTTATTTAGATAATTTTCTGATAACCCTTTAATCCGCAGTCATTCCAAGTGCCAAATTTAGGTACCAGTTGACTGGCTGGGGGAATTTATTTTTCTTTGTGACTCCCCCTGAGCCAGAGCTTATCTGTTTAGTTTCCAGAAGGAATATCAGCACCAAATTCTGGTGTGGATCCATCCCCATCATTTTTTGTACTCTTCTTCACTCAAATCTTGCTCATCTCCCTTTGAACTTCATTCACATTTACTTTGCCTTTTCCCTTGTCTTGATTTTGATTATGATGCACCGGACCCCTTTTATCCTGATTTTTACTTCTGCAGATTTTGGCAAAATGACCAGATCTATTGCAATTGTAACAAACAACATTTCTTTGCATATTTGACTAATATCCTCTTGATCTGCATTGATTAGCCATATGTCCCATTCTATTGCATGCAAAGCATCTACCATTGAATGAATTGTTAATTTGCATATTTCTGCATTCATGAGATTTGTGACCATACCTTTTGTAGTTGAAACAATGTTTGGAGAAGGATGAATTAGTCTGATTCATTCTTCTTCTGCACTGAGTTGCTTTATGACTGAAGTTGTTGCAATTGTAATAGTATCCATTAAAGGATGGATATCTTTGAGCATTTGGTTGCCTTACCGGAGGTCTTCTAGGCCTGTTTCTTTGATTTCTTGATCTAGAGTTCTTCTGACTGGATCCGGAGCTTTCACCTTTCTCATATCCCAAGCCACGCTTGTCATCTACCCTCTTTTGGCTTTCAAGAAGAACTTCAAGTTGAGCTGAGCTTATCTTGAATTTCTCTTTGTATTCATTTGTTGTTTGAAGATCTTGTTTAAGAGTGTCTATCTGATTCTCAAGTTGTTCTTCATTATCTCTAGCTTCTTCAAGATCAGATTCAAGATGCCTGATTATTCTGTCCATTTTGTGGCAGTCCTATGTCTTCTCCTTGAGAGATTGTTTTAGATTATCTTCAATTTTCCTTTTCTCTTCAATTTCTTGGGTGAATCTCATAACCCCTGATTCCATCTCATGCCTTACCATAATGACCTCCTTTGATAGCTTCTCACATAGCTTGTTTTTCTCATTCAGATCTTCATTAGTATCATTGGCTTCACTCTGACTTGCTAATTTTTGAAGTAGTTCATTTCTCTTTTTCACAGAGATACTTAGTTTTTCTTTTAGCTCATTTATGAAATCATTAACTTGTTTGAGTCTTTCTCTCAAGTTGTTGACTTTAGAGTGAGATTGCTCAAGATCATCTAAGGTAGACTGAAGTTGTTCCTTCATACCATACATATCCATTGAGATTCCCAGATCTTCCTCAAGTTGTTAGGCTCTATTTAGAGGAACTTGGATCTGATACCAATTATTGAAAACAAGGCAAATAACTGAGAAGGGGGGTGAATCAGTTATCTTAAATATCTTAACTTTCTTTTCTCCTTTAACAATTAGTGCAGCATCAAAACATATAAGCATACATAATCATGAGAGCAGAAATAAAATCAACACACATAACACAAGGATTTTTACGTGAAAACCCTGTTAAGGGAAAAACCACGAGGTGACTAACCCAAGATTGTATTCTCTATTAAAAGAATTAGACGTACAAAATGACACTTGCCAATTAGGGCTCACTGCCCGAGCACACTATTCACAAGAGGCACACTGCCTACAAGAGACTCACTGTCTACAAAGTTTATGGAAGGTAACCAGGTGTTTGAACTGATGAGAGGCATCCACATATGCTAAGGTTCAGTTCTAGTTAGGCTCAATATACTGATCTAATGCACTTCATTCTTCCTTTGCTTTAGTGTTGTTGTTCTGTCACATACCGGACTTGTAATGTTGCTTCCAACTTATCTCTGCCTTTCTTCACACACTATATCCTTACACACACACCTTCATACTAGAATCCATCTAGTATATGTATCCGCACCAAGGATTTCAACAACTTTCTAGTCGGCAACTAGAATACTCAAGATATTTGCAAACTACTGATTTGTCGGCTGAATCCATGCTTGATATGTGATGCGTATCAAAATCATAGACATTGGAGTCATCAATCATGTCAGCCAATATTGTATGATCCCTCAAATAGCTTGATCATCATCAATTTCTTATCCGGATTGAAGTCTAATACTCTGCCGGTTAGTTCTTCCTTAGTATGCTCTGCCTGTCTGGAACCCAACACTCAGATGCTCATATCTTTTCCATGTTTTCTCACCGGAGGCTCAATCTCTGGAATATAGTAGTCATGATACTCCTCTTGGCTTGTCCAAGTCTGCAACTTGCTAAGTTACACAATCTGAGAGATCCGGACCTGATTGCCGGACCTTGCTACATGCTCTATTCTTGCTCACCGGACCTAAACAATCTTCAATCTGTCATCCGGTATAGACATACTATGTGCTGCAGATGTGTGGGATAGACTTTGTTTCCATCAATGACAATAATCATGAAGCCACACAGTGTCTCTTGCCAACAAGCTTTGTCCCTCCTAATGAGCAAATGGAGCCACAAACTCCTCTTGAATTGTTCCAATTCTTGCAAAGAATCCAAGAGAGACTAGAGGTGAAGATCTACATGCAAGAACAATTCGACCTATTAACAGAACTACTAAATTGCAACAGAGTCATGTATTAGACTCCCTCTCATCAACATGCCTTTTGAGACTTACTTTGTCTCACAATGCCAAGAGAAGTCACTGAGATGGTAGTAATAGATTCAAATGATAAACCCTATAGGGGAGAACTTTTCTTAAGAGGAGGTAGCACGAAAAATAAGAAAAGAAGACGAAAAAGAGCTTTTTTAGAGGATTGGAAAGGTCCTTACATGGTTAAAGAAGATGTCAGAAATGGTGCCTATCTATTGTGCACAATGGAGGGAGAGGAATTTGGCGAAACATTCAATGCCTTTCACATCAAGAAATATTATGTCTAAAAAACAAACAAAAAAATCATAAACCATAAAAATACAAAAAATATATATAAAAATCAAAAATGTCAAAAACAATTTGTTTCTTGCATTTCTGTATCATTCTATTCATCTTGCATTACTATCAGTGACTTGCTCTGGTGCTATTTTCTTTTCAGTAAGGAGTTTAAGGTTGCCTAGATATACGTCATCTTTTCAGGACCTAGAGATTCCCCATTTTCCACAATCACCATTATCCCCTTTTCATTCCTAGCGATTCTAATCAAAACCTAGCTCTTAGCTTTACATTGATCCTAGTCTTATGAGTCAAGATGTTAGGTCTAAGCAAAGTCAGTATTCAAACCTACAGTGTTCAAAGGAAGCCTGCAAGTAGACCTTCCTAGTTCTTCCCTAGTAGTAGAGAAGTCCAACCAGATTACAAAAACTTTAGGTGGCGCTCAATCCCTTATCTTTCTAGGCCAAAAAATGTCAGGAAGATCAAAACTCTGAAGGAAACAATCTAAGATCTGAGTGAATAAAAAATGAGTGATCAAAATAAGAGCATTGAAAAAGTGAGAATTGAGAGACCAAATTATTGTATATCAAAGGTTCCAAAAAGCATTCATTTCTTGAAAAGTTAAAATCCAAAAAAAAATGAGAAAACAAGTGGAGATACAAAAAAAAGGAGTGAAAGAGAGAAGATTGATGAATGTCCTACTCTTGGGTGGAGATTAGTCTAAGCTCGAAGCCTCAAGGGTGACATTCTAACAGAGAAATAGAGGTACAAAGCACACACACACTAGCTGAGCAAAACCAAAGAGGCTAGTAGTCTCTAGGATCATCTTCTATCTAGGGACCCTTGTTCTTTCCCATTTATCCTTTACCCCAGGTCTACCTTGCTTGCCATCTATGATCTAAGTCTAGCGAACACCAATAAAATTTGCTACTTGTCTAAAGTTGAAAGCTTATCAATTTGTCTTACCTAGATAAGGATCAGTGTTTAGCCTTTAGCGAGGTCTAGAAATAAAAAATGCTCCATATTCAATCCCACTCCCCACTTGAGTTTTCCTAAATCCTATCTCACAGCCTTGAATAGATCGCTTATATCAGGACAACTCACAAGCCCCTGAATTGAAAATCGTATCTAAGAGCAGTCACTTTGTTTGTTCCACATGGCATTCATGCCAAAAATCATAAAAAAGAGTCTCAAAGCAATAAAGTCAAATGTCATATCTCATGACATTCAATAAGAGTAAGAGTTTCATTTGCAGCATTTCTTGTGTTCTTGCATTATCATATCATGAACTACATCTCATATATATGTCACAAAAAACTACAAAAATATGTCATTGTTATCATACTTGCATTGTTAAAAGAGTTGAAAAGGTCAAACATAATAAAAAAGTTCCCAAAACCTCCAAGCATGCACAAGAGTTGAGTACAAATTTGATAGGAGAAAACCATAAAAGGATAAACTTTCATAGATATATCCAAAGTTTGCATATACAAGAGTATCAAAGAGCTAGGACAAAATGCTCTCAAAAGAAGTAGAGGCTCCCCATGCAAGGAGGAATGATTTCAAGAAAGGAGGTCAAGGTCGGTTCCCTCCAATGGAACCCTCAGAACTTCGGCTCCTATGTCTATGAATACCACTTATCGCTCCATGAGACCTATGAGAGTGAGGTGCTCTACTATGAGCATGTGACTGTGAAGGCCCCGCCATACCATCATCACATCGGTCAAAACTAAGGTGAGCCATCTCTCAGAGTACTTGATTCTCACCCTTAAGTGTGTCAACTTGGGTCTTCAACTATGTATTTATCTGGCATCCATGGTAGAACGGAGCAAAAATGTCAGTATGTCACCCTGTAGCAGGGGGCACACCAAGATCATCTAAAAGACAATCACGAGTCATCCTAGTGAAGGGAGAGGCTAATCCAACAATAATCTCACAAACAAAGTCCCTCCACTCTCTGACATTGCTTGAAATAGAAAATTGAAAGAAGACCAAGTCAATTCCCCATGAAAAGAGAAAGGACAAGAGTACAAAAAGTGAAATAGATTAAACTTACGTGGATCGCCAAGCTGCCAATCATGGTCAAACTGACGCATCACCTCATCCAAATGAGGAGGTTGAGGAACAATAGGAGGACCCTCGGGGATATTAGGAACATCATCTGAATCATCAATGTCATCAAAATCCTCATCCTCAATAAGGACCTCGTCTGATGAATCATCACCATCTGGAATGTAGTTCTCGTCAATGGACTTTGAGTCCACAGTCACAATCAGAGATCAGGAAGGAGCCCCTCTCCCTCCCCTTTGTCCTCATCTCTAAACTCTAGTAATGAAGACTCCTAGAGTCAAAGGAGTCTAATTGAATGTCCTCTGCCCAATCTCACCCATCTCCTAGACAGTCCGATAGCAAGTAGACACTGGGGGAAATTCCTCAGGGATATCCTCACCAAACTATTGTAAGACGTGATCAACCTGATGGGTCTCAACCAGACCATTATGGTCTGTAATCTCAGATACCTCACGATAATACTCTCTGATCTCGCCATCTCAGGCCCAGTACCCCTCCATGTCACGATAAGGATCAAAGATCATGTCGTCATCAGTAAGAATAGCAACAGTGGGTAAAGTAGCATCAAAGTGACCAAGATACATCCACCTTGTTTCTCTTGGTAAGCGTCTATCTAGAAGCAGAATGAGCTTATAGTAGGACTTCAGGTGCTCAAATATCCATGTCATAATCAAGGAAGAGTGGATAAAATCTAGAGCCCCTCGCCTTCAAATCTGATAGAAGTATTTGTAAACCATGGCCAAGATGTCTAATCCCCAAGCATAAATTGTGCCCTCCTCAATCTCACGAATGATGGGTGCCCAACACCATCTCAAACAAGTTGAGGCCTTGTCTCCCGACAGCCTCAATGCAATCAACCCAATCAGGAACCTCTTCAAGAGTGGGATGCAAAGTCATGGCACAAAAGTAAGCTGAACTCATGTCTAATCCCCAGGGTGATTAACCCCCATAAAACAGCCCAAGAAGCCTTGTCCTCATAGGACTTGCTAACTAGAAGAGCCAAAGGTTGTCCTCTCATAGGAACCCCAAGTATGTGATACACATCATAAAGAGTGATGGTCCACTCTCCAGTAATCTGCGGGAACCTAAACGTGTTTTTGTCCACATCCCAGTAGGTCAAAATGTCATAGCATATACGAGAAATAGGATGAATCATAGGCACATGGAAAACTCTAGCTAGACCTGCCCTCTTCATAATAGCACGATCCTCAGTACTCAATGAATTAAACATTCTGAGAGCCATCCCTACTCTCAACAGGCATTCCATCAGATACACATGCCCTGCAAAATCAGAAGAGAACTTCAGATTAGATCTCGTAAACTTCAAAAATCCTTAAAAATTGTAAAACTACAGAAAAACTAACACAAAAGACATATAAACCTTCAAAATTTCAATAAATAGGTAAATACAGCAGCCAAAACATGTCAGATTAGACTGAAACAAGCATTAAACAACATCAAAATTTAGTCAAAATCAGCCCAACAGGGTCACCCCCAGTCGACCCAGGTGTTTTTCTGGATCTCCCCCAGGTGACCCTACCTGACAAAAGGGGCAACCCTAGAGGAGGATCCCTCAACCAAAAATTGCTCTAAAAACTTCATTTTTTGACCAATTCCAGAAAATGAAAAACCAATCTTACTCTAAATGATGAGACAAATGCAATGCAATAAATGCAATAGAGAAAATCTTTAAAAACAAACAATTTCAAGAGATTTTTCATAAAATTCAAAGTAGGGTTTAGAGAAGAGTGCTTCATTAATTGCATACCTGATTCTCCACGGCTGAAGAAGAGGCGACCATCTTCACGATCTCCTTAACAATACCTTTCTAACGACTACTCACACGAACGATTCCGTCACCGTTTCATTTCGATCTCACAATATGGCTTGCTTTGTTTGCCCTTAGCTTAGTTTTATTTATGCATTTTTAGATTAGTTCTTTGCTTTTATGCATTCGTTTCGTGCATTGTTTTGCATGCTCTCATCCCTACAGGTCAAAACTGACAAAGGCAAGCAACTAGTTGAACTCGAATGATCCATGGTAAGTTTGTCATTTCAATTTTTATTATTCATTTTGATACATTTAAATGCCGAACTAATACTAGTTCTTGCAAGTACAAATTGCAAGAAAATCGACAATAGGTAAGGCTTAGTTCAGGAATGATATCTATCTTTCATGTAGACTACCGTCCCTAAGGGGGCAAATATGTAAGCACAAAAATCACACACAATCTCCATGAGGACCCCTATGATGATTCAAATCATTGTCACATACATGTAAGCATGAAATAATGTCCTTTAAGTAGCAGACCTCTTGATGAGGTGTCCTCCTTTTTATCTTGTGTCATTTCCTCTTTGTCAATTTCTCTCTCTCTCCGTTTGCGACGCTTTTTGACACTTTTTGCGACACTTGTCGACTTGTGTTTTCTAAGCTTTCAACCTTGCTCCTAAGCCTTGTGAGTGTCTTGTAGGTGAGTTTTCGCCCTTCCCCTATGTTTTTCATCCTATGCACCTCTAGAAGCCTTCTAGAGGTCCCCCTATCCATCTCCTGCTTTCGGTTTTCAGTTCTGCTCAACCAATCCAAATCTTGTCCTATGATTTCTAGATCTCCCTCGGGAGATCCTGCAAATGCAACTGGAGATTTGGATTCTTGCACATGACTGACATGTTTCTTGAGGCAAAACCCCTCCGTTTCTTCTCTTCTTGCATCTCCCAACCTAATTTTTTGCATCTAACCCTGTCCAGCCTCGATCTCCCCCAGGCAACCCTACTAGGAAAAGGGGTGACCCTGTCATTTTTATAGCCGCGGAAAAACTCAAGTTTCTCACTCGTTTTTGCTCCATTTTCACCCATTTTTCTTCCAGTTTGCATGATTTTGATGCCTAATATAGAGTTAACTATTTCAGGCAACCACACATGCATAATTAGCTCTATTTGATCTCAAATTAACTCTTCAATCAATCTCATGCATTCCCTCACCTCCATTTCCTCTCCAGTGATAAGCTATAATTGATTTATCACTCAATAGTTAGTTGAGTTCACTAGGTAATCAACCTTGTTAACTCTCCAATCATCCTTGTTAACTCATCAATCAAATGAGTTAACTTGTCAATCAATCCCTTCTTCTAAACCTATAAATACACCCCTCCCTCAAGCACAAAGGGAGGCAAAATCATTGTGCACATAGCTCTTGCCAGTTTTTACTCTCCAACTTAGCATTCAAATGCTCTCACAGGACGAAGGTACCTTTTTCTTTATTTGTTCAACCAAGCAACGTTACGCTACTTCATTCTATGCCATTGTACTCAACCATAGCTCTCATTGAGCTCATTCAAGCTTCATCAAAGCTTCTTTTTACTTCTTTGTGTCATTTTGTTGTCAAGAGGATATCCTGTTGCCACAAAAGGACTAGAGGTTTCCATTATCAAGGATTGTTGAGGGTAGTGGAGTCACACAAATCTTCATTTCTCTTAGGTTCCGTCATTGTTTTGTTCAATTAATAGTAATTAGAAAATCAAATTTTGCTTTTGGGAATAGTAAAACATTGCTTTTTCCTTGATAATTAGATCTTGCATGTTAGATTAGTTGCTTTCATATTTCTAGATCTAGATTATTAGAAGAAGTATTTTCCATTTTCTTTAGATTAGATTACTTCAAAATCATCAAAAACCCAAAAAACATAGGTTAACTTTGCATTAGAAAAATCATATTAGATTGCATACATATTTCCCTTTCATAGATTAAAAGCACTCTCCATTTCCAAAATACTAAAACAGCACAAAAAACATGTTTTGCATATCATTTAGCTTGCATGCATATAGAAATCCTAGAATAGTCAAAATTGTAAACCCTCAATACCATCACGAGGTAACAATAGTTAAATGATCCAATCAAACCCTTGATACCATCACGAGGTAAAAACAAGTCAAAACAAAGTCAAACCCTAGGTCAGATAAACCCTAGGTCAAAACCCTAAATCTGGTTAAGGTTAGCAATCACACAACTGCCTCTATCTTGGCTCAGGAATGTACCTAGGAGTGATAGGAGAGTGGGTGAGGACTATCCATGATGAGATCAAGGAGATCCATCCATGACCGCAACAAGAAATGTTTGTTCTACCACAAGGAGACATATTCATCCTCTTATTGTTAAAAGAAACTAGACAACACCAGATACAACAAGGACTCATTCAATGCATACAAAGATAAGAGCACATAAATGAACAGAACCGCCTACCCACACAGAGGTTGAAACTAAGAAACCCTAACAGGAGAAGAGAAACCAGTGACCCTTTGGGTTATAGGGTTATCTCAACTACAACTTCAATCAAACTAAACATACAACTAAGCACACAACAACAAAGGCCACAGTACTTTCCGACCCCTCTCCACAAAGTCCAGCTCTTCAACAAGCTAGACCCCCACAGTGTCTTTCCTCCTCTCGACTGGCTACTTCCACGTGAGCGAGAGTGACATGGCGGATCACCCCATGGCAAGGAGGGAAAGGGTCTGTGTGCGTGTTGAAATCTGACCCGACAGCCCCAGGCAACTAGAGTCACGATTTCGAGCGTACAGTTATAGTGATGCATTCACCAAATTATTATGATAGATATTTAATTCCTACACATTAACTTACTTCTTTGCCAACCTATATAGCCACCTATGTATAGTATACCAAATCATCAATGCATTTGTAGGGCAGTGAAAAATCTGGGAAAGCAAAAGCTTATATATACATTTAGTTCTCTAGTCTAGATTATACTTTCCTTTGCATTGCAGAAATCACTACACACTCTTGCCAGCATTTGGGTTTCTCAAAACTCTTGCCACTATTTCAGTCTAATGCTTATAATATAGGTATGGCACAATCATTCTATTCTGTGAATATTTATTTTAGTACTTTTATTGAATAGATCTCACTCTTAAACTATAGAAATTAAGAGATTGACTCCTTAATATATTTGTTTCAATTCTTTTTTATTTTTTTTATTGTTCCAACTATGTTTTATACAAAAATAAGCATTTCTCCTTTTCTTTATTAATACAATTGTTTCCATTAGAT
Source organism: Cunninghamia lanceolata (assembly GCA_027924645.1). NCBI lineage: Eukaryota > Viridiplantae > Streptophyta > Pinopsida > Cupressales > Cupressaceae > Cunninghamia > Cunninghamia lanceolata. The sequence goes on from BSBN01000835.1 coordinate 2,199,008, forward strand.
TTCAAAAAAAACTTTCCTTTGAAAAAACAATCTGAATAATCTACCAAGAAAAAACTATACGATAATTAATGTTGTCATATTAGGATATGACATCCGTTACATCGATGCATTCACCAAGTTAAACAATACGAATAATCTACTAGGAAAAAAATATATTGTAATTAATGTTGTCATATTCTAGGATATGACATTTGTTACAGCGATTCATTCACCAATTTATTATCTTATATATTTAATTCCTACACATTAACTGACTTCTTTGCCAACCTATATAGCCACCTATGTATGGTATACCAAATCATCAATGTGTTTATAGGGCGGTAAAAAATATGGAAAAACAAAAGCTTATATATACATTTAGTTCTCCAATTTGTATTATACCTTCCTTTGCGTTGCAGAAATCACTACACACTCTTGCCAGCATTTGGGTTTCTTCAAACTCTTGCCACTATTCCAATCTAACGCTTATAATATAGGTATGGCACAATCATTATCTTCTTTAAATATTTATTTTATCACTTTTATTGAATAGATGTCACTCTTAAACTACAGAAATTAGAAGATTGATTTCTTAATATATTTGTTTCATTTCTTTTTTTTATTTTTTTACTGTTCGAACTGTGTTTTATATAAAAATAAACATTCCTCCTTTTCTTTATTAATACAATTATTTCCATTAGATTTCAAAAAAACTTCCCTTTAAAAAAATAATCTGAATAATCTACCAGGAAAAAAATATATTGTAATTAATGTTGTCATATTATGATATGATATTCGTTACAACAATGCATTCATCAATTTAAACAATCTGAATAATCTACCAAGAAAAAAATATACCATAATTAATGTTGTCATATTAGGATATGACATCCATTACAGCAATGCATTCACCAATTTATTATCTTAGATATTTAATTCCTACACATTAACTGACTTCTTTGCCAACCTATATAGCCACTTATGTACGGTATACCGAATCATCAATGCGTTTGTAGGGCAGTGAAAAATCTGGGAAAACAAAAACTTATAAATACATTTAGTTCTCCAATCTGTAATATACTTTCCTTTGTGTTGTAGAAATCACTACACACTCTAGAGCATTTGGGTTTCTCCAAACTATTGCTAGTATTTCAATCTAACGCTTATAATATAGGTATGACACAATCATTCTCTTCTTTGAATATTTATTTTATTACTTTTATTGAATAGATCTCACTCTTAAACTATAGAAATTAGGAGATTGATTCCTTAATATATTTGTTTCATTTATTTTTTCTATTTTTTTACTATTTGAACTGTGTTTTATATAAAAATAAACATTTCTCCTTTGTTTTATTAATACAATTGTTTCCATTAGATTTTAAAAAAAACTTCCCTTCAAAAAAACAATCTGAATAATCTACCAAGAAAAAAATATATTGTAATTAATGTTGTCATATTAGGATTTGACATCCGTTACAGCGATGCATTCACCAATTTAAACAATCCAAATAATCTACTAGGAAAAAATATACTGTAATTAATGTTGTCATATTAGGATATGACATCTGTTACGATGATGCATTCACCAATCTATTATTTTAGATATTTAATTCCTACACATTAACCGACTTCTTTGCCAATTTGTATAGCCACCTATGTACGGTATACCAAATCATCAATGCGTTTGTAAGGCAGTGAAAAGTCTAGGAAAACAAAAGCTTATATATACATTTAGTTCTCTAGTTGTATTATACTTTCCTTTGCCTTGTAGAAATCACTACACTCTTGCTAGTATTTGGGTTTCTCCAAACTCTTGCCACTATTTCAGTCTGACACTTATAATATAGGTATGGCACAATCATCCTCTTCTTTGAATATTTATTTTATTACTTTTATTGAATAGATCTCAATCTTAAACTACAAAATTAGGAGATTAATTCCTTAATATATTTTTTCATTTCTTTTTTTTTTTTTTACTGTTCGAACTGTGTTTTATATAAAAATAAAATTTCCTCCTTTGCTTTATTAATACAATTGTTTCCATTATATTTCAAAAAAACTTCCCTTTGAAAAAACAATCCGAATAATCTACCAAGAAAAAAATATACTATAATTAATGTTGTCATATTAGGATATGACATCTGTTACAACGATGCATTCACCAATTTAAACAATCCAAATAATCTACCAAGAAAAAAATATACTATAATTAATATTGTCATATTAGGATATGACCTCCATTACAGCGATGCATTCACTAATTTATTATCTTAGATATTTAATTCCTACACATTAACTAACTTCTTTGCCAACCTGTATAGCCACCTATGAAGGGTATACCAAATCATCAATGTGTTTGTAGGGCGGTGAAAAATATGGGAAAACAGAAGCTTATATATACATTTAGTTCTCCAGTCTGTATTATACTTTCCTTTGCATTACAGAAATCACTACACACTCTTGCCAACATTTAGGTTTCTCCAAACTCTTGCCACTATTTCAACCTGACGCTTATAATATAGGTATGGTACAATCATTCTCTTCTTAGAATATTTATTTTATTACTTTTATTGAATAGATCTCACTCTTAAACTACAAAAATTAAGAGATTGATTCCTTAATATATTTGTTTCATTTCTTTCTTTTTTTTACTATTCGAACCATGTTTTATATAAAAATAAGCATTCCTCATTTGCTTTATTAATACAATTGTTTCCACTAGATTTTAAAAAAAATCCCTTTGAAAAAACAATCTAAATAATCTACCAGGAAAAAAAATACTGTAATTAATGTTTTCATATTAGGATATGACATCGGTTACAGTGATGCATTCACCAATTTAAACAATCCAAATAATCTACCAAGATAAAAATATATTGTAATAAATGTTGTCATATTATGATATGACATATGTTACAGCAATGCATTCACCAATTTATTATCTTAGATATTTAATTCCTACACATAATCAACTTCTTTGTCAACCTGTATAGCCACCTATGTATGGTATACCAAATCATCAATGCATTTTTAGGATGGTGAAGAATTTGAGAAAACAAAATCTTATATATACATTTAGTTCTCCAGACTGTATTATACTTTCGTTTGCATTGCAGAAATCACTATACACTCTTACCAGCATTTGGGTTTCTCCAAACTCTTGCCACTATTTCAGTCTTACGCTTATAATATAGGTATGGCACAGTCATTCTCTTCTTTGAATATTTCATTACTTTTATAAAATAGATCTCACTCTTAAACTACAGAAATTAAGACATTGATTCCTTAATATATTTTTTTCATTTCTTTTTTTATTTTTTACTGTTCGAACTATGTTTTATATAAAAATAAACATTCCTCCTTTGCTTTATTAATACAATTGTTTCCATTAGATTTTAAAAAAAACTTCCTTTTGAAAAAACTATTTGAATAATCTACCACGAAAAAATATATTGTAATTAATTTTGTCATATTAGGATATGACATCCGTTACAGCAATGCATTCACCAATTTAAATAATCTGAATAATCTACTAGGAAAAAAATATACTGTAATTAATGCTATCATATTAGGATATGACATCGGTTACAACGATGCATTCACCAATTTATTATCTTAGATATTTAATTCCTACACATTAACTAACTTCTTCGCCAACCTGTATAGCCACCTATGTATAGTATACCAAATCATCAATGCATTTGTAATCAGTGAAAAATCAGGGAAAACAACAGCTTATATATACATTTAGTTCTCCAATCTGTATTATACTTTCCTTTGCGTTGCAAATATCACTACACACTTTTGCTAGCATTTGGGTTTCTCCAAACTCTTGCACTATTTCAATTTGACAATTAATATAGGTATGGCACAATCATTCTCTTCTTTGAATATTTATTTTATTACTTTTATTGAATAGATCTCACTCTTAATCTACAGAAATTAGGAGATTGATTCCTTAATATATTTGTTTCATTTGTTTTTTTACTGTTTGAACTGTGTTTTATATAAAAATAAACATTCCTCCTTTGGTTTATTAATACAATTGTTTCCATTAGATTTCAAAAAAACTTCCCTTTCAAAAAATAATCTGAATAATCTACCAGGAAAAAAATATTCTATAATTAATGTTGTCATATTAGGATATGACATCCGTTACAGTGATGCATTCACTAATTTAAACAATCCGAATAATCTACCAGGAAAAAATATACTGTAGTTGATGTTGTCATATTAGGATATGACATCTGTTACATCGATGCATTCACCAATTTGTTATCTTAGATATTTAATTCGTACACATTAACTCACTTCTTTGCCAACCTGTATAGCCACCTATGTACAGTATGCCAAATCATCAATGCGTTTGTAGGGCAGTGAAAAATCTAGGAAAACAAAAGCTTATATACATTTAGTTCCCTTGTCTGTATTATGCTTTCCTTTGCGTTGCAGAAATCACTACACACTCTTGCCAGCATTTGGGTTTCTCCAAACTCTTGCCACTATTTTAGTCTAATGCTTACAATATAGGTATGACACAATCATTCTCTTCTTTGAATATTTATTTTATTACTTTGATTGAATAGATCTCACTCTCAAACTACTGAAATTAGGAGATTGATTCCTTAATATATTTGTTTCATTTCTTTTTTTATTGTTTACTGTTCAAAGTGTGTTTTATATAAAAATAAACATTCCTCCTATGCTTTATTAATACAATTGTTTCCATTATATTTTAAAAAAAACTTCCTTTTGAAAAAACTATTTGAATAATCTACCACGAAAAAAATATATTGTAATTAATGTTGTCATATTAGGATATGACATCCATTACATCAATGCATTCACCAATTTAAACAATTTGAATAATCTACCAGGAAAAAATATACTGTAATTAATGCTATCATATTACCATATGACATCTATGACAGCGATGCATTCACCAATTTATTATCTTAGATATTTAATTCCTACACATTAACTGACTTCTTTACCAACTTGTATAGCCACCTATGTACGGTATACCTAATCATCAATGCATTTATAGGGCAGTGAAAAATCTAGGAAAACAAAAGCTTATATTTATATTTAGTTCTGCAGTCTATATTATACTTTCCTCTGTGTTGCAGAAATCACTACACACTCTTGCCTGCATTTGGGTTTCTCCAAACTCTTGCCACTATTTCAATGCAATGCTTATAATATAGGTATGGCAGAATTATTCTCTTCTTTGAATATTTATTTTATTACTTTTATTGAATAGATCTCACTCTCAAACTACAGAAATTAGGAGATTGATTCCTTAATATATTTGTTTCATTTTATTTTTTTTACTGTTCAAACTATTTTTTATATAAAAATAAACATTCCTTCTTTGCTTTATTAATACAATTGTTTCCATTAGATTTCAAAAAAACTTCTCTTTGAAAAAACAATCTGAATAATCTACCAAGAAAAAAATATATTGTAATTAATGTTATTATATTAGATATTTAATTCCTACACATTAACTGACTTCTTTGCCAACTTGTATAGCCACCTATGTACAGTATACCAAATCATCAATGCATTTGTAGAGTGGTGAAAATATGGGAAAACAAAAGCTTATATATACATTTAGTTATACAGTTTGTATTATACTTTACTTTGCGTTGCAGAAATCACTACACACTCTTGCCAGCATTTGGGTTTCTCCAAACTCTTTCCACTATTTCAGTCTAACGCTTATAATACAGGTATGGCACAATCATTATCTTCTTTGAATATTTATTTTATTACTTTTATAAAATAGATCTCACTATTAAACTACATAAATTAGGAGATTGATTCCTTAATATATTTGTTTCATTTCTTTTTTTTTCTTTTTTTACTGTTCGAACTGTGTTTTATATAAAAATAAACATTCCTCCTTTGCTTTATTAATACAATTGTTTCCATTAGATTTCAAAAAAATTCCCTTTGAAAAAACAATCTGAATAATCTACTAGGAAAAAATATACTGTAATTAATGTTGTCATATTAGGATATGACATCCGTTACAGCAATGCATTCACCAATTTAAACAATCTGAGTAATCTAACAAGAAAAAATATACTATAATTAATGTTGTCATATTAGGCTATGACATCCACTACAGTGATGCATTCATCAATTTATTATCTTAGATATTTAATTCCTACACATTAACTGACTTGTTTGCCAACCTATATAGCCACCTATGTAAGGTATACCAAATCATCAATGCGTTTGTAGGGTGGTGAAAAATCTAGGAAAACAAAAGCTTATACATACATTTAATTCTCTAGTTTATATTATAGTTTCCTTTGCGTTGTAGAAATCACTACACACTCTTGCCAGCATTTGGGTTTCTCCAATCTCTTGCCACTATTTCAGTCTAACGCTTACAATATAGGTATGACACAATCATTCTCTTCTTTGAATATTTATTTTATTACTTTTATTGAATAGATCTCACTCTTAAACTACAGAAATTAGGAGATTGATTCCTTAATATATTTGTTTCATTTTCTTTAACTATTCCAACTATGTTTTATATAAAAATAAACATTCCTCCTTTGCTTTATTAATACAATTGTTTCCATTAGATTTCAAAAAAACTTCCCTTTGAAAAAATAATCTGAATAGTCTACCAAGAAAAAAATATACTCGAATTATTGTTGTCATATTAGGATATGACATCTGTTACAGTGATGCATTAAATAATCTGAATAATCTGCCAAGAAAAAAATATACTGTAATTAATTTTTTCATATTAGGATATGACATCCGTTACAGCAATGCATTCACCAATTTAAACAATCTGAATAAGCTACCAAAAAAAAACATACTATAATTAATGCTGTCATTTTAGGATATGACATTTGTTACAGCGATGCATTCACCAATTTATTATCTTAGATACTTAATTCCTACACATTAACTGACTTCTTTGCCAACCTGTATAGCCACCTATGTACGGTATACCAAATCATCAACGTGTTTATATGGTGATGAAAAATATGGGAATACAAAAGCTTATATATACATTTAGTTCTCCAGTCTATGTTATAATTTCCTTTGCTTTGTAGAAATCACTACACACTCTTGTCAGCATTTGGGTTTCTCCAAACTATTGCCACCATTTCAGTCTGACGCTTATAATATAGGTATGGCACAATCATTCTCTTCTTTGAATATTTATTTTATTACTTTTATTGAATAGATCTCACTCTTAAACTATAGAAATTAGGAGGAATCATTTGTTTCATTTTTTAAATTTTTTTACTGTTCAAACTATGTTTTGTATAAAAATAAACATTCCTCCATTGCTTTATTAATATAATTGTTTCCATTAGATTTCAAAAAAACTTCCATTTGAAAAAATAATCTAAACAATCTATGAGGAAAAAATATACTATAATTAATGCTGTCATATTAGGATATGACATCTGTTACAGCAATGTATTCACCAATTTATTATCTTAGGTGTTTAATTCCTACACATTAACTAACTTCTTTGTCAACTTGTATAGCCACCTATGTACGTTATACCAAATCATCAATGCGTTTCTAGGACGGTGAAAAATATGGGAAAACAACAGCTTATATATACATTTAGTTCTCCAATCTATATTATACTTTCCTTTGCGTTTGCATAAATCACTACACACTCTTGCCAGCATTTGGGTTTCTCGAAACGTTTGCTACTATTTCAGTCTGACGCTTATAATATAGGTATAGCATAATCATTCTCTTCTTTGAATATTTATTTTATTATTCTTATAAAATAGATCTCTCTTAAACTACCAAAATTAGGAGATTGATTCCTTAATATATTTGTTTCATTTATTTATTTATTTTTTTATTGTTTGAACTGTGTTTTATATAAAAATAAACATTCCTCCTTTGCTTTTATAGTACAATTATTTCCATTAGATTTCAAAAAAAACATCCCTTTAAAAAAATAATCTGAATAATCTACCAGAAAAAAATGGACTATAATTAATGTTGTCATATTAGGATATGACATCCGTTACAATGATGTGTTAACCAATTTAAACAATCTGAATAATCTACCTGGAAAAAAATATAATGTAATTAATGTTCTCATATTAGGATATGACATCCATTGCAATGATGCATTCACCAATTTATTATGATAGATATTTAATTCCTACACATTAACTCACTTCTTTGCCAACCTGTATAGCCACGTATGTATGGTATACCAAATCATCAATGTGTTTGTAGGGCAGTAAAAAATCTGGGAAAACAAAAGCTTATATATACATTTAGTTCTCCAATCTATATTATACTTTCCTTTGTGTTGCAGAAATCACCACACCCTCTTGCCAGCATTTGGGTTTTTCAAAACTCTTGCCACTATTTCAGTTTAACGCTTATAATATACATATGGCACAAACATTCTCTTCTTTGAATATTTATTTTAGTACTTTTATTGAATAGATCTCACTCTTAAACTACAGAAATTAAGAGATTGATTCCTTAATATATTTGTTTCATTTCTTTTTTAATTTTTTTACTGTTCCAACTGTGTTTTATATAAAAATAAACATTTCTCCTTTGCTTTATTAATACAATTGTTTCCATTAGGTTTCAAAAAAACTTTCCTTTGAAAAAATAATCCGAATAATCTACCAAGAAAAAACTATACTATGATTAATTTTGTCATATTAGGATATGACATCCATTACAGTGATGCATTCACCAATTTAAACAATATGAATAATCTACTAGGAAAAAATATATTGTAATTAATGTTGTCATATTAGGATATGACATTTATTTTTTATTAAAGTGGTCAAACAGGTTTTGAGAGGGGACCCCAAAACCCTTCACAAAAAGAAGTAAGCCTTCAACCGACAGCCAACTATAAGCTACCATAAACATAAGCATATAAAGAGTAGCAAAAAAAGAGTCTAGATAAAACCAAACTAGAAATTAGTTCATCATCTTAAGAGTCTCTGTCGCTTCTAATTCCTGTTTGTAAAAGGCCTCATGAATTTTGGCAAAGTCTAAAAGCTCTTTCCTCTCAGCTTCGAACTGCTTCTTGTTTCTCCCCCTGGTGCGGGTCGAAGCTCCACATGTGTCTTCATCAGCCCCCTGTTTACTAGTGTTTTTAGTGTCATCTCCTTTATCGTGATTATCCAGATCCATAGCATTCAAAATGTCCTCAGCATTGAAATACTTGAACTGTTCCTTTCTTAGCTCTCTTTAAGCTTCTCTGTCAGCACTCTCATCCCATTGAGACTATTTTGACTGGTGAGTTTACTGATATTGCAAATTCTGTCTAAGTTATTGTTCACCCCAATGAACTTCTCCTTGAGGTATTGAACCCTGGTATTGAATTCTTCTCTCATCCTATTTATCTCCCAATCCATTTCCTAAAGCAGCTAGAATTTGATGTTAATTCTATTAATTTCTAGGAAGAACCACTTAGTCATTTTGTGCTATGAGTTCACTACATTCTTCACAAGTTCAAAAACCTCCTCGACCTAATCTTTGTTTCTTGCCTAGGCCAACAGATCTTCAAAATCCTCCGGCAGGTTCTTCGAAGGGTTGTTGATTTTAGGAAACTTGATACCCACACCCAATTTAGGGATAAGGTTGGACTTGCCCGAAGAGTCTTCCACCTTATCATTCTCCTTGTCAGACGACTTCTCCCTAATCCCCTGCTTCTGCTTGATCCCTATTTATGGACATCACTACTAGCAAACTAGACATTTTCCTCTTCCTGGTCCTTCTCGACTAACTTGGCCTTCTGTCTATGCTTCGTCTTACTCCCCTATTTCTAAGAAGAGGTACCAACATCCTGCACAGAACCCTCAACCTCCTCCATGGAATTTTTACCTTTCTTCACCGATGCAGGGGTTTTCCTCTTATGAGGCATCATTTTCTTGTCAAAAATCTCCTTCACAGAGGTGTCAGTGTCATCACTCGTTTCAAACCCTGCAGACCAAGAAATGGAAACTTCCCTCTTCTAAGTTTTCCTTTTCTTTCTAGAGGAATTCCCCTCAGTCTCTTCTTCTTCCTCTTCCATTTCCCAGTCCTCATCCTCAGAATCAGACTCCTCTTCGCTAGACACCACCCTCCCCTTCTTCTTATCACTAGGTGTATGTTTTATTGATTTTTTGGGTGTGTTGTTTTTCATGTACTCCATTATGAGTAAGATGAGGCTTTCATGCAAAATTAGAAGTTTAGGGTTTCTACCATGTTCTTTCAGACCAAACTCCAAAGAAGAAAACAGGTAGAAAGGAAAAGAAACTGACATTCCATGTCTAAAATGATTGAGCAAATTGAAGTGATAGGAGTAAATGGCCACATACCTTCCGTCCAGGGTTACATATCTCATTCTACTTTTAGCCACCTCTACCCAAATTGGCTTAATGGATAGATGATTATACCCACCAGTCTAAAATTTGACCAGCTTATCCCTTTCATTTCCTTTGAAGAAGTTATTGAGGGCTTCCTCGCTTTGCTTCCTTTCCTGGAAGAATTTATTTCCACTAGTAGAAATCCTTGTCAACCTCCTCCATGGAATTTTTACCTTTCTTCACCGATGCGGGGGTTTTCCTCTTTTGAGGCATCATTTTCTTGTCAAAAATCTCCTTCACAGAGGTGTTAGTGTCATCACCCATTTCAAACCCTACAGACCAATAAATGGAAACTTCCCTCTTCTGAGTTTTCATTTTCTTTCTAGAGGAATCATCCTCAGTCTCTTCTTCTTCCTCTTCCATTTACCAATCCTCATCCTCAGAATTAGACTCCTCTTCGCTAGACACCACCCTCCCCTTCTTCTTATCACTGGGTGTATGTTTTATTGATTTTTTGGGTGCGTTGTTTTAGGGTTTCTACCATGTTCTTTCTAACCAAACTCCAAAGAAGAAATTTGGTAGAAAGGAAAAGAAACTGACATTCCATGTCTAAAATGATTGAGCAAATTGAAGTGATAGGAGTAAATGGCCACATACCATCCATCCAAGGTTACATATCTCATTATACTTTCAGCCACCTCCGCCCAGATTGGCTTAATGGATAGACAATTATACCCACCATTCTGAAATTTGACCAACTTATCCCTTTTGTTTCCTTTGAAGAAGTTATTGAGGGCTTCCTCTTCGCTAGACACCACCCTCCCTTCCAGGGTTACATATCTCATTATACTTTTAGCCACCTCCACCCAGATTAGCTTAATGGACAGACGATTATACCCACCAGTCTAAAATTTGACCAACTTATCCCTTTCATTTCCTTTGAAGAAGTTATTAAGGGCTTCTTCGCTTTGCTTCCTTTCCTGGAAGAATTTCTTTCCACTGGTAGAAAGCCCCATCAACCTCCTCCATGTAATTTTTACCTTTCTTCACTGATGCGGGGGTTTTCCTCTTCTAAGGCATCATTTTCTTGTCAAAAATCTCCTTCACAAAGGTGTCAGTGTCATCACCCATTTCAAACCCTGTAGACCAAGAAACAAAAACTTCCCTCTTCTAAGTTTTCCTTTTCTTTCTAGAGGAATCCTCCTCAATCTCTTCTTCTTCCTCTTCCATTTCCCAGTCCTCATCCTTAGAATCAAACTCCTCTTCGCTAGACACCACCCTCCCCTTCTTCTTATCACTGGGTGTAAGTTCTATTGATTTTTTGGGTGTGTTGTTTTTCATGTACTCCATTATGCGTAATATGAGGCTTTCATGCAGAACCCAAAGTTTAGGGTTTCTACCATGTTCTTTCAGACCAAACTCCAAAGAAGAAAATAGGTAGAAAAGAAAAGAAACTGACATTCCATGTCTAAAATGATTGAACAAATTGAAGTGATAGGAGTAAATGGCCACACACCCTCCATCCAAGGTTACATATCTCATTATACTTTCAGCCACCTCCACCTAGATTGGCTTAATGGACAGACGATTATACCCACCAGTCTAAAATTTGACCAACTTATCCCTTTCATTTCCTTTGAAGAAGTTATTGAGACCTTTCTTGCTTTGCTTCCTTTCCCGGAAGAATTTCTTTCCACTAGTAGAAAGCCCCGTCAACCTCCTCCATGGAATTTTTACCTTTCTTAGAAAATCTCCTTCATAGAGGTGTCAGTTTCATCACCCGTTTCAAACCCTGCAAACCAAGAAATGGAAACTTCCCTCTTCTGAGTTTTCATTTTCTTTCTAGAGGAATCCTCCTTAGTCTCTTCTTCTTCCTCTTCCATTTACCAGTCCTCATCCTCAGAATCAGACTTCTCTTCGCTAGACACCACCCTCCCCTTCTTCTTATCACTGGTGTACGTTTTATTGATTTTTTGGGTGTGTTGTTTTAGGGTTTCTACCATGTTCTTTTAGACCAAACTCCAAAGAAGAAAATAGGTAGAAAGGAAAAGAAACTAACATTCCATGTCTAAAATGATTGAGCAAATTGAAGTGATAGGAGTAAATGGCCACATACCTTGCATCTAGGGTTACATATCTCATTATACTTTCAACCACCTCTACCCAGATTGGCTTAATGGACAGACGATTATACCCACCAGTCTAAAATTTGACTAGCTTATCTCTTTCGTTTCCTTCGAAGAAGTTATTGAGGGCTTCCTCGCTCTGCTTCCTTTCCCAGAAGAATTTCTTTCCACTGGTAGAAAGCCTTGTCAACCTCCTCCATGGAATTTTTACCTTTCTTCACCGATGCGGGGGTTTTCCTCTTCTGAGGCATCATTTTCTTGTCAAAAATCTCCTTCATAGAGGTGTCAATGTCATCACCTGTTTCAAACCCTACAGACCAAGAAATGGAAACTTCCCTCTTCTGAATTTTCTTTTTCTTTCTAGAAGAATTCTCCTCAGTCTCTTCTTCTTCCTCTTCCATTTCCCAGTCCTCATCCTCAGAATCAGACTCCCCTTCGCTAGACACCACCCTCCCCTTCTTCTTATCACTGGGTGTATGTTTTATTAATTTTTTGGGTGTGTTGTTTTTCATGTACTCCATTATGAGTATAATGAGGCTTTCATGTAGAACTCGAAGTTTAGGGTTTCTACTATGTTCTTTCAGACCAAACTCCAAAGAAGAAAATAGGTAGAAAGGAAAAGAAACTAACATTCCATGTCTAAAATGATTGAGCAAATTGAAGTGATAGGAGTAAATGGCCACATACCTTCCATCCAAGGTTACATATCTCATTATACTTTCAGCCACCTCCGCCCATATTAGCTTAAAGCATAGACGATTATACCCACCAGTCTGAAATTTAACCAGCTTATCCCTTTCGTTTCCTTTGAAGAAGTTATTGAATGCTTCCTCGCTCTGCTTCCTTTCCCGAAAGAAGGATATGACATTTGTTAGAGTGATGCATTCACCAATTTATTATCTTATATATTTAATTCCTACACATTAACTGGCTTCTTTTCCAACCTATATAGCCACCTATGTATGGTATACCAAATCATCAATGCATTTATAGGGTGGTAAAAAATCTAGAAATCAAAAGCTTATATATACATTTAGTTCTCCAATTTGTATTATACTTTCCTTTGCATTGCAGAAATAACTACACACTCTTGCCAGCATTTGGGTTTCTCCAAACTCTTGCCACTATTTCAGTCTAACACTTATAATATAGGTATGGCACAATCATTCTCTTCTTTGAATATTTATTTTATTACTTTTATTGAATAGATCTCAGTCTAAAACTACAGAAATTAGAAGATTGATTTCTTAATATATTTGTTTCATTTCTTTTTTTTTAATTTTTTTTACTCTTCAAACTGTGTTTTATATAAAAATAAACATTCCTCCTTTGCTTTATTAATACAATTGTTTCCATTAGATTTCAAAAAAACTTCCCTTTGAAAAAATAATCTGAATAATCTACCCAAAAAAATATTGTAATTAATGTTGTCATATTAGGATATGATATCCGTTACAGTGATGCATTCACCAATTTAAACAATCCGAATAATCTACCAGGAAAAAAAATACTATAATTAATGTTGTCATATTAGGATATGACATCCGTTACAGTGATGCATTCACCAATTTATTATCTTAGATATTTAATTCCTACACATTAATTGACTTCTTTGCCAACCTGTATAGCCACCTATGTACGGTATACCGAATCATCAATGAGTTTGTAGGGCGGTGAAAAATCTGGGAAAACAAAAGCTTATAAATACGTTTAGTTCTCCAGTCTTCCTTTACATTGTAGAAATCACTACACACTCTAGAGCATTTGGGTTTCTCCAAACTATTGCTGGTATTTCAGTCTAACGCTTATAATATATGTATGGCACAATAATTCCCTTCTTTGAATGTTTAGTTTATTACTTTTATTGAATAAATCTTACTCTTAAACTACAGAAATTAGGAGATTGATTCCTTAATATATTTGTTTCATTTATTTTTTTTATTTTTTTATTGTTTGAACTGTGTTTTACATAAAAATAAACATTCCTCCTTTGCTTTATTAATACAATTGTTTCCATTAGATTTTAAAAAAAACTTCCCTTCGAAAAAAAAATCTGAATAATCTACCAGGAAAAAAATATATTGTAATTAATGCTTTCATATTAGGATATGACATCCATTACAGCGATGCATTCACCAATTTAAACAATCCGAATAATCTACTAGGAAAAAAATATATTGTAATTAATTTTGTCATATTAGGATATGACATCTGTTACGGCGATGCATTCACCAATCTATTATTTTAGATATTTAATTCCTACACATTAACTGATTTGTATAGCCACCTATGTATGATATACCAAATCATCAATGCGTTTGTAGGGCAATGAAAAATCTGGGAAAACAAAAGCTTATATATACATTTAGTTCGCTAGTCTATATTATACTTACCTTTGCCTTGCAGAAATCACTACACACTCTTGCCACTATTTCAGTCTGACGCTTATAATATAGGTATGGCACAATCATTCTCTTCTTTGAATATTTATTTTATTACTTTTATTGAATAGATCTCATCTTAAACTACAAAAATTAGGATATTGATTCCTTAATATATTTGTTTCATTTCTTTTTTTTATTTTTTACAATTTGAACTGTGTTTTATATAAAAAAAATTCCTCCTTTGCTTTATTAATACAATTGTTTCCATTAGATTTAAAAAAAACTTCCCTTTGGAAAAATAATCCGAATAATCTACCAAGAAAAAAATATATTGTAATTAATGTTGTCATATTAGGATATGACATCTGTTACAGCGATGCATTCACCAATTTAAACAATCCGAATAATCTACCAGGAAAAAATATGCTATAATTAATGTTGTCATATTAGGATATGACATCCATTACAACAATGCATTCACTAATTTATTAGCATAGATATTTAATTCCTACACATTAACTGACTTATTTGTCAACCTGTATAGCCACCTATGAACAGTATACCAAATCATCAATGTGTTTGTAGGGCAGTGAAAATTTTAAGAAAACAAAAGCTTATATATACATTTAGTTCTCCAGTCTGTATTATACTTTGCTTTGCGTTGCAGAAATCACTACACAGTCTTACCAGCATTTGGGTTTCTCTAAACTCTTGCCACTATTTCAGTCTAACACTTATAATATAGGTATGGTACAATCATTCTCTTCTTTGAATATTTATTTTATTACTTTTATTGAATAGATCTCACTCTTAAACTACAGAAATTAGAAGAGTGATTCCTTAATATATTTGTTTCATTTCTTATTTTAATTTTTACTATTCGAACTACGTTTTATATAAAAATAAACATTCCTCCTTTGCTTTATTAATACAATTGTTTCCATTAGATTTTTTAAAAAATCCCTTTGAAAAAAACAATCTGAATAATCTACCAGGAAAAAAGTATACTATAATTAATGTTGTCATATTAGGATATGACATCCGTTACAGCAATGCATTCACCAATTTAAACAATCTGAATAATCTACCAGGATAAAAATATACTGTAATTAAGCTGTCATAGTATGATATGACATGTTATAGCAATGCATTCACTAATTTATTATCTTAGATATTTAATTCCTACACATAACCGACTACTTTGCCAACCTGTATAGACACTTATTTATGATATACCAAATCATCAATGCATTTGTAGGATGGTGAAGAATTTGGGAAACAAAAGCTTGTATATACATTTAGTTCTCTAGTCTGAATTATAATTTCCTTTGCATTGTAGAAATCACTATACACTCTTGCCAGCATTTGCGTTTCTCCAAACTCTTGCCACTATTTCAGTCTCACACTTATAATATAGGTATGGCACAGTCATTCTCTTCTTTGAATCTTTGTTTCATTACTTTTATAAAATAGATCTCACTCTTAAACTACAAAAATTAGGAGATTGATTCCTTAATATATTTGTTTCATTTCTTTTTTTATTTTTTTACTGTTTGAACTATGTTTTATATAAAAATAAACATTCCTCCTTTGCTTTATTAATACAATTGTTTCCATTAGATTTCCAAAAACTTCCCTTTGAAAAAACAATCCGAATAATCTACTAGGAAAAAAATATACTGTAATTAATGTTGTCATATTAGGATATGACATCCGTTACAGCAATGCATTCACCAATTTAAATAATCTGAATAATCTACCAGGAAAAAAATATATTGTATTTAATGCTGTCATATTAGGATATGACATTGGTTACAACGATGCATTCACCAATTTCTTAACTTAGATATTTAATTCCTACACATTAACTAACTTCTCCGCCAACATGTATAGCCACCTATGTACGATATACCAAATCATCAATGCATTTGTAGGGCGGTGAAAAATCTGGGAAAACAAAAGCTTATATATACATTTAGTTCTCCAATCTGTATTATACTTTCCTTTGTGTTGCAAAAATCACTACACACTTTTGCCAGCATTTGGGTTTCTCCAAACTCTTGCCACTATTTTAGTCTGATGCTTATAATATAGGTATGGCGCAATCATTCTCTTCTTTGAATATTTATTTTATTACTTTTATTGAATAGATCTCACTCTTAAACTAGAGAAATTAGGAGATTGATTCCTTAATATATTTGTTTCATTTATTTTTTTATTTTTTTACTATTCAAACTGTGTTTTATATAAAAATAAACATTCCTCCTTTGATTTATTAATACAATTGTTTCCATTAGATTTCAAAAAAACTTCCCTTTCAAAAAATAATCTAAATAATCTACTAGGAAAAAATATTTTGTAATTAATGTTGTCATATTAGGATATGACATCCGTTACTGCGATGCATTCACCAATTTAAACAATCTGAACAATCTACCAAGAAAAAATATACTGTAGTTGATGTTGTCATACTAGGATATTACATTTGTTACATTGATGCATTCACCAATTTGTTATCTTTGATATTTAATTCCTACACATTAACTACTTCTTTGCCAACCTGTATAGCCACCTATGTATGGTATGCCAAATCATCAATGCGTTTGTAGGGCAGTGAAAAATCTGAGAAAACAAAAGCTTATATATACATATAGTTCTCCAGTCTGTATTATGCTTTCCTTTGCGTTGTAGAAATCACTACACACTCTTGCCAACATTTGGGTTTCTCCAAACTCTTGCCACTATTTCAGTCTGACGCTTATAATATAGGTATGGAACTATCATTCTCTTCTTCGAATATTTATTTTATTACTTTTATTGAATAGATCTCACTCTTAAACTACTGAAATTAGGAGATTGATTCCTTAATATATTTGTTTCATTTCTTTTTTTATTGTTTTACTGTTGTCCTTTTGAAAAAACTATTTGAATAATCTACCATGAAAAAAATATACTGTAATTAATGATGTCATATTAGGATATGACATCCATTAAATCGATGCATTCACCAATTTAAACAATTAGAATAATCTACCAGGAAAAAAATATACTATAATTAATGCTGTCATATTACCATATGACATCTATGACAGTGATGCATTTACCAATTTATTATCTTAGATATTTAATTCCTACACATTAACTGAACTCTTTGCCAACTTGTATAGCCACCTATGTACAGTATACCAAATCATCAATGCATTTATAGGGTGGTGAAAATTTTGGGAAAACAAAAGCTTATATTTAAATTTAGTTTTGCAATCTGTATTATACTTTCCTTTCCGTTGTAGAAATCACTACACACTCTTGCCAACATTTGGGTTTCTCCAAACTCTTGCCACTATTTCAATCCAACGCTTATAATATAGGTATGGCACATCTTTGAATATTTATTTTATTACTTTTATTGAATAGATCTCACTCTTAAACTACAAAAATTAGGAGATTGATTCCTTAATATATTTGTTACTATAGACACCTAAAATTGACCCATTTTATTCTTTATGCATTAAACTCATATAGGCATCTTATAGCATGTTTTGCCCGAGGTACCCATATCATCACTTATATTTCATATTCCTCTTCATATCCTTAATTAATTAAATAAATTTTATTTATTTAATTATGTCGAGAGGCATTTATAGTCACATCCAGGTGGGGATGAGAGTACTCATTTTTTCTGCCTAAATTTATAGAAAATAAAAATAAAAATAAAAACAAAAAAATAGAAAAAAATTAAAAATAAAAACCAAAAAAAGAAATCCAAATTGGGCAGGGGCCCTGGCTCGATTGGCTAAGTAATTCCGTTGCGGTAAAGATGGTCACGAGGTCCAGTCTCCCCCCTGCCCACCTGATAATTGTAACCGGTTCATAGCTCCGGTCAAAAGCGTTTACCCATGAATAAAAAAAATTATGGGCAGGGGCCCTGGCTCGATTGGCTAAGTAATTCCGTTGCGGTAAAGATGGTCACGAGGTCCAGTCTCCCCCCTGCCCACCTGATAATTGTAACCGGTTCATAGCTCCGGTCAAAAGCGTTTACCCATGAATAAAAAAAAAAAACCAAAAAAAGAAATTGAAGAAAATAAAAAATAAAAACCAAAAAAGAAATTGGAAACTTTAAGGAAAAAAGATGGAGAAAATCACAAAGAAAAAATAAAAAACAAAAACTATTGGAAAATAAAATGAAAAATGAAAAAAAAGAAAGTGGAAAAGGTTGAAGGAAAAAAAGTGGAGAAAATCACAAAAGCTATAGAAAACACAAAAAAATACAGAGTCAAGAAGATATTTCTCGGCATACTTTAGATATATTTTTTAAAATATAAATATACTAGTTAATTTTCATTATTCTTCCATCTACCATCAAATGATTAAATAATTTTAAATTATTTAATTATTGCATCTTTCTTCTAAATAAATAAATAAAATCAATTATTTTATTTATTTATTCATCATCCACTTAAATTAAATAAATGTTATTTATTTAATTTAATTTATCTTCCATCCTTATCATTTTCTTCTAAAATTGTGCAAGCGGGCCCCTTTGTCCATAAAAAAGAAAAATCAAAATGTGGGAATAATTAATAAATCAAAAAAAATCTATTATATCCTCATCACTCCAACTCCAAAATAGAAAAGGCATTCTATATTGGAAAGGAATCTTATCTTCATCAACAACCCACCTAAGCTTTCTAAATAAAATGCATTTTTATGGACACTTGGCATGTGCACGTTTATCCATATCTCTCGTGCATCCGCATCCATTGATTTCTTCTTTTATCCTCCACCATTGATCAAAAATCAACCTTTGTCTATAAATATGGCCTCTCATAAGCCATTTGGTATGCATTGAGTTTGATATCCTTACGCTATCGAAATCACATTAGAACCTTTGCATCATTCATCTTCTTCTCATCTTTCATTATCTATTTTCATCTATCTTCCTCCATCAGTCTCAATCCAGCGTCATGCTGCAGATCTGAGAAACCAACATCCAAATCATTCGAGCAAACTAAACATGCATACATCAATCATCTGAGGTATTCAAAAAGGTCTGGATCTAAGGTAATTTGCATGTCATTTGTTTTATCTTTCATTTATCCAAATTTTCTCGTATACATTCTAGCACGCCCGGTGGGACCTACTTCTCCTGATCAAATATTTCGTTTTTACAAATTTTTGTGGTAAAAATTTGTGTTTCATCTAACCCTCATTTGCAAGTTTTGAAGGGAATCTACTGCAGGTGATCTCCTGGGCTAAATATGACTGTGCCATCATGTCTGAGAGATCCATTCCATGTTCATTGACTATAAATTTGCCTACGTTTGATGATTGTAAATTTTCTTTAAAAAATTTGAAATTATTTTTAGCTTGGCAGACCGTACGGTATGGATCCGTACTGTACGAATATGTCGTACCATCTGTTTGGTGTTCTTTGTGATATGTGATCCAACATTTGCTTGCAGGATATTATCTATTGTAGGTTTAATATTGTTATTTGTTGCAGATTGGCTATTTGCAAAACCCCTAGTCGACTGAAATCCCGGGTGCATATTGTGGTTGCTGCATTTATGAAACCTCGACACTACTATCGAAATCCTAAAAAACCTTGCCTATCTATCATCCCTGGTCGCTTGTAACGTGTCTCTGTTGCTTCACTCCACTCAACTCAATTTTTGCCGAAGTCGCCACCCATAAGTCTTTGTCGCCACTATCCACTTTCTTCTTCCAGCTCCATATTCTCAACCCCTCCACCTTGTCGATTAGCTTGAATGCACATCTCTTTGCTTGCTAGTATTTGAAGCGCATCCTGAAGTACACATTGTACAGCATCGTCGTCAAGATTAAGTAAACCATCAGCTGCAGCAGCAAGAATTTTTGCATAGAGTTTTGTTGAAGTTGCCAATAGATGCTCAGGTGCCATCTATTTTAGTAAGGAAACATAGTTGTGCACGCGCTCAGAGGATACTGACTCATTGCTAGCTCTTAAAGAGATCAAATGGCAATCACTTCACTTTGACTAGCATCGCCACCTCCACCATTCTCCTCCGCCACTTCGGATCACTTATCGACCCCCTACATAGTACCCTGTCGAATACCCATCACAACCTTTAAACATCAAAATTTCTCTTGTTATTCACGACCACCGCCTTTTGGTTGCCACCTGCTCATACCCTAGTGATGACATTACAATTTATAGTCGACATCTATGAAAGGTTGTTGCCACCGTTGAAGGTCATTGATCGCAGCTCCAAATCCTATCGACCGTTAGATAAAAAACCCTAAATTCTTTGTCGTTAAACATCCCCCGCGACCTTCACACCACTCAGTCATTGCTTCTAATCCCAATCGACATCCTTGAAACCCTAGTCAGTGTTCTTAAATCCTTGGTCGACATATCCCATTTGTCACCCTCAACCATTCTGACTATCACCTTTTGTTTCATTAACTATAGGCTATTACACATTATAGTCGTTGGTCATAGAATTCTGGTTGCAGCTCTTTATTCACATTGTCACCACCATTCGATCACCGCCACCGTCTTTCATACCTTTCGACCACTGCTCCAATACTCGTCTTCAAGATCCGCCACCATCTAACAGTCTGCCTTCTGCATACTATTAGTCAACGCCTGCAGACATTACCTCCCATCGCCTTTGCTTATGGTCGCCTCTTCTTTGTGCAGTTTGGTGAAATCCTCAACCATGGCTTGAACCTTAAACTTAGCATCAGCTTCCTACTTGACCAAAATTTAAACTTTGACCTAAGTTTAACCGTGAACTAAATCTAAATCACTCCACTCAAACTTTGCCAAAGTCAACACCCTTGTCACACTCTATAGCATCTAACCAGCCATCACTTTAAAATAACACCAGCATTGACTTCAGAGTTGACATCCCATCACCTAAACCGCATCCTAAACTTTAACGTAGGCATTCAAACACTAAACTGTGACCTCCAAAAAAAAACCTTTCGACTTGACATTTGTCTTAACATGTGTTTTAATGTTCACCCTCATGTGTCAATTTAATCTTTAGGATTTTAAATTGCAAGATTAACATTTATAGTTTGGCATTTAAATCTCAAGTCGCAATCCAGAGTCAAGGTCGAAGTCTTGAGTTTTAAACTATACTTTCAAGTTTAAGTCTTAAGTTTAACATTAGGGAGTTTTTATGTTTCAATACTTAAGTCTTAGCTTTAGGATTTTAATGCTTTTTGAATCTTAACTTTTTATCAAAGGGATGGAGTTTTTATTCAAACTGTCAACACCAATCTCTAACCACAACAACACGTACCATCAAAGGGATTTTTTTTGCCAAAACATCAAAGTCAAAAAGCCAATCAAAGTCAACTTGGTCAACCTATCTTCTTCAAACATGCCAAAGGAGACAAATTTTTTCTTTTTGCTATAAATGGGTCATACGAACTCATAATCGTGCAAAAAAACACTTGTTGGAAAGAAGATTCAGAGAACTTCATAGCTGTGAAGAAATTATCAAGTGAAAGTGCCATTTTGATGCCTTTTTTCGCAATCAAAGTCAAAGTTCATTGCAAACTTTAAACAAGCATAACTTTTGCGTTTTTTATCCTTTTTCAACGATTTTTTTTTTTAAAGTGCATGAACTTTCATGAATTTTATATTTATGCACTCCATTCAGATATATCATATCATTTTAATTAGGTTTTATCAGATTCTTCATTTTTCGCATATCTCTTTCATGTGCAAGTTTACTTGTTTCTTTTTCAATTTTGTGGCTTGTAGGTGAATCAAGGGAGCTAGAGAAGTATTTGGATCAGTCACAATAGCAAGTGGAAAGTGAAAACAATCAGGTACACACATTCCATCTCTCATCTCTCAATTTCATAATTTGCAAACACATTTAGATTTTGGGTTTAAAATGAACATTGTTTGCAATCACACATCAAGATTTGGGCTAAAATGAACAATTGTCTTCCTAAACATTTGGATTTTGGATCTAAAAAGAACAAGTGCTTGAACTATTTGATCACACATTTCATTTCTAAGGGTTAATTAACAACTATGATCTGTCAAAAACCTATCTAGGAGGTCTGCTAGGGGATTTCATCACCCTTGGGGATGACTTCAACCATGTGTTCTAGCGGGGTATATCAAAGGGGGGAGAGTGAAAGTTGTACCTCAATCTAGCTACGTAGTCATTGGGACAACCTTGTGGCCCCAAGTGATTCTGGACACAAGGTGAAGTGGTATTCGCTTATGCTTATCCCACATCCCTTCAACGAGCTAGTGTTCACAGATTTGGCCCTTGTACCTTGTGTATATCGGGGACACCCCTAGTTAACCCTTGTGCAGTCTAGTTTAAGACTTATCAGCCATATCCTACCTGATTGATCATTAGGGCTTGTTGTTGTGTTTACAAGTGTTTGATTAATCATAACATTTAATCTTGAAGGGAAAATTGATCATTATTCTTAGCGTGTGTGTTTATGCATTTACATTGTGTTTAATATTCCCCAAGTCAAAATACCAATCTTTCCTACTCAAATCAAATCATCATCACATCCTAATCAAACACTTGACACCATGCCAACATTCGAAGACCTAGCACAAAGGCTCATTCATTTGCTTCACAAAGCTCCAAAACCTCTAGACCCACAAATGACTCAAGACATCCATGACATGATTCAGAAACTTTAAGCAAGCTAATCCCCTCAAGTACAACACCTCTTAGCACACACACAACACCTCTTGGCCACTTACCAAATCCAATCATCACATCAACAACTTCTACATCAATCCTATATGCCACCTATATCATCACATCAAACCTATCCATCCACCTATCATGTTACCCCCACACCAACTTATCCTATTTCTTCTAATCCCAATCATTATCCATATCAATCTATATCTCAACAATCATTATCCTATATAATCCCTCCACCACAACACCATCACAACTTCCAACACATTCAACCACAATCCTATGTGCCACCTCATCACCTAACCCATTCACAAGGCCAAAAGGTGTTTTCACAAGAGGTACATGCAAGCCCAAATAACCTTTTGTATATAAATCAAACATCCTTAAGTTCACTTTTGGAGAGAGATCTAATATATTTTGATGAGGGAGACACCTATGTGTCACCTAATCCTACTCCAAATGGCCCCTTGTACATAAGTCAAGTGTCCTTAAGTCCACTTTTGGAGAGAGATCTAATATATTTTGATGAGGGGGACACCTATGTGTCACCTAATCCTACTTCAAATGGCCCCTTGTACATAAGTCAAGTGTCCTTAAGTTCACCTTTGGAGCAAGATTTGATAGCCTTTGATGAGGGAGATACCAATCTAGATAATGCATCCTATGAGTCACCTCCATCATACAATCACATGCCAACACATGAGCCTACTAGTCCTATCTTGACACCACCATGTGATCCTAATCCTAATTCGAGTCTTAACCCAACCAATCCTATTTTCCCTCCATCGGATCCTAATGCTAGGCCAAATCCAAAACCCTCCAATCCCATTACTCTTCCATCTAGTCCAAGTCCTAATCCACCTAATCTTACTATCATTTCATCCAATCTAAATCCTACTTAGCCTATAACACTATCCACCCTTATCATCCATCCACTATATTGCCCATCCACCCATACCCTTATGAAGGATGTGATCCATTAGCTACTAGCTAGGAACAACTTATCCCTATGTCAAACATCTATCTTAGCACCTAGCAACAAGCCTTCAAATACCTTGCCTATTCCTACAACCCCATCATGTGACCCACAAGCCATCAAGCCTATTCAAGAGCCTCCCATAAGCCCAAGTCAAAGTCCATCATACTCTCTTATGGATGAATACCAAGAACCCATCAAACTTATCCAAGAGGCTCCTACATACCCTTCCATTCAAGCAACACAAGAGCTATGTCAAGAACATAATCCAATGCATGTGGAAACATCAAGCCTTCATTCAAATCAAGAGCAAATCCTTTCCATGCTACCCATCCATAACATTTACCTTTTCCATGATCAAGATGATATTACCTATGAAGAGCCCATCCACAAACATTTTGATCTTATCCATAATCCCATACCCATCCATGAGCAAGATATCCAAATTGCTCCTATCTATCCTCCATCTAACCCTAATGAGACAACTTCCACTTCTCATGATGAGACATATGTCTCCTACATAAGCATAGAAGATCAAACAAATAACTTGGATCCTAATGAGCAAAAGCAAGATCCTAATGATCCTTCCATGTCCACCATCCACCCCATTTCAAAGCCATCATGTCCTATTAGTCTATCCACCCTAATTCATGAATGTTCCTCCCTAGGGACACAACAACCTTTGTCCTCCACTTCACCTTCTCCATCCAATAACGAACTCGTGTCTAGTGTTCCACCTACACATAGTCCCATTGTCGATCGCATCCTCCAAAATATGAACTACCAAGGTGAAGGCTTAAGCCTTCTTGAACAAGGAGTTTTGGAGCCAATCCATGTTAAGGTACCTTCATGCTCATTTGGCCTTGGATACACACCTTAAGGTCAACAATCTAACGATGTTGGTACTTCCTCCATGCCTCCTAAGTCCACTTCCTATCACAAATCCCATCATACTCTGAAAACATATGTTGTCATTCCACCTCCATCCTAGATTACAAATGTCAAAAACATGTGACCATCCATCTTCCACCATCCACTTTGCCTCCGCTACTTCCAACTCCTAATATCCCTCCATCGAATCTACCTTCACTACTTCCAACTCCTAATATCCCTCCATCGAATCTATCTCCACTACTTCCAACACCTAATTATCCGCCTATCCATAAATCCTCTAAAAATCCCAATCATGGCCAACAAATGCACATATTGTCTAAACAAGGAGCTTCCACCAACCCCACTTCCACCATACCCATGGGATTCCAAAGCAAAAATCTGGATGCCTCTACACATAAAGCAAAAAATCCTAAGGGTCCTCATGCCTCAGGACACAAAAGCAAAGAATCAAATAAAAACCCATCTCTAAAGCTACATACACCCACACACCACAAAGCAAAAATGAAAAAAGTGTGGGTCCCCAAGCAACAAGCAATTACTTCAAATCCATCTCTAAAGTTGCATACAACCACCCACCTCAAAGTAAATCTAAAAAAGGTGTGGGTCTCTAAGCAAAAAGCCATCAAGTCAAACGAGGCATCCACCTCTCAAGAATCCCAACCATCCACTTTCTCCTCTTCCATCCACAAATCCCATTCCATCCAAAAGTCTCAAATCCTTCCATCCCACATGAAAAGCAAAAATAAGAAAAATACTAAGTCTATGTGGGTCCCAAAATGCTTACACCACCCATCTCCTAAGCAAACATCTCCATTGCTTCCTACACCACCATCCCATCAAAAGCTTCAACGTTTGTCACAGTGTGTGCAACCGTTGGTCATGGTTCCCTTCCATCCCACAACATTCCCACATACCTCCATCTCCCCACCTTTCATCCATTATTCTACATATCTTCCTCATCACTTCCCTATGGTCCATGCTTTGGCATAATCCTTCCATCAATCTTCCACGCATAAATCCACATCATAATCCACTATCGTACCTCCATAATTCACATCATAATCCACTATTTCCCTACATAATCCACTATAGTACCTTCCATAATCCATTACCTACCTACTCCATCAACCTCTTTCATGTAATCCCCTATCAACATCTATGAGCACACTTGACATGGTTCATGCGATAACATCACTCTCTAACAGGACTATCACCTTCTATGGAACTAGTCACTTGAGTCCCTCCTATCCATACCCACCTATACCATCCAAAAAAGCAAAAAAGTCAAAAAAAAGTAAGAAGAAATCCCTTCGTCCAACAGTGAAAACCTGGTAAACAGGCACCTTGGATAAGTATCATGAAAACCTGGCAAATAGGTGTCATGTGTAAATTGATATTCTATGTCACCTACCCTTGGAGGCACATTGTCTCATCCTCTTATCAGTTTCCAACTTATCATTTTCCATCCTATCATATCCTATCTTACCATGTCCTTATCCATCCACATACACATACCTATCATATTGAGTCCATTCATCCTCCCTTCCTCATCTTGATCTTGATAAAGATTGCTAGGGGTAAAAATGTTGAAACATGTTTTGGAAAAACTCTTGATATACCTTATCCCTTCCAATCCATCTTATCATCCTACCATCATCCCATTGTCATAAGCCTAATCCTATCATAAGTCTTATCGTCATAAGCATTGTCATGAAAAATTCTAAGAATGGGGCATGTTATTCCCATGCGACATAGCCTTTTAGATCACATCCTTGCTCTCTTACGCATACATCCTTTCCATCCCTTATTGCCCATCCTTATATATATCCATTTATCATGAGTCTTCCATCCCATTCTCCTTTGGCCTATCCTCTTATCCATCCATCTATCATGAGCCTTCCATCACTTTTCCTATTGCCTATCCTTTTGTCTATCCAATCCTACCTCCATCATGCTTTCACCTAGACTTGGTTTTCTCCCTTGTCATTGGTATCTAGCACAAAGGCTACCCAAATTGTAAATCCATTGAAGTTCAAAACATTCAAAAAATCCAAAAAAATCATAAAATGTCCTAAAAAAAATCCAAAAAAAATCATAAACTGTCCTAAAAAAATTCAAAAAATCATAAAATGTTCGGAAAAAATCCAAAAAAATCATAAAAAGCCCTAGAAAAAATACAAAAAAAATTAAATATTTCCAAAAAAAAATACAAACAAATCAAATATCCAACAAATATACAAGCAATAAAACTTACCCCTCACATCATTCTAATCAATCGATATCAACAAAATCAATCATCAAATCCCTTCTTTATTGCCTCAATCATCCAACAAATCAATTCACCACTTCTTCAAATCAATCCTTTAAGTCAAATTCTTCATCAATCCAATCAATTCATTAATCATCTAATCCAATCAATTCTTCAATCACTTCATCCGATCATACCAATCAAATCAATCTAAGCAATGATCTCAAATGCAAGTCACACTAATCCATATCAAACAAGCTAATCAATTGAGTCACTTTATCCAATCACATCAATGCTCTTGATCCTAATCTTGTCATAAAATAAATCAATCATCATCATCATCAATGGGATATATTGTTCCCACATCCTTGTGTTGATCTAGGGATATATCGTTCCCGCAATGACAACACTATTATCATCATCATCATCAATCAAACAATCAATCATTGGTTTACGACTTGACAAGGGCAATACCTTGTTTGTTTTTGCATCATTTGAGAATACTGGGAACACTTGCTTGCGCTTAGATCAATCATCACATCACATCAATCCATCACATCACTCAAACAAATCCAATCAAATCATCAAATCAAATCAAGTCGATCCATCAATCAATCAAAATCACATCAATCCAATCCACATCATCCCATCAATAACATCATCCAATCAATCCCAATCAATCTATAACCTGATCAATCCATCCACCTTTATCATCATCATCATCAATAAAACAAAATCAAAACTATATCTCATCTCTATCATTAAGTGCCTTGATCCTGTGGATACAGGGTATGTAAGCAATCTGGGTTATGAAGGAAGTACCTAGATTCAGGCACAGGCAATATTCCTCTTTCTTCATCCATCTCTCATTTCTTCTATCATCTATCTCCTACATTATCAATAAACACCTAAAATCCAATCAATCCATCATCATCATCAATCCTTCAAATCAATTCTTCCAGTCAATCACAATCAATTCATCATCAATTCATTCAAATCAATTCTTCAATCACTTCTTCCATCATCCTCATCCAATCATTCCAAGCAATAATCCAAATGCAAGTCATCCTTTATCCATACCAATCAATTCAATCAAGCTTGTCAAACTATCCAATCACATCAACGGTCTTAATCCTAATCTTGTCGAAAACCAAATAATTAATCAATCAATCATCATCATCATCAATGGGATATATTGTTCCCGCATCCTTGTGTTGATCTAGAGATATATTGTTCCCTGCAATGACAACACTATTATCACTATCATCATCATCATCATCATCAATCAAACAATCAATCATTGGTTTACAGCTTGACAGGGGCAATACCTTGTTTGTTTTTGTATCATTTGTGCATGCTTGCTTGCTTGCTTATTTGTGCTATCTTTTTTATCTTGCACTTGTATCATGTCGGTATCATTCTAGATAATATTCATATCTTGTGTATGTTGGAATAGCTTCTTGCATTATCCTTTGCATCTAAGGTCATATCATACCTTTTCTGCATTAGGACTTTGATGCTCTAAGTTTTCTTCCTCATACGTCTAGACAAGGTTGTATTACGCTGGGGCACGACACACATCGTCACCTTAGTCCTTATACCCTGGTGCATAATGTCTAGTGCTAAATCAAACATATGATTGCTCACTTTCATTGCAGCATAACCTATCTTTCATCTCTTTCCTCCACTTCCTATCTTGCATCATTCATCTTATCCCTCCTTTATCATTCCATTTCCTTTCGAGAGCCTACCCTTGTTTGTTCAACCCGCCTATCCTCTTGAGGGGGCATCCTCATCCTATCATTCCATCCTCGTCCTAGCTTTCCATCATCATCCTTTTTCCTCTATCCATACCTTAGCTTCTTTGAAATGATGTTACTTGACAAAAAAAATCATCATCTCAAAGAGGGGCAAAATGTAGACACCCAAAATTGAACCATTTCATTCTTTATGCATTAAACTCATATAGGCATCTTATAGCATGTTTTGCCCCAGGTACCCATGTCATCACTTATATTTCATTTTCCTCTTCATATCCTTAATTAATTAAATAAATTTTATTTATTGAATTAATTTTCATTATTCTTCCATCTACCATCAAATATCTACCATCAAATGATTAAATAATTTTAAATTATTTAATTATTGCATCTTTCTTCTAAATAAATAAATAAAATTAATTATTTTATTTATTTATTCATCATCCACTTAAATTAAATAAATGTTATTTATTTAATTTAATTTATCTTCCATCCTTATCATTTTCTTCTAAAATTGTGCAAGTGGGCCCCTTTGTCCATAAAATAGAAAATCAAAATGTGGGAATAATTAATAAATCATAAAAATCTATTATATCCTCATCACTCCAACTCCAAAATAGAAAAAGCATTATATCTTGGAAAGGAATCTTATCTTCATCAACAACCCACATAATCTTTCTAAATAAAATGCCTTTTTATGGACACTTGGCATGTGCGCGTTCATCCATATCTCTCGTGCATCCTCATCCATTGATTTCTTTTTTTATCCTCCACCTTTGATCAAGAATCAACCTTTGTCTATAAATATGGCCTCTCATAATCCATTTGGTATGCATTGAGTTTGATATCCTTACGATGTCAAAATCACATTAGAACCTTTGCATCATTCATCTTCTTCTCATCTTTCATTATCTATTTTCATCTATTTTCCTCCATCAATCTCAATCCAACGTCATGCTACAAATCTAAGCAACCAACATCCAAATCATTCGAGCAAACTAAACATGCATGCATCAATCATCTGAGGTATTCGAAAAGGTTTGGATCTAAGGTAATTTGCATGTCATTTGTTTTATCTTTCATTTATCTAATTTTTTTCGTATACATTTTGGCATGCCTGATGGGACCTACTTCTCCTGATCAAATCTTTCATTTTTATAAATTTTTGTGGTAATTTAATTTGTGTCTCATCTAACCCTCATTTGTAAGTTTTGAAGGGAATCTATTGTAGGTGATCTCCTAGGCTAAATCTAACTGCGCCATCACATCCAAGAGGCTGATTTCATGTTCGTTAACTATAAATTTGCCTACATTTGATGACTGTAAATTTTCTTTAAAAAAATTGATTTTTTTTGCTTAGCAGACCGTACAGTACAGATCCATATTGTACGAATTCGTTGTACCATCTGTTTGGTGTTCTCTATGATATGTGATCCAACATTTAATTGCAGGATATTATCTATTGCAGGTTTAATATTGTTATTTGTTACAAATTGGCTATTTGCAAAACCCCTAATCAATTGAAATCCTGAGCGCATATTGTGGTCACTACATTTATGAAACCTCAACACTACTGTTGAAATCCTAAAAAACCTTACCTATATGTCATCCCTGGTCGCTTGTAACATGTCTCTACTGCTTCACTCCACTCAACTCAATTTCTGCCGAAGTCGCCACCCATAAGTCTTTGTCGCCACTGCTTCACTTTCTTCTTCCAGCTCCATATTCTCAACCCCTCCACCTTGTCGATTAACTTGAATGCTCATCTCTTTGCCTACTAGTATTTGAAGCGCATCCTAAAGTACACATTATGCAACATCATCATCAAGATTAAGCAAACCATCAGTTGCAACAACAAGAATTTCTGCATAGAGTTTTGTTGAAGTTGCCAATAGATGCTCAGGTGCCATCTATTTTAGTAAGGAAACATAGATGTGCATGCGCTTAGAGGATACTGATTCATTGCTACCTCTTAAAGAGAACAAATGACGATCACTTCACTTTGACTAGCATCCCACCTCCACCATTCTCCTCCGCCACTTCAGATCACTTATCGACCCCCTACATAACACCCTATCGAATACCCATCACAACTTTTAAACGTCGACTTTTCTCATATCCGCGACCACCACCTTTTGGTTGTCGCCTGCTCATACCCTAGTGACGGCATTACAATTTATAGTCGACATCTATGAAAGGTTGTTGCCACCGTTGAAGGTCATTGATCGCAGCTCCAAATCCTGTCAACCGTTCAATAAAAAACCCTAAATTCTTTGTTGTTAAACGTTCTCCACGACCTTCACACCACTTAGTTGTTGCTTCTAATCCTAATCAACATCCTTGAAACCCTAGTCGGTGTTCTTAAATCCTCAGTCGGCATATCCCAATTGTTGCCCTCGACCATTCTGATTATCGCCTTTTGTTTCATTAACTGTAGGTTATTACACATTATAGTCGTTGCTCATAGAACTCCAGTCGCAGCTCTTTATTCACCTTGTCGCCACCATTCGAGCACTGCCATCGTCTTGCATACCTTTTGACCACCGCTCCAATACTCATCTTCAAGATCT
The DNA here is from genome assembly GCA_027924645.1 of Cunninghamia lanceolata. Lineage (NCBI taxonomy): Eukaryota > Viridiplantae > Streptophyta > Pinopsida > Cupressales > Cupressaceae > Cunninghamia > Cunninghamia lanceolata. The sequence goes on from BSBN01000835.1 coordinate 2,230,963, forward strand.
GCCACCATCTAATAGTCTACCTTCTACATACTACCAGTCAACGCCTGTAGACATTACCTCCCACTACCTTTGCTTATGATCGCCTCCTCCCTGTGTAGTCTGGTGAAATCCTCAACCATGGCTTGAACCTTAAACTTAGCATCGTCTTCCTACTTGACCAAAATTTAAACTTTGACCTGAGTTTAACCATGAACTAAGTCTAAATCGCTCCACTCAAATTTTGCCAAAGTCACCACCCCTGTCAAACTATTTTTTATATAAAAATAAATATTCCTTCTTTGCTTTATTAATACAATTTTTTCCATTAGATTTCAAAAAAACTTCTTTTTGAAAAAATAATCAGAATAATCTACCAGGAAAAAAAAATATTGTAATTAATGTTGTTATATTAGGATATGACATCTGTTAAGCAATGCATTCACCAATTTAAACAATCCAAATAATCTACTATGAAAAAATATACTATAATTAATGTTGTTATATTAGGATATGACATCTGTTACAGCGATGCATTCACCAATTAATTATCTTAGATATTTAATTCCTATATATTAACTGACTTCTTTGCCAACCTGTATAGCCACCTATGTACTATATACCAAATCATCAATGTGTTTGTAGGGCAATGAAAAATCTGGGAAAACAAAAGCTTATGTATACATTTAGTTCTCCAGTCTGTATTATACTTTCCTTTGCGTTGCAGAAATCACTACACACTTTTGTCAGCATTTGGGTTTCTCCAAACTCTTGCCACTATTTTATTCTGACACTTATGATATAGGTCTGGCACAATCATTCTCTTCTTTGAATATTTATTTTATTACTTCTATCGAATAGATCTCACTTTTAAACTATAGAAATTAGGAGATTGATTCCTTAATATATTTGTTTCATTTTTTTATTTTATTTTTTACTGTTCGAACTGTGTTTTATATAAAAATAAACTTTTCTCCTTTGCTTTATTAATACAATTGTTTCCATTAGATTTCAAGAAAACTTCCCTTTACAAAAACAATCCAAATAATCTACCAGGAAAAAAATATACTGTAACTAATGCTTTCATATTAGGCTATGACATTTGTTACAACCATGCATTCACCAATTTATTCTCTTAGATATTTAATTCCTACACATTAACTAAGTTCTTTGCCAACTTGTATAGCCACCTATGTACGGTATACCAAATCATCAATGCGTTTGTAGGGCACTGAAAAATCTCAGAAAACAAAAGCTTATATATACATTTAGTTCTCCACTCTGTATTATACTTTCCTTTGCGTTGCAGAAATCAAAATCTAGGGCAGAACTCAAAATTGTAGAAATGAAACCCTAACTAGCACCATGAAGCACAAACTAGAATGAAAATCAAAACATAAATGAAATGCAAACCGATTTTCAAACTAGTGTTGATTGACCTCCATGGCTCTTCTCAACCTCGCATGAGAATGCAAGATTTCGAAGGGTTGATCAATGGGGGATTGTTGGTTGCTCAAGATTTCAGCAGCATAACGATATGCAAGGGCTTGATAGTATGAAAATGACTTGTGAGAGGCTACCTTTATAGAAAAGGCAAATTCGAATGGATGGTTGTGATTGCAAGTTATGTTGAATGATATGAACAGTTGATATCAATTAGGGTTGATTAGGTTTTCCCACTTCAAGAGGGATTGTAGTCATGTGACCTCTTGGATCACATCCTTTCCAAGTGCATGCGTGGAAGGATAATATAATGGATGCACGATGAGGGTAGATGGTGTGGAATTGTGATTAGCATTAGGTGGAGCGGCAAGCTCCCAAGGTGGAGGGATAAGAGGGATGGAAGGCGTTGGCTTAGGGTTTGGACTTTGACTAGGTGGAGTGTCAAAGGGATTGGATGAATTGTTGGGTTTGGTTGACTCCACATGTTTACTTTTGTAATGTTTAAACTTTGGGCATGGAGTTAATGGGGGATTAGAGGATGATAAGGATCGTGAATGGCTTGCATGGACTAGGTTGATGTCTCCCTTGTCAATGGTGGCATTAGAACTCGAAGGCATTTGGACTTGTTGCAAAGAGGGACGTAAGTTCACATGTGCTTGTTGTGGGATGAATTGATGGGTTGATGTAGGATTGACATGGAAAGAAGTGGATGGATTGGTTGATGTTGCATTGATTTGATAGGTGGATGAATTCATTGATTTGATAGGTGGATGAATTGGTTGATGTGGTATTGGCTTCGAAAGAAGTTGGGTTGGTTGTTGTGGTATTGACTTGGCATATGGATGAATTAGATTGGTATGAAGTGGAGGGGGATGACACATAAGGTTGAGGTGGCATTGGTTGATAGTGAATGGATAGGGGATGATGTGTTTGTTGGATTTGACAAGGGGCCATGAATTGTTGGGCTTGGACTAGGAGGTGTTGGATTTGTGGTGATTTGATTTGTTGGAAATTTTGGAAGAGGACTTGGAGTTGTTGTATGGTTTGTTGATCGAAGGGTTGGGGTACTTGGTGAAGTGTTGGAAGGAGATCTTCCAGCTGGAGTGCTAGGGCTTTGTTCTCGAATGTCAGCATGGTGTCACACATGTGTTTAAGTTTTTGTATTTCAATTTGCTCCTCAAGGTATGCAACATAGTTCATGTCATTATTGGAAGTGGTAGGAGGGTCCCCTCGAAGTATGATTTTAGGTTTTAGTTTTGTTTCATTGTTTGAATTAGAAGGGTAGTCCCCTTGAACTATGATTTTGGGCTTAGGTCTTCTCTCATGATTTGCACTAGGAAGAGGGCCACCTTGGACTATGATTTTGGGCCTTGAATTTGTTTCATTATTTGCACTAGAGAGATAGCTCCCTTGAACTATGATTTTGGGCTTAGGATTGGGATTGGGCTTGTTTATGATTAGGGTCATTTTGACAAGTGTTGACTGACTACGACTAGGGTGATGTGGAGTGGTGTGAAATGATTTGGAATGAGTGATTGGATGATTAGGAATGATTATGATATGATTAGGATGAATTTGATTGGAGTAGATGAAGAGGATGATGATTAGGATGAAGGTTGAATGATAAAGATATGATTAAAATGTGATTAGGAATGATTAGGATTAATGTTGTTTGGATATGATTGGATGGTGTGTAATGAGTAGAATGATGTTGATTGGATAATGTAGAATGACAAGGATATGATTAGGATTGGATTAGGACGATTTGTATGTGATTAAGATGGTGATTAGAGTAAAGTTGATTTGATTAGAATGAAGATGATGATGATGTGTAATGATTGGATTTGTTTAGGAAGAAGGTGACAAGAAATGATTAGGGTTTGAATTATAATGACTTGGATATGATTAGGATATGAAGTGGCTAAGAAGGGTGATTAGGATGAAATTGATTGGATTTGAATGTGTTGGAAGAATGTTTAGATGATTTGTTTTTATGTGTTTAGTGTTTAGAGCTTGATTTGGCAATGTTCAATCAAATGATCACATATGTACAAACATGAATCACTCACGCAAGACACATAAGCAAGTTTGAATTTAAATTTGAAGAATATGATGACGATTAAACAAACACGTGGAAGACACATCAACAAGCCCTAGAATTAGTCAAGTGGGGTATGGCCAATTTGGTCTTAAGCTAGGTTGCACAAGGTTGACTAGGGAAATGGATTGAAAGTGAAATCCTACCACACAGCCGAGAGAAAGAGGTAACCCACCCTTCACCTTCACTTCCCAAAGGTATAAAGTTCTTTGGGGCTTAGCCAAGAGTGACAAGATTTCAACTCCCAATGAGGGTGTCTTTTGATTTAGCCTTGGTTGAGGTCGTCCCTTGGTGTGGTGTGTCTCCAAGTAGGCCTCCTAGGAAGGGTAAACAAAAGCAAACCAAATGAGGTGTTTTTGATCTCCAAGATTACCTTGTGGTGTAAGGAGAGCACACATACACACACACTTGATTCACACTCACACTTGTAAATTAACCCTTAAGAAAATTGAAATGTGTGGTGTGAAAATGAATGGATGAGAGGTGTTTTTGATTCTCAAGATCCACGAAGTGCATGAGAAGAGCATACACACCTTCGATCACATTCAAGTTCACCAAATAGTTCAAGCACAAGTTCTTTTTATGCCCAAGTCAAAATGTGAATGGAAGACACTTGCTCATTTTAATGCCCAATTTTGATGTGTGATGAAGATAAATGTTCGTTTTAGGAGCCCAAATCAAAATGTGAGACAAAGAATGATTATGAGAAATGAAGGATTAGAATGAATGCACCTAATTATTTTGATTCCAATCTACTGTGTGTGCTGATGCAATGTTGTTCCAGCCCCGTATGATGACCTGCAAGCCACAAAATCAAAAAGGAAACAAGTAGACTTGCAAAGAAGAATGCTATGTGAAAATAAGGAATCTGATAAATATCTAATGAAAATGACAATATATAGCAGAATAAATTGTATGAACAGATTTTTCAGAAAATTCTATGCACTTTTAATTTTTTTTTTTGCAAAAATCAGATAAAAATGTAAGAGATATGAGCATTTGAAGTTGAAAAGCAATGTTGACTTTGAATAAGAAAAAATCTAGTAAAATGACATAGTCACCTGAAATGGTCTTCTCCATTGCATAGTTTGTGGAGCCATCTTTCCAACGAGCTCTTGTTTGCGCAATTTCAACTCTATATGCAGAAGTTATGATGAAAAGAAAAAAAATGCCTCTAGGAGGAAGAGAGCAAGCCCTAGTGGTCAGTTAACCCCTAGCGGTTAACGCTAAACCTGGTCACATACATGATTATCTTGGCAGTTTATCCCTAGGCGGTTGATGTTTGTAGTTGGCGATTAGTGTAAGCAACGGTGCACCTGGTCGCTCATATGACTAGGGGCTATAGCCAAGAAAAATAAAAAAAACAAAATCAAAATTTTAAAAGGTCGGTGGCCAACAACGTGAACCCTAACCACATGCCTAAATGAATCGACCGTTGACCATGAAGCCACAGACTTAGACTTTGATCGAATGCAAATATGATGACGATCATTGAGATCACTGAGATCATGCAGTGGAATTTCCTTCAACTTGACGTTGTTGCCCACAGATGTGTTGTCATAAAGCCAATGGTAAAGCATTTCTGGCTAAAGATCTTGCAAACAAATGACAAGAGGATAAATTTTTATGAAAGGATCATCAAATACAAAGACCACATACACATTAAGGTGGAACACAGAGAGGTGCGAATGAAACCCAGATCTGTGGATAAATCATAGAAATATGTTGTCTAAGTTTGGAATCGAAACCGCTCAAAATTTAGACACCTAAAATGTAGAACTTTCACAGTCACAAAGACCGCTTCGTTGGATAACAGCACACTAGATGTGGTGATTGGCACAGACTATGAAGGCTTCATAGGAAATAGTTGAAGTTGAAGTTGATGGTCGAATGATCGACGGTTAAAAACTTATGTTCGAGGGATCGACGGCTTGGGGGTTTCATAGGTGACCAAAGGTGACGACTATCAGTCTGGAATGGTGGAAGACCCCTAAGGTAGCAGCGAAGGCTTATTGAAATGGTGGTGACTACTTGTTGAGGGCGAAGGTTAGGTTGTTAGCCAGCGGTGATGGTCTGCAAAGGCTGAGAAGTGGAGGGAGCTAGGGTTTAGGTCGATAGTAATGGTGGCTAGGGGGAAATGCTATGTGGAACTAGGGTGTTTAGAGAGGTGGCAATGAGTGTAGAGGCAACAACATTTAAAGTAGCAGGAGTTAGGGTTTTGCTGAGTAGAGGGCTGGCTATTAGTGTTTAGCAGACAACCGCAAAGATTTAAACCTACCACAATAAATATAACTTGCAACCAAAGATTGCCTAAAGACCCAAAAAAATACCATTAAACCTGTGAATTTCAAACAAATAGGCAGAAAATCATTGGGTCATCGACTGCAACAGAATGCACAACAAATCCGTACGGTACGGATCCGTACTGTACGTACTGCAAAGTAAAAAAATTCAAAAAATTTGTAGTGACCAAAATATGTTGAGTTTTATGTCGTTTTTCGTTTCTCAGGCCTTCTGGACTTAATGGCAAGGTCCATTTCAGGCCAGGAGGTCACCTACAAAAGTCAGTCACCAAAACTCAACCAAAAATGTTAGATTTTTGCATGTTCATGTTGGGTTCACCATTTGTCATTAGGGAAAATCTAGGGTAGAAAACAAAATTACAGAAATGAAACCCTAACTAGCACCATGAAGCACAAACTAGAATGAAAATCAAAACATAAATGAAATGCAAACCGATTCTCAAACTAGTGTTGATTGACCTTCATGGCTCTTCTCAACCTCGCATGAGAATGCAAGATTTTGAAGGGTTGATCAATGGGGGATTGTTGGTTGCTCAAGATTTCAGCAGCATAACGGTATGCAAGGGCTTGATAGTATGAAAATGACTTTTAAGAGGCTACTTTTATAGAAAAGGCAAATTCGAATGGATGGTTGTGATTGCAAGTTATGTTGAATGATATGAACAGTTGAGATTGATTAGGGTTGATTAGGGTTTCCCACCTCAAGAGGGATTGTAGTCATGTGACAAGTGTGCGATGGAGAATTAAGGGGACCTAATTTAAATAAAAGATTATTTAAATCAGTTTGACATGTGAAGGGATTAAGTGGAAGATGTAGCATGTGACACTTGTTTGCATGTGGTGAAAGGTGAGGGATTTAATTCAAATTTTTAATTTGAATTATGTGAGACATGTGACAAGGGAGATTAATTAAATAAATGTGATTTATTTAATTAATTAGGAAGTTGATTAAGATGGGATTAGGAGTGGGATTAGGACAAAATGCTACAAGATGTCCCTAGTAATGTGTCAACTAAGTCATGGTCAAGAAATGTGTTAGGCCTCAAAAATGCAGGTCGCTAATCCTAAGAGGATGCCAGGCTCTATGCTTAGATTCGCAACATTTTTGAACTAATGCGATGGAATCAACCTTTAGGGTTTGATGACTCCCTGCACTTTAGGTCCTGCTACACCTAGGCAGGTGAACCTTGGAACTTAAAGCAGATTGAGTGTAAATGTTTTGACTAGGTAAATGAATCTATCTACAGTGGCAAATGGTGTAGAATAGATGAAAGCTTGCTAACTAATTCTATATCTAATATCTGATGAATAGTTGGTATAAATTGTATAAGCAATATCAAGGTGAATTCTATGACTATGCTTAACTAAAAAGGGTTTTTAAATGATGAATTGAAATAAGACCAGTGCCTTGTTGGGTAAACAAAGTTAAATGGAGGACTAAGACTAGTGGCTTATAATGGGTAGTAACTCTAACTGTTTGGCACAATATTTTAGTTTATAACTTGTATAAACGTGCAAGGAAATGACTGACAAACTCTTCTTAACAATCCAATCAATATAATCAGATCTCTTGTAATTCACCAGAAGGTAATTTAATCCTTTCTTGAAGGAACCAATTGAATGAAATATGCAAGAATAGCAGATAATATTAACTTGGAGACAGAATGGCAATCATAATTATATGGTTCTTCTTAGTAATCCAAACTAACACTTCCAGGTTACTGTGATTGATCAGAAGGATTTTTAATTCCTCTAATGGAAACTAATTAATTCAATCACATAGATACAACAAATGTGCATTGAAAAATTAACTATATAGTTGATATATTAATTTGAATAACAAGGAAATACTGAACTGGAGACAACCACACAATTAAATAATCTTAACAAACAATTGATGCCAGAATAAAGCCACAGAATCAGAGAACTTCAATTTACTTCTTCAATAATATACTTGCAACATAGTCTTTGAGAAACAATGTAAACTATATGTATTATATTCTATTGCTGATCATAATTCAGCATCATATGTTCAACTTATATAGGAATACTTATGAAGAGACATAACTCTTCAAAGAAGTCTTTTGGGAATCAACATAATTAACATAACAACAATACAACAACCATGCTTAAGCTCTATTCAACCACAAGTATAGCTGAGCAATATGATCTAAGTACTCCTGGCTGCGATGTGAATCAGTAAACTCAATGGCATTTCTTGTGATCACATCCATCATAACCATCTTCTCCAAATGCTTGCAGGCTTCTCCGGGTGCAGAGTCTTTGTCCTTAAGAGCTTCTAAGGCTTCCTACAATATCGTTTGGTAGTCTTTGCTCCATTCCTCTTTTCTCTTTAATTCTGTCATTTTTGAACAACGTGGGCACTCCTACTTTCGAGGCTTCAACACATTCTTTGACATCATTCTTAAGTTGCTCATAATATTTTTGATGCTGCTTGATCAATTCTTTTGCACTAGAGGTACATGTTATGTCAAAAGTATCTTTACTTTGTACCTCATTTAGTTTCTCCTGCAGCCTTTTATCAAGCCTTTCATGCTCTTGGATTGCTTTAAAATTTTGAGAATAATTATCCCAAAATTGATTCAGCCAATGCATCATATTGGTATGCCTGCTCTGGAGTACTGTGGCAAGTGTATCAATCTGGATTTGAGCTATCTGGTTGCTGGATGGTGATTGGACACTCTATGAGCTTTCACCCTGAGTTAATCTCTTTACTAATCCCCCGAAGGTGCTCTTAACAACATCTTTCAAATAGTCATTTTCTTTGGTCAATCTCTCATAGCTCAACTTGTATGCATCTCTTTCTTTGATTAACATCTGTGCCTGTGCCTTATTCAACTTAGCAACATTAATGCCAATGTCTGCAGTGATCAAGGGGTCAGTCTCCCCTGCCTTCAGAGTCATGACATGGCCAAAAGTCTTCTCGGTGTCTATAATGGCTATCTTTTTGTGGGGAGGATACAGGGCCCATATCATTAATGAATTTTCATCATTATTATATTTGGTGCCCATGTATACTTCAGTGACACCTTCTAGAGTGAGATTGTATTTATCATCTGTATTATGCAAAAAACTATCAAATACTAGAGCAGAATTCAAATCAAGACCAGGAAAGATCATCACCCCTACTTCTTTGAGCAGCTGTCTACCCTTGCTAGGGGTCATATCTTGCAATTCATTATCAATTGTTGCTTTCAACATATCAAGTAATTATCTCTCATTGTTGGTAGAGACATCATCAACTGACTCTCTGATTTCTTTCCCCTTGCATTTATATAAAAATGATTTGAATTCTTTAGAATGAATAAATTTAGCATCAGAAATAAAAGAATCATATGCTATTTGTCTTGGGTCTTCATCAGCACACCCCTCCTCATCTTGTGCTATGACAGGAGACTGATATTGTTGCATTTTTCGTTTGGTCATTCTTGTTGTCAGTTGATGTGGCTCCTCTTGTTCTGCGGGTTCTTCATCACCAGAAGATAACACCTCAATCTCTGCAAGCTATTTTCTTTTCTCATCCAAGTCCCTGTTGTATTTCTCAACCACTAGTTCAACCTCAACCTCTTCCAAATTCCTGATGACATCATCATGTGGATAGGGGGCATGTGTGTACCCACTGAGGTTTTGTTTTCTCCGAGCAAGGTCAATAAAACCCTCAAGATCAAACCCTTTTCTCACCTCAGCACACCTCATATTGTAGTGCATCAGTTTATTTATAATGTGACCATAACCCTCCTTGGATACCATAGTGAAATCCCCAAAACATAGAGTACTAGGCATAAAAGACTGTTTGTCATGGGAGCTCAAATGCATCACATTAGAACAATGCATTTGCCTAACTATTTCTAAGTAGGCAATTCTGTTAGGAACAGTCTTAGGCAATATAAAAGGAGTATCTTCAAAACCATAAACTCTGATCATAGTAGCATCTTCAAAACAATACCAATCTCCCCAATTGTGAGTAACAGTAGGAGGACCACCAAAATCTTTTGGTCTAAGAAACCTCTTTATTTCATTTGAGATTTAATACTCACAAGGATGACTGAAATATCTATATAGCACTTTGACACAATATTCCTCAAATTGCACATAGCTAGAATGGGCATATCTGCTATCCCATATTCTGGTCCACATCTGCACGGGTGACTTTTGCCCCCTTTGGTCTACTGGAACAATTTTGAATTCAGTTGGCCATAACCACACTTCCTGGCCATAATAGAGCACCATGTGCATGAGAAGTGAATAATGTTCAAAGGAAACTGATGGGGCATTGTTCTTTATGGCAGTCAGACCATAATCAATTCTATTAAAAACATAGGCAACATAATCAAATTGCTTGGCATTGTGGCACTGGATATCTGCAGCTATGACCATCAGAGGGATTGTCATGAAGTCAGGGACCTCTGATCCTAGGACCTGGCCCACAGAGTAGTAAGTATATTGTATGTAGGGTTCAAATAGTGACACATGAAATGGAGGGCCATCATTCTCACTGAGAGGCACCATTTCTCCCTCTGCCCTAGGCCTGTGAATAGGCAATCTCCAGCCATTATATGTAGTATCCATTCTCCAATACTCTTTGTCCAAATCCTCATAAACTATGGGGACAGTACATAAATCATCCAAGTCAAAAACTTCACAGATGGCATTCTTTGACAAGTGTATAATAGGCTCCCCTTGTGGGTTGCATATAGCCTTAAGACTTGGGTTATACTATTTAGCAAGAAGTTGGAGGAGTTCAACATTCAGAAACACGTCAGGAACAACTAATTTACCCAAATTCAAATGCCATGGGTTTGATACTAGAAAATTCCTAATTCTTCTGTTGAAATGGAATTTAAAAAGCTCATAGCCTCTAATTGGAGTCCAAACATTCCCAAGGTATTTACATTTGTCTTCTAGTTTCTCCACTTCTGCCCTAAGTTGTGCAGACCTTCAGGCTTTGGGAGTTGATCCTAGTAGTTGATCAATCAATTCTTGGTTCAGTTTTCTTTCTTTTGTTTTCTCTTCAGGAGTTTTGTCGATTTTCTATTTTTTAGGTTTAATTGTATCACCCTGGGGTTTTCTGCCCTTTCCTTTCCCTGGAGTCTCCATTTACAATCCTTGATAGAAAAATTCAAATTACAGGCTATAGCACAGAAGTTTGTATGTATGTACATGTTATCGGAGGCTCTGATTGAATTCCCCTATTTTCTGCTTCAAGTCTCCACCTGTAGGCTTTTCTCAAACAATTCTGTCGAGTTTAATTGTAATGATTTCAAATGTTATATCAGAGGATTTCTTCATCATCTGCAATTAATTGTTCAAGCATTTCAATTTTCTTGATCGTTGTGAAATGTCACATCGTCATAACTTCTTTCGTCGGTGTGATTTTCATAATGTCAAGGCAATTTTATTATCTTCTTATGGCATGAACATTTGCTCATGAATCAATCGATGTAACCCTTGGATTATCTCCTCGACATCATATTTCATTTGTAAGTTTGTATCGGCTAGATATCTTCAAGATCTACCTGATGTAGAAGTGGGCATGGTTATTATCGGCATGACTTTCTTCATTGCTGTGTGAATAACCTTCTTCCCTGATCTCCTAAGTGTCACCGATATGATTATCAGGGAGAGTCTCATCAATGAATGTAATCCTTATTGTTATCGGAGTAACTTATTTCAAGTCACCCGATCGTGGTTATCTCCCCAATAGCCCTTTACACTCTGTTGGAACTGGACATGTTCAATCAAATTTTTCAAAAAAATGCTCACCTTGTATGCACTTTGAGATCAGTTTGCAAAATTGTTGCCCTTGTTTTATCCTCATTATTCTCTCTCGGGTAGGCATCGTCATTCCATTCCTTTCTATTAATTAGTACGTCCATTCAAGTCTTTTGCTTTTACCTTGGTGTATTAAGAAGTTGTCAGTTTTGAACCTCCAAGCTTGAACTTTCATCTTGGTTCAAATGGTTCACGGGTTCAAATGGCTCACGAGTTCAACGGTTCGTCAAGTTCATAAGTACATAATGCTTGTTAATATCGGTAAGAGTAAGTTAGTCGGGATAGAATTTTCACATCATGTCGATCTTATACTCTCGCCGACAAATTTATATCGAGCAGATACATGCGATCGGAGTAAGTTTTAGAGATCACCCCGACTGCATGAGTTATACCGATTGTGGAAACCAAAGAACCATCAGTGAGATGCAATGAATCAGAATAAAGCTGGTGAGTTTGGCCGAAACAGAACTCACAGCGATGTCGAGGACATGTTGTGAAAGTCATTCCGATAAAGAACGAGATAGATGATCGGGGAAACAACTACTCTCGGGTCACATGAAATATGTTATCCCAAGGCTATATCTAATCCCAATGATAACAAAGGTTATGTCCATCGATAAGATTCTCACCAATAATTATATCAGTGACACTCAATAGATCGGGGAAGAATGTTATTCTTACAGCAATGTAGGAGGTTTAGCTGATGATAATCGCCCCTATTTTTGGGTAGATCCTAAGGTGTCTTGTCGATACAAAATACAGAAACCCTAAAATGACATTAAAATCTGAATGGTTTAGATATTCTTCTGACATTTGAAATATGGGTTTTTGTAGGATATACACAGCAGGGATCAAGTTATAAAAACACCCACGAAAGGATCTTGAGGAACTGATAATTTATCGATAAGGGAAGTAATTATCTGAGTAAATACATATGTTTAAATAAATTTCTTTTGATCATTTGATCAGAGATTAATTTGTGTTTTATCTGGTCTTTTTAGGAATAATAAAGAAACCCTCAAAGGATATTAAATAGAACTACAGTTAAAGATCTTTGTTTGACCTTGAAATGGTTATCCATTTGATGATTAATGGCAAGTATTAAATTTCCTGAATCTATTTTATTAGAACAAATACTATTGTTCGGTTATCAACCATCACAACTATTGTAACTGGTCTAAAGCTTGTATGCCTCTCTTTATAAGAGATGACCAAGACCAGATTAAGGGAGAGAAGAGGGAGAGATTACATAATAGAATAGGGGATACTATAGATTAGATTTGAACAACAATGCTAGTTCACTTTTAATATATTTTATTTCTGGTAGACCATGTGCAAGCATTCTCTGATGAAGTCAAGTCTGTGAACATGAAGCAGTAACTGTAGATTTCGGTATCAACTATCTGTTTATATTATTCAATTATATGACTGTCTCCTTTCAAAGTTTTCTCTGTTATTCAATTTGAGTTATCAAGTATATCTTCAAGTTGTCTATACACATTTGTTGTTATAGTGTGATAAGATTAACTAGTTTTTGCTTTCAGAATTAAATCCTTTAAATCTATCATAGTAACTATGAAGACATTGTCATGGATCTGTAAGAAGAGTTATATAGTTAGGGTTTGTATTCTGTCTCCAATTTTCTGATAAATCTATTACAATTGCAGTATTATTCTGATAGGTTCTTTCAAAGAGAGATTAAATCCTTTTAGACGAATGCAGGTAATTTGATTTTGTCAATTGGATATATATAAGTATGGAATATTAACTATTTCCTTGTAGGGTTGTACAAGTTACATACCTATTCTTTCTTGCCAGATAGTTTGAGTTTTTACCAAACAAACAGTCATTTATTTCATGATCATACTGACTCTATATTCAATAAAGCACTGGTCTAGTGTTTTCATTATCACTTATACAAATTCACTTCAGATTTACTTAATTAGATTGCATTATTGTTTTAGCATTACAATTTAGATCATTTAGAATTAACTTGTTGTCTTTTCATCTGTTTGATAATTTGTGCCATTATCAATAGTTAGATTAATTCTGATCAAAGTAGTAATCATCTTTTTATATGCTTTATTAATTAGAGGTTTACCTGCCTAGGTCTGGCAGAGCCTGAAGTGAAGGGGGTTTAGCCATATCTACCCTGTGTCAGTTAGCCAAAAACATCAAGAGAGCCTGGCAACCTCTTAGGGTTAACGACCTGCATTTTTGAGACCTAACACACTCCTTATCGGAGAGACCTTCACAACATGTCGCCGACATCGTTGTGAGTATTGCTTCGGCCAAACTTATACGCTTTGTTCTGATTCATTTACTCTCGCTAATGGTTCTTATTCTTCACACACATCGGTGTAAGCTATGCCGAAGCATTTTCTTTAATCGCTGAGACATTAGAGTATCGGAGACTCATTAATCTTTCATTCCGATGCTTATCTCTTGCCGATGACCACTAGTTTTCATCGTTTCACTGGATGATCGGTGAGAATCCTACCGAACTCCTCCATAGGTATGACTTATACTATCAAGAGGGTTTTCGGAGTGTTCCCCGATAGTCTTTCCTTATGTCGATCGGCATGACTGATAACTTTCTCTACGACGAAAGGCCATCGGTATCATTTTCTCCATCGGTGACTTTTGAAATCTTCTCCCCGACCCTTATTCTCATGCCGATAGCCATTTCAACAAGTTTCTCATGGATCGGTATAACTAACATGAGGTCTTGCCGATGTTAAGAAATTGAGGCCCTTTACATTATTTGTGATAAAAGTCATAGGATTTTATGGGATATATCAGTTGTTTATTCTGATTCTGGGCGAAATATTTTTGGTTTGGTTAGACATGATTGGGTATAAAAGACAGGAAATTTTAAATTTTCTTGTCCCAACAACATGGGCAAAATTGTGTCTACAACCAGCATTTGGGTTTCTCCAAACTCTTGCCACTATTTTAGTGTGAGGCTTTTTAATATAGGTATGGCACAATCATTCTCTTCTTTGAATATTTATTTTATTACTTTTATAAAATAGATCTCACTCTAAAACTACGAAAATTAGGAGATTGATTCCTTAATATATTTGTTTCATTTCTTTTTTTATTTTTTACTGTTCGAACTTGTTTTATATAAAATAAACATTCATCCTTTGCTTTATTAATACAATTGTTTCCATTAAATTTCAAAAAAACTTCCCTTTGAAAAAGCAATCTGAATAATCTACCAGGAAAAAAATATACTGTAATTAATGTTGTCATATTAGGATATAACATCTATTACAACAATGCATTCACCAACTTAAACAATCCGAATAATCTACCAAGAAAAAAATATACTGTAATTAATGCTGTCATATTAGGATATGACATCTGTTATGGTGATGCATTCATCAATTTATTAACTTAGATATTTAATTCCTACACATTAACTGACTTCTTTGCCAACCTGTCTAGCCACCTATGTATGGTATACCAAATCATCAATGCGTTTGTAGGGCGGTGAAAAATCTAGGAAAACAAAAGCTTATATATACATTTAGTTCTCCAATCTATATTATACTTTCCTTTGCATTGTAGAAATCACTACACACTCTTGCTAGCATTTGGGTTTCTCCAAACTCTTGCCGCTATTTCACTCTGACGCTTATAATATAGGTATGACACAGTCATTCTCTTCTTTGAATATTTATTTTATTACTTTTATTGAATAGATCTCACTCTTAAACTACAAAAATTAGGAGATTGATTCCTTAATACATTTGTTTCGTTTCTTTTTTTATTTTTTTACTGTTCCAACTGTGTTTTATATAAAAATAAACATTCCTCCTTTGCTTTATTAATACAATTGTTTCCATTAGATTTCAAAAAATCTTCTCTTTGAAAAACAATCCGAATAATCTACCAGGAAAAAAATATACTGTAATTAATGTTGTCATATTAGGAAATGAGATCCGTTACAACGATGCATTCACCAATTTAAACAATTCGAATAATCTACCAGGAAAAAAATATACTATAATTAATGTTGTCATATTAGGATATGACATCCGTTATAGTGATGCATTCACCAATTTAAACAATCTGAATAATCTACCAGGAAAAAAATATACTGTAATTAATGTTGTCATATTAGGATATGACATTCATTACAGCGATGCATTCACCAATTTATTATCTTAGATATTTAATTCCTACACATTAACTGACTTCTTTGCCAACCTGTATAGCCACCTATGTAAGGTATACCAAATCATCAATGTGTTTATAGGGCGGTGAAAAATCTGGGAAAACAAAAGCTTATATATACATTTAGTTGTCCAGTCTATGTTATACTTTCCTTTGCGTTGCAAAAATCACTACACATTCTTGTCAGCATTTGGGTTTCTCCAAACTATTGCCACTATATTAGTTGATGCTTATAATATAGGTATGGCACAATCATTCTCTTCTTTGAATATTTATTTTATTACTTTTATTGAATAGATCTCACTCTTAAACTTTAAAAATTAGGAGGAATCATTTGTTTCATTTTTTTATTTTCTTACTGTTTGAATTGTGTTTTATATAAAAATAATCATTCCTCCTTTGCTTTATTAATATAATTGTTTCCATTAGATTTCAAAAAAACTTCCCTTTGAAAAAACAATCCGAATAATCTACTAGGAAAAAATATATTGTAATTAATGTTGTCATATTAGGATATGACATCTGTTACAGAGATGCATTCACCAATTTATTATCTTAGATATTTAATTCCTACACATTAACTGACTTCTTTGGCAACTTGTATAGCCACCTATGTATGGTATACCAAATCATCAATGCATTTGTAGGGCGGTGAATAATCTAGGAAAATAAAATCTTATATATACATTTAGTTCTCCAGTCTGTATTATACATTCCTTTGCGTTGCAAAAGTCACTACACACTCTTGCCAATATTTGGGTTTCTCCAAACTCTTGCCACTATTTCAGTTTGACGCTTATAATATAGGTATGGCACAATTATTCTCTTCTTTGAATATTTATTTTATTACTTTTATTGAATAGATCTCACTCTTAAACTACAGAAATTAGGAGATTGATTCCTTAATATATTTGTTTTATTTCTTTTTAAATTTTTTTATTGTTCCAACTGTGTTTTATATAAAAATAAACATTCCTCCTTTGCCTTATTAATACAGTTGTTTCCATTAGATTTCAAAAAAACTTCCCTTTGAAAAAACAATTCGAATAATCTACCAGGAAAAAACTATATTGTAATTAATGTTGTCATATTAGGATATGACATCCGTTACAGCAATGCATTCACCAATTTAAATAATCTGAATAATATACCAGGAAAAAAATATATTGTAATTAATGTTGTCATATTAGGATATGACATGTTACAACGATGTATTCATTAATTTATTATCTTATATATTTAATTCCTACACATTAACTAACTTCTTTGCCAATCTGTATAGTCACCTATGTACGGTATATCAAATCATCAATGCGTTTGTAGGGCGGTGAAAAATCTGGGAAAGCAAAAGCTTATACATACATTTAGTTCTCCAATTTGTATTATACTTTCCTTTGTATTGCAGAAATAACTACACACTCTTTCCAGCATTTGGGTTTCTCCAAACTCTTGCCACTATTTCAGTCTAACACTTATAATATAGGTATGGCACAATCATTCTCTTCTTTGAATATTTATTTTATTACTTTTATTGAATAGATCTCAATCTAAAACTACAGAAATTAGAAGATTGATTTCTTAATATATTTGTTTCATTTCTTTTTTTTATATTTTTTTACTGTTTGAACTCTGTTTTATATAAAAATAAACATTCCTCCTTTGCTTTATTAATACAATTGTTTCCATTAGATTTCAAAAAAACTTTGAATTTCCATTAAGCTATCTAAATTTTTTCGCTGTCAACTATGTCACAAGAGTCAATCCTCTTGTCATGTACACAAAGGTGAGAATGTTGGTGTTCTACCATTAAAAGAGCTGAGGCAATTCCTCTGCAATTAGATAGGATTCCCCACTTGGGTAACCTTTTGCTGCAAATTAGAGGACAAGAAACTCTTACAATGTATGTTTGCATGAATGTTGCATTCAACCTACCGATAATAGAATGTAACTTGTAAGCAAGGAACTTGAAAAACAATCTTACTCCAACAACATGATCAAATGAGCATACTCTTGGAGGGAACTGTATTGTGTTACACCATTATGATCTTCCGGTGGAGACACATGGGAACACCTAAGGAAAATGAGCATAAGAAGGGATGCTAAGATGTACTCCCAAAATCCTTGATGTGAAAGTGAGAAATGAAAATAGAATGGAGAGAATAGATGGATTGAGGCAAAAGACTGAAATTTTAATATTGATTCAAGATAGTAAAAGATAAATACATACCGGCCAAAGGTCCGTGCTTCTCTAGGTTGACAGCAATTTGATTTTCATCAAGAGGGACATAGGTGAAATTTTGAACTTGCACAACTACTATTTCAAGTCTGAACTTGCTTTCTCCTAGAGCTCCAGTATATGGATAGTTCTTCTCTTCATCTATGCCTCCAACTTTTAATAAGATAATTGTATGCATTTGTCATTAATCCCCCATTGCAACCATTATTAGAAGACTTTTTATTGTCAGGATCACACTAATAGAATGGAAAAGGTTGTACATTAGAAATGTTGTTCTTCTATTAGTGCTTCAAAACCCAATCACAAAATGACCATGAAAACAAGCCTGCAAATGTAGGAACTACACATTTCACCTTGTGATTATAGGTTTAATAAGTTGTTGCTCACTAAGGCTTAAAAGCTTTCTAATGGCAAGAAAGTTTGCTTCTTCAATAGCTCCCATGGTACTCAACACCCAAACTAAAGGACAAGTTCCCTACCACCATACTCATGTAAAGATGATAAAATGTAATAACATAACAAAAAAATGATCAACACAAATGATAATTGCTACCTCAAGTTTTCTCTCTATCCAAATCAAAATTGCCAAAGTGATTTAGGTAGATAGACACAAAGAGTTTACATTCAAGAAGTTGACTTAAAGCAATTTTTATTCATGGACTCTTTAATCTCTATAGTAGTGCTAAAAGAAGACATGAACTTAAAGTTGGCCAAGAAAATAAGTCCATGCATGATAATGGCTCCATTCGATAGAGTTCCCAAGTAGCCTAACATTTCCACAAAAGAAAAACTATTGAAAAGAAAGACAAAAGTTAAAATAGCATTGATAAAACTAGAATACAGTAAAATACAAGTTGCTAGCGACAGTTATCAGAAATCAACCTCTAATCCTAGAGGCTAGATAGCCAATTGTCCAGGCCAAAGTAGATAGTGAAAGCTTGTAAATTGCAAATTTCCTGTTAGTAGTGTACGATCACATTTAACCCTTATAAAAAAAGAAATATACAACTATAAGGAGGGCAGACACAAATACTGTGAGAAACATGTGTCACTATTATTGACACCTCTCAGTTAGACATGCAAATAATGTAAGAGACGTGTCAATATTATTAAAATATTGTAGTTAAGATTAATCTTTTGATTTCACCTGGCTACTTTTTTAAAAAATTACAAATTAAAAGTTCATTATTTCACCTAGCAAATTGTTTTGGACCAATAAAAAAAATTGGAAATCAATATTTAGAAAGCACTAATAAATTAACATTATGGATTTAGAAAGTGCTTCCATTTGACTAAAATAATAGTTGTAACCAAGAAGAATTCATCACATAATCAAGATGCCTAAATACTAGCTTTCGTGTGGGTATAACAATAGTTGCAATAAAGGAGAATTATCCACAGATTCATCCATCTTGAAATCACTTACAAACTAGTCATAATTTAGTTTCTTGAATTTCATTTTGTTGTCATCACTCATGTACAAAGGCGTCATTGAGGGGTCCTTTTGGTTTCCTCTGCTGCCATTTATTAAACAATTATGATAAATGAAATTAGAGTGCTGATTCTTTTCAATTCTTAGAAGCATATCACTTACACCTAAAAAGGAAGAAAATACACCGTCCCTATACAATATTTTGCCAGTAAATTTTCTCACCTTTAGACAATTGCTTTTTTTAGAGAGCATTGGAAAATTAAGGAGCGCCGCCATTTTCGCATCACACTGCTCAAAAGACTAAAAAATATAACAAAAAATATTTTTCACGCTACTAGAAAAGACTTTAATACTATATTTACTAGGTTAAAGTTGTGCTACAGTTATAATTTTTCTTTTTTCTTTTTTTGGTTTTGTTTGGGTGTTAGCGTAGTAACATTTTCATGAATTGATTATTTGTTGTTATAGTTAAATTATTTTATTTTATAGACTTAATGCTTTGCAGTTCGCAACTTCTCAATTGTTTTCCTGATTTAATTTAATTTTTAATTAAATAAATTGATAGTTGAATTCAATACACTTAAAACTTCTATAGAAATATGATAGTCTATAAGGAAAACAAAGTTGGAGAATACTTGCATTGATTTTATTTTATCTTTTCAAGCATGGGCTATTTTTGCTCTGCCATATTTTCCCCAAATTTTAGTTTAATTATTGTTTAGTAAATTTTCCTTAAAACTTATGTAATGCTTTTATATTATTTGGATTGAGCAGTGTGATGGAATTGATTAATTGGAATTAATTGTTGCCCTTCCTATGAATTTTACTCGTAAATGAATGAATTCTTGCATGTTTGCCACCCTTGTTTTTACCCCCAGATATGTGGGACTTGGTTGATTCGATATTACTATATTTTCAACCTATCCTCCACTTTATTTGCAATTTATGCATTATCATCTGCTCATATTGAATCAAGTCTATAACACTTACACCTTTCCCTGTGCAATCTACTTCAACAATTGAGTGTTTTTGCCCCTGTTCTCTACAAGATGATTATCTCTTCGTGACAAACAAGAATATATGAAGTGCCTTTTTTAGTCTATTCAAATGGTCCAAACACAAGTGGGTCAGCCATACTTTTTAAAGACATTTTCTTCCTTTTGTATATGTATTTGTTCAAACATAAGGTACAACAAGGAGAATAAATAGTTCAATCGATCTTGAACCACTTATTTCTAAATGTTTGAACTTATTTAATTTAATTATGTTTCTTTCTAAATTCAACTCTTCAATAACTTCCATAGACTAATCCCTCCTTTAACAGTTTCCAAAAAAACAAATTTCAACCGATATGATTAGAATTGTTACACTTTAATTTTATTTAGATTTTTATTTGACAAAAACAATAATGCTAGTTACAAATAAATTTATATCCATTTCTACTTGTATATTCTTATTTATTTACTCTTCTCAGGAAATGGTTGAACCCATACATGTCGGTGATACCATTGAAATCTCTAGCACAAATACAAACAATAGCATAGCGAACCCCTTCAAACCACTGGATGGCTCAACCATGCTAGCTGAATCATGTTCATCAATTAACAAACCAGATGACTTTCAAAGTGATGTCTAGTGTCTCTCTTCGATTGTGACAACGAGCTGCCATGATATTGTCCGCAAGTCAAAAAAGTGTGTCAGACGACACCTTTTGTAGAAACATTGGATGTTAAAAAATTATATGAGACCTTGTCAACATTTCATGATACCTTTGCTAAGATGGAAGTCCTATGCACTTTCCTTAGGGAACTATACTATGATCATTACTATGGAGAAGATGCAACCCCTGATATGATTAGATCATTTGAGATTTACTTACAAAACATGTGAGCAAGTATTATATCTTTTTGCAATGTAGCATGTTTATACGTATATATGTAAATCTGTACTATGATCGTTACTATGGAGATAATGCAACCCCCGATAACATTCGATCATTTGAGATTTACTTACCAAACATGTGAACAAGTATTATATCTTTTTTGCAATGTAGCATGTTTATACGTATATATGTAAGTAGTCTCCAGACTAAATAAGAAGGCCTTTTGATTCCTGCGATGTGACTTTCATATACCTATCTATGTAAATGCCATATGAAAGAAATAAAGAAGCTTCTTTTTAAAGGACTTATTATATGTTTGCCCAACAGCACTCAATTGATTAAATTTGATCTCTTCATCTAATAATAAGTGGATGTCTTTTTTTGTTAAAATTGAACACATTGTTACACATATTTTGATTTTGTTTGTTTCTCTTTTTTTTTGTATCTATACAATGATTGTGAAATATTAAATTGCTATAGTATTTTACCTAGTACAAACTATTTCAATATATCTAAATCTCATACAAGACATGTATGTTTCCACTGTATCTATTAATATTTATAATTCATTACAAATATTGATCATAAAAAATATTGATAAATATAATTAAAATACAGAGATTCTATAAAATAACAAGATATAATTGTGTTTGTCAGTGGTGAGCTTCTTTGCTTGGTGACCGTGAGAGTGAAAATTATGGGGGGTGACAAGGTAAGGACAGAACCCATGAACTACAATGAGTTTAAGGAAGATCAACAAGTGTGGAGTATTGCCTATGAAGGGGGTATCAAGGCATTCATGGAGTCGCTGAATGGTTACGATGAGAACTTGTCGACCCAGTTTGCTGAGTCTTGGGATGGAAAGCACAAGGTGGAAATTGGTGGTATTACTTTTGTTGTGTCAGAGGCCTTAATTGTGGCTGCTACTGGATTGCTATGTTCGGGTAATAGACTCAAAAAACAAACCCACGTTCCGGACATGGAAGGCCTAAATCTATTCTACAAGCAGGGGGAGAATCAAGTCAGGCTGCAAAGTGGTTTCGAGAGAGAGAGCTTGGTTGCGCCCTGGAACCAGGTATGTTACCTTATAATGAAGTATTTCACCCTTGAAGGGAGGTATAGGGTGTTTTATCATTACCACTTTTCTTTTTTAAATCACTTTTGACACAAAACCCTGGTGAATTTCCCTTCTTTTATGTTGTCAAGCCTTGAAAACTCTGTCTTGCATTTCAAGAAAATCTGGGTGGATGACCCTACGACCCTTCCCCTTCATCAAGGTCTTATCTTTCTCCTATACCATTATCACCTTGCTTTGAATCCACCTAAAACCCCTGCTTCCAAACCTATGGAGGAAAGTTCGAATGATGATTCTGCAGACAAAGTTCCCTTGAGCACTAGACTAGCTAAAAAGGCTTCCCCGAAGGTTTCCCATCCCGCTTCCCTGTCCAACCAACCCCTAAGTGGACCCTCGAGACCTCTGTCCAGCCTGCCTATCTCTAAAACCACTTCCTTAGCCATGTCGGGGGGTTGTAGTCGAACCCAACCCCTTGAAACCCCCCATGATAAGTCTCAAGCTGGTGCTATTGAAGGCCTTTGTAATCTGAAAGGCAAGTTCCTAGCGCAGGAAAGTAAGAAGCACAAAGGTGGTAACCCTGCTAAAACCTCTACTGTTAAAAAGAGACGCAATGTGGAAATTGATAAGAAAGATGTTGAAGAGCTGGGTAAAAATCAGGGGACCCCAGGGGTTGATGATGATGTTATTATCAAAGGGGTGGCTTTGGGCAAGGATGGTAGGCCTAGAAGGCCTTCATTGTGGAGGTCTTCGCGATTGGCTATTGGTCCTCATCAGGGAATTAAGTTAGTGGAGTACTCTATAGCTTCTGAAGGGGAAGAGACTGGGCAGGAGGGGGAAATGAAAGAGAAGAAGGCCACCCCCGAGAAAGAGCAGGAGGGTTCAATCCATTTCACATCTATGAATAATTCCTTCTATGACACTAACAAAGAGGACAATGAAGTGCAGGAGACTCCAGACAAAGAAGTCATGAGTGCCAGGAGGGACATGGATTGTAGGAAGCTAGAAGTGGAATTGGCTGATGTTAAGTCCATATTGATTGTCATGGAAGACAGGGTGAAGAAGATGACCCAGTTGATGCTAAAAACCTCTCTGAATGTTGTTGATGCCTTCAATGCCCTACAGGTGGACAAGACCAGTAATATGGATGTGCTAATGAAGGACTAGAAAAATCTCTTTAATTTGCTTACTGATGACTGGAAGGCCTTGTTTAGTTAGTTGGTTTCATGTTTATGCTTTATGCTCTTTTCATACTTGTTTAAAAAGACTCGATATATGTTTTGTTAACTGTTAGTCAGTTGTTGGTCGGTTGTTGCTGGCCCTGTGCCTTTATTGTTGCCTCTTGGCTTTGTTATCAGGTTCTACTCCTGGTTTAGCAGCTTGTCTTAATAAAAAACAAGATATAATTTATATTTCAGTTATATCTATCAATATGTATTAGTATATTACATTATTAGTGTACTGTGATGTTTGGATTTTAGATCGGCTCGATGGATTTATCTTGGACATCAAAAAATTGAGACATAATAATTTTATATAATGTTTAATACTTCAATCCAATAATCCATATGAATCATATTCCACTTCCCAGTGCTTCCTTTAAATAACTGGTCAAATTTGCTCATCGTAAAAACCTCTTTTAACAAACCTCTTTTTTGTATGTTGGTTTAACTTTCCATGCTTTATATGCTTGAAATATCTACCAACAAAGCAATAATATCAAATCTTCTAAACAATACAAAAGTTCTTTGTTCAACATATTTTGTTTTGAAATAAGTTTTAATTTTTTTGTGCCTAACTATCCTAGTCCATATTACTCACAGGCTAATTTCTTCTTGTCAACTGTAACTTCATGACAACAATGTTAACTACAAATGCCATAGCCACCATTCTTGTAGGCATGGATATTCTAAACCCTTCTTTACAAGTTACATTTGTAGACTCCATCCACTAGGAATGCTCTACAAATGTCAAATATCAACTATAGCTCTCTGATGGTATGCACACACACCATGTTCTACTTCCAGACTAGTTCAACTATCTTGTTACAAAAGAGGCCCTAGCCAAAGTCTCAATTATTCATCTAGGAGATTACACTTGCAAAATGTTCCACAAATTCATGTACGCCCACACATTCAAGGTTTAGTTATAGTGCTCTATTTGGTTGATTTACAACTTCTTATTAAATTGTTGATTTTCCTTCTGTTGTAGGGCTATCATAATTACTAAGTTTGATTTAATCTCAAACAGTGAAACAATAGTTGGAACTCCAGCACCTCCCTCCAAGCTCTGACATACCTCCCACAAAGTAGATCTAAACAACTATCAGCCTCTTATGAATCTAAAGAATGTTCACTCCAACAAGGCAGAAGACTTGAAGACCAACAAAAGATGGGCCCTTTTCAAACAATTCCAATTCTAAAATTGACTACGTACCATAAGCAATGGTCCATCGAGGGTAGGTCCTTGACAAAACTCCAATCCATGAATTCCAAAATGTTGGATGTGACAGTAAAGTTTTTAGCTTCAATTTCATAGACAAAGTAAGATCTGAAATACATATAACTTGCTTTAATGAACTTGTTGATGAGTTCTATCATGTTGTTCAATATAATGCTCTCTACCTCAACTCCAATGGTCGTATAAAAGTGGCCAACACAAAATATAGTAGCTCCACAAACCCTTTCAAAATATTCCTACACAGCTCATCAACAATAACTCCTTCCACATGCGTAGACTCTAGCATACCCACTCATAGTTACCATATAAAGAGCATAGATACATTGGAGTCAATGCCTGTTAATTCCATTGTAGATGTCATTGGTTTACTTCTGTCTATCTCCCCTACATCAACCATACGTAAAAGAGATGGTATCGAAACAATTAAGTGTACTGCTATAATCATAGACATGTCAAGTTATATCATAGACGTTACACTATGAGGTCATCATTACCAAATTGAAGGGAAACAAATCTCTAGAATGTGCCTACAGCCAAACCCCCCTGTTCTTCTTGTAAAATTTGGTCGTATTACCTCGTGGCATGGAAAATCAATCAACACTATCTTCCCAATTGCAATTCTAATCAATCCAAACTTGTTAGAGGTTTCAACATTGAAGGCACGGTATTCCACTTTAGAGCTTCTCCAGCCTCTGCTTTCCTTATCGAATAACCCTCTTACCCCCCACAAGTTTGCAAAGCCTATTGATATTTCGAAGATTGTAACTATAAGGTTTGCAGAGAAAAATAATGTTTGTGTAAAAGCCACTATCTCAAAAGTCCACTTGGACAACTTCTATTACCTTTCTCACCCTTTGTTGGTTGGGAATAAAAAAATGTAAGAAAAAAGTTGTTCAAATTTCCACAAATAATTTTTTATGCCCAAAGTGTTCTACTAATCTCTTAGCATGTGATTTTAGCTACATGCTTAAAATGGACTTGTAGGATGACACTAGTGAGCTTCTTAAGGTGACTGCATTTGAAGGACTAGCGAATGCTTTGATGGGTGTTGGTGCATAAGAATTTTAGCTTCTACTAGTAGAGCTTGATGGTGCCAAATAAATTTTAGATAGTGTTGTCAGTTGCCAATTCCTACTTAATCTTTCTATCAAAATGAATTCATTTGTTGGACAGGAAACACAAAGCATTGTTGTTACAACCATTCAGCTCAATTAAAATATGCACTAAACTCTTGTTATGTACAATAATATATGGATTTGTATGTCTCCTCTAATGTTACGTAACACAAATGTTGGGAAGCTCATTTCTAACTATTATATGTTTCCTTTTTGCAAAGATGGTTACCTTCATATAAACATATATATGGGGATATGTTCCCTTGTTTTTTCTATATGCCAAATTCAATTTCTGCACTGTATTGCCTTCTTCAATTGTCTATAATGATTATAAAGTTCTCTTCAAAGAAACACAATTGCCATTATATTTTTTACTTTGTTGTTGGTTGTTGATATTTGCGCACATTAATGTAAATTGCCTTGTTACAATATTTGTTGCAAATACTTTAATATCTTCAATTCTCATGCTTCAAAATGTGATATATATTTACATGTTCGTGATGGACAGATAAATCAAAGTCCTTTAATCTTCAACATACCCTACAATGGGAGTAGAAGATGCAAGGATGCAAGTGAAACGAGCCCATAGAACTGAAATGCAACATATACAATACCATGCAAGGAAAAATAATATTAACAAAAGAAGACGACAAAATGAACACATCCTTGAGAATGAAGCCTCCACCTCTACACTCTCTCCTTCCAACAACCCCCAGCACCTTCAAACTCTTGCCCCTCAGTTACAATATGGCATGCACCCCACCCCATCTACCTAGCTTTGTCCTCCTTTATGTTTCCCAAAAAATTATTAGATTGCTAGAAAAAAATTTCGCTCAAAATTGGATAGCCTCTTAAAAATGTCAACATGCTTAGTTTGCTTGGAAAAATATCCAGGAATTAAAACTAGGCAATCAACTGGAGTCCCTACTTGTTATAGATGCATATTAGAAAAAAATGGCCATCACTTCTCAAAATGGAACA
This sequence comes from Cunninghamia lanceolata, assembly GCA_027924645.1. NCBI lineage: Eukaryota > Viridiplantae > Streptophyta > Pinopsida > Cupressales > Cupressaceae > Cunninghamia > Cunninghamia lanceolata. The sequence goes on from BSBN01000835.1 coordinate 2,257,939, forward strand.
ACATGGACCCCGGTGATCAACCTACCTATTTGCAAAAACTAAGGCAAATCAAGGAGATGTTGATAGCAAGGGTTAGCCTAGTTCTTCAAGTAATGTATGCAAGGGGGGAAACTAAAATGTAGTGGTCATACTATATGTTTTCCATGGGATATTTCTATAATTGCAAACTCCTTGCCTAGATGTATAGATGAATTAGATATCATTATAGTAAACAAAGAAAATGTCGAACAACAAAAATATAGCTTCTATGCTAAAGATCACGTGTTCATGAGGCATTGACATATAAGCTCCAAAATGATCCATACTACAAAGATGTGCAACTAAATGAGCATGCATTGTCATCTTTACCCCATGAATCCACTGATATTTCAGAACTTATATATGCAACAACTTCTAATCCTACTCCCATAGATCTAGAATCAATGCAAACAGATATTGATGAGACTGAAACTATTGAAAGTACAGCTTCATTTGTGGCAAACCTAGCACCAAGACGTAGAGAGATGGAAGAGGTACGAGCCTACCTACAACTAAGAAATGGACGACTAGCTCCTGCTATAGAATGGCCTCCCATTTCTTCATCACCAATAAATGAGTACAACACTGAAGGCTTGTTTGCAATGGCATTTCCCACTCTATTTCCAATTGGCATAGCCGCATTCAAACAAAAATGTATGAAAGAAGTTAAACTACATGAATATGCTCTTCATATACTAGGATATCATGATAATAGATTTGGCCAACACCCGCACTTTAGATATTTCCTTCTCAACATACTTATGCGCCATCGCAGCCAGGCCACAATATCAGTATTTGTCAACAAGTAGGTGGATGATACGCTTCTGACAACAATTGTTGACCTTCGCCAAAGATTGAAGGACTTGCCTGATGAAAGGCTTGTTGATCAACTCGTGCGCTTTAGCTTAGCACTTCGTGGCACACAACCATTTTGGAATAAATTTTAGAGAGGAGCTTTCTGACATGGTCATTCAAATTGGATGCCCAACATTGTTCTTCACCTTAAGTGTGGAAGATACAAAATGGCCTGAATTACATTGCATTATGCCAACTACCATGCCTACAGATCCTTCAGAGGCTTCTAGGTGGAGGGTGCAAAATATAGTTCGCAATCCACACCTCGTTGCACTCTACATGCACCACAAATTTAAAACATTTTGTGAAGAGGTCTTGGAGAAACTACTTGGTGCAAGTGACTATTGGTACAGGTATAAGCCTTCCACTAACCAAAATCTTTTACTTGCTTTTTTTTCCTTATTGCTTGTTGACAATCTCTTTAACCAGGTACGAATGGCAACATAGAGGATCTGCACATATTCATGGTTTCCTCTAGCTCTAGGAAGCACTTACATTAGAAAATTGGAATGGAACAACCTTCAATCTGTACAAAGAACAATTGACTATATTGATAGATATGTCTCTGGCTGGAACCCACGAAGTCTTGAAATGAGAAACCAAAATTTCCATCGATATATCCTAGATGACCCTTGCTTGATGGACACAAGAATGATAATAGCAACCAACCCTTCCACCAATTACAATGAATTGGTCAATCATGTGCAACGCCATACAAAATGTACCCAACTAACATGCTTGAGGAGGACAGGGGCATCTCTTGCTTGTCGTTATAAAGCCCCTTAGAACTTACAAGAGAGATCAAGTCTTTCAATTGCTGAGAATGGCCAACCTAAACACATCCCTGCACACAATGATGACCACTTGAATCTTCACAACCCATTTATCCTTTCTATATGGAGAGCCAATGTAGATTGCCAACCTATTTTTTCAACCAATGCAGTGCTCAAATATATTGCAAAATATGCAGCAAAAGTTGAGCACCAGTCTGAAACATACCACACTATGATGACTCGCATTTCAACCAGTTTTGACTTTGATAAGCCAGCACCAATAGATTTTTGTAAAATGCTTGTTGAGAGCCTTGTAGATCATGATATTGGTGCTTAGGAGACTTGCCACCTTTTGCAAAAACTACCCCTCTCCATATCTAGCAAACCATTTGTTTGTTTGAATGGTAGCCAAAAACATTTCCAATGTGTTGCAATCTCAAACACATCCAACACCCCCTCTCCTACCTTGATTGAATCATACATGGCATGACCTGTAGAGTTGGATGCAATGTCATTCATTGAAATGACACAAAAAAGGACCTTCAAAGAATCACACAAGAACAACAAATGGAGAGAGCGGTCCATATTGGCCATTGTTCAAGTAATCCCACACTTCACTACCATCCCAACAAAAGATGACAAGTGTTTTGAAGCGTTCTGCTGGAGTGAACTACTACTCTACCACCCATTCCATAGCATTCATGATGATATTGTCATATCAACACTACAGATTATTGGAAATTAGGAAAGATTCTCATGCAACTTCCATCCATGGCATGTGCATCACACACCAACAGATCCACTATCAGACACTGATGATGATGGTCCTTCAGTTGATGAATATGGAATGGAAGATAACAATCTTGATGAATGGCAGGTCTTGTCAAGCCTGCATCCAGGCATATCATTTCAGTTAGATAGCCTCGACATGCTTGGTCAGCATGGCATTGTCCTAAACCATGATTGGGTAGCTCTAGCCTTCAATCCACTACAAAAAGTGATAGCTATTGATTTTATTGACTCCTACAGGCCAACATTTCAAGTTCAACATGTTCTTGATCAAGCAGCACAAAGAAACCTCTCTATCCAACAACAAAAAGCATACAATATTATTGTGTCGCACCTCTCTACCAGTGGTTTGCAACCACCACTAAAAATAATTGTTCAAGGAATTGCAGGAACTGGAAAGTCACATTTGATCTCAAGCATCAAATCCACACTCACGAGAACACGCCCACATGGCCAATCACCATTGCTACTTCTTGCACCAACTGGTGTTGCGGCCTTCAACATTCAACCATCTATAATTCATTTTGCCCTCCCCATACTGATTAGAGAAATGAACCCCCTACAAGGGCGAGCACTTGTTGCATTCTATGAGAGCATGTATTTCATTTGTTACATTCTGATAGATGAGATGAGCTTCATTGGCCCAAAGTTGCTACAACGAATTGACATAAGGTTGCGTGAGGCATTCCCTAGCCAGAATCATATCACATTTGGGGGACGCTCAATCATTCTCTTTGGTGACCTTGCCCAGCTACCACCAGTCAAGGACATCCCCATGTATGCTTCAAACTCCTACGGCAAAACACTATGGTGAAGCTTCACCACAGTAATTACATTGACCAAGATATTTTGGCAAATCGATGATGATCCTATACAAGTGGCCTTCCGTTCAATTCTATCAAATATAAGAAATGCAGAGCCTATAGTTGAAGATTGGCATGTTCTCATGTCACGCTCAAGTTCTTCACTCACCTCTATTGAGCAGACACCTTTTCTATCCTCCATACATTTATATCCAACAAATGAATTAGTTTCAATACATAATAAACATATGTTGCAATCATTAGCAATGTCAATTTCCTTGTCCAATGCAAAGTAACTAAAAGGGCCAACATGCCCAAATCCAGACAATGGACAACTTGAAGCTAAGATTTGCTTGGGTTGGCCAAGAAGTTATGCTATGTTCTAATTTGTTGGTGCAATAGGACAGGTCAAAGCAATAGTATACAAGGATGTCAAGAAACTGTTGCAACTTCCTTTGTTTGTTGTTGTTCAATTTAAACATTACATAGGCCCAGTTTGGGATCACAACAATGCAAGAAATGTGCCCATTGCACTATTGGGCTATGGTGGTTGTTGCCAAATCCCACTGAAAATGGCATGGGCCTTAACAATACACAAATCGCAAGGCCTTGCACTTCCAAGGGCAATAATCGACATTAGCAACATTGATCGTCAAGGGTTGACATTCATAGCTATTTCTAGAGTCTACAACCTTGCCTATCTTTGAATATGCCCAACCTTCACGTTCCAAAGATATGCATGTATGCAACATGACCCATACGTTGCTCTTCGCAAACGAGAAGAGGAACACTTGTCAATACTCTCACATGCAAACTCTTGACTACACGAACATGAAAAGTTAACAGGAACAACAGGTTAGTTCACCCCTTCCATTATTTTCCCAGGTTTAATTAAAGAAACATAGACTAACAATTTGTATATATATTTCCTTTTCATTCATATCATATCATATCCTCACAGCATCCAGGCTTAGGGTGATATCTTTCACCACTCATCTCTTACCCAAATGTAAATGTCAATTCCACTTTACCTGCCTTGCAACAACCATTGATCAAGACACTATTAAATTTAATGCAGGGAGAATGAACTGTACTTAGTGATTCAAAGAAGTTCAATGCACCAAACAATTCTTTCCATTTCATGTACCTAATTAATAAGGCCACATATTTGATAGTGTTAGATTGGCATCCATTTTCATGCAACTTCTTAAATGCTTTCCTTGTTATGTCACCGTGGCCTGCATCACCAAAGGCATATATAAAGCCATTGGACAAATTGAAGTTACTGAGCTCACCCGATACATACATACATAACAATTGAAGATCTTGATTAGAGAGGCATGTTTCACATAAAACCTTAATCATAGTTCTAAATGTCTAGCGACTCGGCTAGTGACCGCATTCTTGCATTCTCTAAATTTTTGTTGACACAAATGCTATGTATTAAAGAAGAATAACTTTTTTGTTCAAAAGTATGTTCTTCCTCCTCATTTTTTTCGACCAAAAAATTGTCATCAACTTTACCAGCATCACAGAGAACAAAAAATAATCTGCTGCAAGTGGAAACATTTGGTGCATTAAGTCTTTTTATCCTTGCATCGAAGACCTCCTGCATTTCATCTAATTACATAGTTTTCTTCAAATTTTTGACAATTTTAAAATAATTTTGTTTACAAAAATTGAAGAACAATGACTTTCACATTTTCTAGGACTCTATGTCCCTCATCCAATAGTCCCACTTTGCAAATTGTACTGATAAGTGCACTCTAGGTGACACTAAGGAAAAAACCCATTTTTTATAATCCATTCAATAAACCCAATGCACTGTCTAAGATGCCCCTTCTTTGGCAAAAAAACAAATTAGTTCATTCATGGTATAATTATCTAGAAAAATAAGTTGCTTCTTCTTTCTCATTCATCAAAATCTAGACCTTCCCAAGACTATTTTTTTTCACATCATAAACCTTCTCAAGCCTATTTTTTTAATAGACAACTTACAAGTGCATTGTAGCAGGAATCTCCAGGAACAAACCCTTGGAAAGACCTTGCCACCTCAAAACATTCCTTTGCATCATCCACTTGTTTCTCCTTCACGAACCCTTTGATCCACGCATTGTATACTTTTTGACATTGAACTTACTTGCCTCTCTTTCTTGATTTATTCAAAGAAATCCCGGGCTTCATCAATCCTCTTTCCTTTTCAAAGTGCACTAACAAATATGCCAACTACAGATCCATTCTTTCTAATCTTGCACAACAACTCCTTGGCCTCGTCTATCTTCCCCTATTTACAGAGAGTCCTCATCACTATATAGTTTGTACAACAAGAGCTCTTAAAGTGCCCCCTTGAATTGTAATATGCTTGCAAATGACATCTTATCTCTTATGCATTTATTGTATAGTTGTAGCTGCATGAAATATAATATTATATGTGGTATTTTCCTCTATCCCCATGTTTTTGGTTTCTTTGGGCGATCTAACTACTTTGTCATGCTTCATCATTTAATATTTCTGGATAACTAAAAATATGTGCACCCATTATCGAGTTCTAAATATTATTTTTTTCTTCTTGGAGGTTGCCATTATCATTCACACTGAAATGTCTTTCTATATGCTTCCATGCATTTTTAGTAAAGGGGATCCAATATAGACGAATCTAGCCTGTAAATTCAAATCTAAGTTTTGGTTGATGTCTTTGACATGATTGTTTGTGTTGGTTAAAATATTGTTGCTACATAATGCCTTCAACTGAGTCAAAGGCATCAACCATAAACAAACCTAAAGGAGAAGGGGATCTACACGGAGAATCAAGGAATCAAGGGGAAAATCTACTGAAATGAAGGTGATATGGTCGATGACATCAAAAGTACAAGTAGATGCACAGGGCTTGATAAAATTTCAAGCTAATTATCAATTGAGTTAAGTTTAATTTGGTGAAGTATAGCCTTTAAAAGTTTAAGTTTACCCATTACGGTATTAAATTTGTTTCCAATCTTTGGTTGTGTGAAACTTATAGGATTCTTTTGTATCTATGTATCAAATCGACTCCAGGATTAATTTGTTTGTGAAAATTTGGGGAAAATTAGGCTCATTTGGGTTATTTTAATATTGTTTCGCTTGTTTTTTTGCCTCAAAACCTTGGAATTAGTGAGATAATCTCAAGGCTTTAAAAGGAATTGATGTTGCAGATGTGGGAGTATGGCAGGATACGAGTATGCTGGCATTTGTTGCAGTTTTGTGTCATGCAGTATGTTTTAGGTTTTTTTCAGTTGTTTGAAATCATTTGAAATGCACTGCAAAATTTCAGAATGCATTTCATATATTGTAGCTTTACTTAATTGAAATAGTAAGCTATAAAGAATGAGTTTTCTAAATCCAAGCTAATCTGGTGAAGAAAAGTATTTTAACTGTCAAATTTGTTCTCATTTTGGCTATATTTAGAAAGATCAAAGATCTTCCAAGTCTTTTATACATCCACAAATGAATCTCTTTCCTGAAATGTCACCTAAAAGGGATATCACTGTTTCAACAATAGAAGAGAGGGTTAGGGTTAAATTGTACATTTAGGTAACCTGTGAATGTATTATTCAGCTAAAATTGGAAAGCCAGTGCAAGCTAAACTGATATTTTAATTTTCTTCTCTTAGTGGTAAGGAGGATTAGGTTGAGCTGTTGAATCATTGATCGTTCAGTTAAAGCTGGACGTTTGCAGTGAAAATGCTACCGTTAGTTTGAAGAAGAGGTTTTGAGACTTGAAACATTGCAGGTTCTTGTGACCTTGTTCTATTTGCTTTTGCAGTGTCAGTATGATAAAAGGCAACCCAAATCCTTGTTGCATAAAAATCATTCTTAAACCCATTACAATCTACCAAGTTTTTTAATAGATCAGTTCTAATTACCAAAATATCCTCCATCAAAAGTACATGAGAGGAGCAGAAATGAGGACAATCTAGCATCGTTCATGTTTATTGTCAATTCAACTTAAATGTCATGCCATACAATTATATTATTGAATATAATGAATATAGTGGAAGTGTAATCATATGAATATTTCCGTATATTTTTATAATTTACTTTTTTTAAATTATTGTCCTCCACAAAAAAAATATCAAACCATTGGGGGAATGTTGTAGGAGGGAAGGTTCTACAATCGCCCAATTTAACTCTTATGAAGCTACCTACACAAATATCTTAGCAGATTAATTTTTATATAGCTAAATTCTTGTCCATGTAATTTTTTTCATCTTAACAATGTTGTGGACTAATGCGTGACAAAAATTGTTGTAAGCTTCCAAATTATGGAGCTATGTTGCACTGTAAACCACACATATTTAAAGCATTCTTGTTCAACATTCAAACTATTTTTTTGCCTTCTTTGATTGGAAATTGAAAATATGAGATTCATACAAAAAAATAGCTATACATAATTTGCACTTTATGTGTTCAGAATATTGTATATTCTGTTATTACAACCCAAAACATAAAAATAAAAACTGGATCCGATGGTGAAAACTGCTCTACGACAGTATCAGATCCCAAAATAGTAAAAAGAAAGGATGCATCGGATGGTGAAAACCTCTTTGTGGTGCCACATGATGGAAGGATTGACACTCTCCCCAATGACATGTACCAAGAGAAGTCTCAGATTGTTGTGGAACCTTCAGAACCTGTCAACATTGGAACAGAGGATAATCCTAAGATCATTCACTTTGCAATGTTTCTATCCCCTCTAGAAAAGACCAAATTTGTACCATTCTTCAAGAAGAAGCAAGTCAACTTTGCTTGGTCATACGCAGATATGCTCAGTTTAGATCCAGATTTGATCCTACATCATCTTCCACTAGATCCAGGAGTCAAACCAGTCAAGCAGAAGCTTAGGAAGATGCATCCACACATTGCATTACTAGTAAAAGAGGAACTCAAGAAATTGCTGGATGTAGGGTTCATCAGGGAAATAGACTATCCAGAGTGGGTATCCAACATAGTGCCAGTATCCAAACTAGATGGCAGAGTTAGATTGTGCAATGATTTCTTAGATCTAAACAAAGCTTGTCGCAAAGATGATTTCCCATTACCTAATATTGATATCATAGTCGACTGAACAACATGACACACCATGTTATCTCTTATGGATGGCTTCTCTGGGTACAATCAAATTTGGATAGCACTAGAAGACCAACATAAAACAATTTTCACTTGTCCATGGGGAACTTTTTGTTGGAATGTCATTCCATTTGGGTTAAAGAATGCTGGGGCAACATATCAACGTGCTATGACCACTATCTTCCATGATATGATGCACATCACAATGGAGGACTATGTAGATGATATCCTTGCAAAGTCACTTACAAGAGAATCCGACCTAGATGTACTAGAGAAGGTCTTTCAGAGATTGGAACACTTCAAAGTCAGGTTGAATCCAAAGAAATGTGTGTTTGGAGTCACCTCAATCTCTTAGGCTTCTTTGTATCAGCAAATGTGATTGAAGTGGATCCTACCAAAGTTAAAGCTATTATGGAAATGCCACTGCCAAAGAACATCACTCAACTGTGGTCTCTACAGGGCAAGTTACAAGCAATTCGTCGGTTCATATCACAACTGGCAAACAAGTATCAACCTTTTACTCACCTATTGCACAAAAACATACCATTCAGATGGGATGAAAAGTGTGAGGAAGGATTTCGCAAACTGAAGGAATACCTCATGAATCCACCTATTCTGATGCCACCTATCCAAGGTAAGCCACTGTATCTATATATATCTACTACGCTAACAGTTCTCGAAGCCCTGTTAGCACAATAGGATTATGAAGGCAAAGAAAGAGCTATCTACTACATCAGTCGCACATTAGTGGGCTACGAACTGCAATATTCTCAAATAGAAAGATCGTGTCTTGTTGTGGTTTTTGCTTCCCAAAAACTACGACATTACATGCTAGCACATCCAATCAAGCTTGTTGCAAAGATAGATCCACTAAAATACCTATTAAGCAAAGCAGCTCTAATAGGCTGCCTAGCCAAGTGGGTGATGTTGTTAAGTGAATATAACATCGAGTATGTAGAAAGAAAGGCTGTCAAAGGTCAAATCATTGTCAATCAGTTAGCAAAAGCACCATTACAGGATACCACACCAATGACATTCAAGTTTCCAGATGAATTCATATTCAGTATCACAACACACTCATGGAAACTCTACTTTGATGGATCCTATACCAACTATGGATCCAGGAATCTTATTGGTCACTGCTCACGATGACACCATACCTAAGTCTTACCGCTTGCTATTCCCATGCACAAACAATATAATAGAGTATGAGGCCTTGGTCATTGGTCTCAAAATGGCAGCAGAATGGAAAATAAAGGAGCTACATGTCTATGGCGACTCCCAACTAGTAATCAATCAAGTCAACGACAACTATCAAACCAAAGATGACAAGTTAATCCCATACAAGCGTATGGTAGATGACTTTAAAGAGTACTTTGTGATCATCTCCTTTGAGCAGGTACCTCGCATTGAAAACAAAGCAGTAGGTGCCATGGCAACCATTGCCTTGCTCCTCGAGATCCCATAGAATGAGTCATGATATGAGTTCTTGGTAGAGTCAATTAGGCAACCAGCTTATGATCTTCCTGAAACACACTCCATATGCCTATTAGTCGGATCTGATTTGCCCTTGTATGGTAAAATTTACACTTACCTCAAGGATAACACCCTACCACCTGATTTGTCTTCTAACCAATGCCAAACCTTCATTCGCCAAACCTCTCATTACACCATTATCGCCGACACCCTATATCGATGAGGTTTGGATGGTACTTTACTCCGATGTTTAGAATGGGAAGAATCTCAAACCGCCTTACGAGACGTACACGAAGGAATTTGCGGAACACACTCTAGTGGTCCTTCTTTACCTAAGAAACTCATGCGTTTGGGATACTATTGGCCGAACATGGAGATGGACTCATACCACTTTGTGAAGAAATGCAAGCAATGCCAGATACATGGAAACTTGATACATACACCAACTCAAGAGCTATGACCTTTAACGACACCTTGGCCCTTTTGTTAATGGGGACTTGACCTTGTGGGCAAAATTCACCTACCATCATCCAACGACCACAAATTCATAATAACCGCCACTGAATATTTTACCAAGTGGATTGAAGCCGTTCCACTCACCAATGTCACAGGCAAACATATTGCCTCATTCATCCTTAATTACCTCGTCTGCAAATATGGAATTCCCTCATCCATTGTCACAGATAACGGAAGACCTTTCAAGAACCAGGATGTCCAAGAGCTTTGTGACAAGTTCAAAATCCAACATCGTTTCTCCACCCCCTACTATCCACAAGGCAACAGCCAAGTAGAAGCATCCAACAAAACAATCTTGAAAATCCTCAAGAAGACAGTCAATGATGTTAGCCATGATTGGCACATACAACTGAATCCTGCTCTATGGGCCTATCAAACTAGTATACACACTCCCACATGTGCTACCCCTTATGCCCTTGTCTATGGATCAGAAGCCATTTTGCCCATCAAGGTCAAGTTACCATCTTCACGGGTGTCGTTAAAAGGTCTTATCACTGATGAAGACTACAGAGTGTCCAGATTGCAAGAGTTAGAGCTGTTAGAGGAGAAGAGACAAAATGCCTTCAACCATCTCAAGGCATATCAATAGAGAATGTCACGAAGCTACAACCATAGAGTCTGTCCCAGGGTATTCAATGTTGGTGATCTAGTACTTAAGGAAAATCCCCGCAATTAGCAGGATCGAGAAAAGAAAGGTAAGTTTGAACCCAACTGGCTCGGTCCTTATGTAATCATTGCTGCCTATGGATCAGAGGCATATCAGTTAGCAACATCAGAGGGTGAGCTGTTCGATGACCGAATCAACAGTATGCATCTTCGTCGGTTCTATACCTAAGAGAACCCCAATGTAAGGGGGCAAATATTCAAAAAAGCAAAAAAAATAAAAAATCAGAAAAGAAGCAAAAAAAATCAATCAAAAAATCATCCTTTGGTGAAAACTTGGCAAACAGGCGCCTTGGATAGGTATCATGATGAAAACTTGGCAAACAGGTGTCATGTGTACTTTTAGCTTTCGTGCAAATAAAAGCAAGTGGTGAAAACCTGGTAAACAAGTGTTACTTGTGATAAACTGCTTCCTCCATCTTTGGGAAACCAATCACCTTGTGTCCATTCCTCCTTCCATCATCCCTCACCCAATCCATATTTGTTTCATAATAAAAACCTAACGATAACCTATCATGGCTTGATACTCTATCTCTTTTGTTGCCTTATCAACTAAGGTCTTATCCAATATCCTATCCATAGTGTCAGCCTAGCATAGTGTCTATCGTCAGTATCATAGGGTCAACTCCAAACTACATTGCCTCTGCATCATCACATAGGCAAGGCCATTATCAATGCGCCCCCGAGGCTTCCCATCCGTCCCATATCTTGTCGTCTATCCTCTAGTCCATCCATGTGGTCTAGGTCCCCGAACTACGTTGCCACTGTGTCGTCACGTAGGCAAGGACACTATCAATGAGCCCCCGAGGCACTAGGTCGGTTCCTTAGGGTCCGTCTCACTAATAAGGATTGTGGTATCTTTTCACCAGGCAAGCAAGCGCAAGCAAAAACCTGCTTTCAAACAGAAGTTTTGACACAAGACATCAACCTATCCAAAGCAAAGCAAACAAGTACCTAAGGCACTCTAAATGATTCTATCTACATTATGGCAAGAAAACACATCTAATGCAAGAATATTCTGTGTCTATGATCAGGTTAAGTTACAACGTCTTGATTTTTTGTTATCATGTCTTTCTATGCTACTTGAAGATGCCAAAAGCTAGAGATGCTATGATGGGGCATGATTCTTTTCTTTGTTTGTTTTTTTGTGGATCAATCTTTAGTAATGTGAAGCCTTGTCTAATGACATGATCAGCAAAAGATCATAGAGGACATCAAAGGTCTAACATGAAAGAGGGCAATCCTTATCTATTGATATGCAAGAAATACTCAGGTCATCTCGGTTCAATCATACCTTGATGCTTGTATTAACTTGCTAAATCAAAATCCATGTAAGCAATACTCAGGTCATCTCAGTTCAATTATACCTAGATGCTTGTATTAACTTGCAACATTCAAAAAAAGTACCAAAAAAGTCATCCAATGATGAAATAAGCACTTCAAAATACTTGCAATATCAAGATGGCAAAACCATTCACGTCCAAAAAACATCCACAAAAGCATCCATATCCCATGCAATAAAAGATCCAAAAATGCAGAGTATCAATGCTTAAAAGCTTGTGATCCTTTCATTTCACATTTCTTCTATTTATCATTATGTCATCTCTGTGTCGATTGAGTACATTTGGACATAACAAAAACATAGCATAATTGCGTATCATATCACATGAGATAGTCATTAATATGATTGAATCATTTGCATACATAATAGCTACATTAGATCATCCATATCCATTTGCATCCGCATAACATAGTGTCAAACAGAAAAATCAAAAACATAGACAAATACATGTCGATCATCGCATAAACTACATAATCATATAGAGAAAATTTGCACATTAGATCATCAGAAATCATCTAAGTCTGCGTTAGAATCATATCTCATAAAACATCATAGTGTAGAAACATGAAACTGCATTATCATGTAAACATCACATAGCATCATATAGACAAGATAAACATGTGCATCACATATGAAACATCATAAGATAGAATGCATCCATGACATATAGCATAAACAACTGCATATAGAGATCATATAGTTGCATCATCATATAAATAAACATAAAGCATGTCCAAATGTACAATACATCAAAGTGTCTGTCATCCGTAAGTCAGAGTCATATAAAGTGTATACATCACAAAAATCATGATACATGTCTTGGTGCAGAATGATACAAGTATATACATATCAGGCTATCTGAGCCATCAAAAATGTGTGTATACATAAGCCAAAATTGGTACAAGTGTAATGGCTAGCCCTACTGTCGTGGAGCACTGCTCCCAACACTACCCTCTCCACCTCCTCCTCTACTGGCCCCAGACTGTTGTGGGGCCATCACCGACCCTCCTGACTGTGATCCACCTGCCCTCTGAGGTGTGCCTGCTATTGACTGGCTCCTAAAGCTGGGTGCCCTCTGATCCACTGGCACTGCCCCATGATATAGACCCCTATAGTACTGAGTCTACGCCTGTGCCCTAGATAGCTCAGCCTAAATCTGCGCAAGCTGCACCTATGCCTGCTACACCTGTGTAACCAAAAATGCGGTGGCTCCATTAGTACCTAGGGCCAGTACAACAAAGTCTCTCTCTAGTCTAAGAGCCTGCACCCTCGCTAATGTTGTATCCTGCTCCACAGTGAGCCCAGATATGATCCGTACGTCTGACTCTCTCTGAGACTCGGCCATCCTAAGTTGTGCCCTAAGCTATCTCACCTAAACCTGTAGCGTAGTAATAGCCTGCTGCTGTAGATCAGGCTGGGCAGGAGCCTGAGGAACCTATGCCTGCACCTGTTGTTGGGGCACCTGCTGTGTCTATACCTGTCCCTGCCCCTGTTGTGGTGCAACCTGCTGCTGGGAGGATCCCTCCCTAGCTCTCCTCCTCTGTCTCTGTCTACCTTCTCCACCTCCTCCTCCCCCTCCACCTCCTCCGCCACCCCCTCCATCTCCTTCGCCACCCCCTCCATCTCCTCTATTGCCTCCATCATCTCCATCTCCCCGTCCTCCTCTCCCCCTTCCCATCCTCCGTCTCCTCCTCCTCCTGCCTGCACCATCCTCGTCATCTGAATCCTCCTCATCTAGGCGAGGAACTAGCTCTCTAGGTCCTGAATATCTTAGGAATGGATGAGTAGTAAACCACTCCTCGTAATCAGGAGTCATCCCTGCGTCTCTCACCTCCCTCCTCATCGGCCAGACCACGTAGGGAATCTACTGAAACTCTGCTAGAGCCTCCTCATAGGAAGCGACCAGGCCCCATCTAAACTACTCTGCATGTGTCTGAGAAAACAATGCCTGCCCCTGCGGTCACCCCTGTATCCTCTCTAACTGTTATTGTACCTGGCTGACAATCTACCTCTCTAATATGTGTCGTGTCCTCCCAATGAGCCATCGAGTCTGAAAGCAATAGGGGAGCTCATCACCCTCATCATCCCATGGCTCACAATCTAGATACGGACGCCATACAACTCTATCTACATTGTCCAGCGCGTGTCTCCAGTACTCAAGCTTTCCCAGCTTATGTTGGGAAATCACACCTGCGTATCCATAACTATAGGGCTCACCCCTTTGCCTAGAAAAGACACACATCGACCGAGTAATAGCAATGTGCTCCCATAGCCAAAACTGTAGAAGTGAGACACCTACCGACAAACTGGCACCCCTGTGGTAGACTACTTGATGCATGTCATGGTACAAGTGAGCCAAGACACAGACGCCCCATGCAAAGCGGGTGCCCTCTGTAACCATCCTCTCCATAGTCTAACCCCAACCAATAGGGAACCCATGCAACCTCCTATTGGGGTAGACCACACCCCTGATCAACCCTGCCACTATCCCTAGGAAGTAGTCATAGTAATCATGAATATCATGCCAAAAGATAACTTGACCCTCTAACTTTGGATCATTAAAAACTCGCCTACACTCCACCAATTCGGCATCGTGTTGGGGATCATACTCTACAAGCTCACCTTGGATAGGAAGTGTAAAATCCTGTAGACGTCCTCGAGTGTAATCGCCATCTCACCAGTAGGTAAGTGGAAAGTCTCGTCCTCGCTGTGGAATCTCTCCACTACTGCAGTCAACAAACTGAGGTTCGCATGAGCCTCAAGCATAAAGCACACATAGTCTAGACCCATAGCACCGAGGGCCTCTTGATCTATCTCTATAAGCATGTACCGCAGCAACAACGACAAAAGGAAACTGCTCTCGCAACATAAGTACATCACGAATGTCCTCCTGCAATCAAGCAAGTCAATGCGTCAACCAAAATTGCAAAACTACTCAACATATCAAAATCATCATATCACTTAACATAATCAAATTGATCACAACAACATACAACATCTCTTGACTAGATTCCTGCAATCTTGGAGATAGCTTATCGATTGACGCATTGAGCAAGATGCCAATCGAGTCAATTTTGTTAAGTTGACTATCTGAAACACATGCGCCGAACCAGAAGGTACATGCACCATTTCATAGTAAATGCGCCATTTCTGGTAGATGCACCACAACATTTCGTAAATGCCCAATTTCATATCATAAGTGCAGCTTCACCTAGCGTATGCATAGCCTTAACCCATGCGCAGGAAGACAACATAAATGCATCGTTTCATATCGTATGTGCCGTTACTTATAACGTATGCACAGTAGCAGTACATGCGCTGATTCATATCATAAATGCTCTGAAACTAAATAAAAGCGCAGTTTCGTGTAGCATATGCGCCGAACTGTGAAACTGTGCATTCATTTCCCTAAACTTTACCTAGCATTTATTGCTCAAATAAATGACCCTAGGCAAGTTTTGTCGAACTACTTACCGGTGGTCCTGCCTCAGCTGGCTGATTGAACTGTCAAACTCGCTCAAAGCGGTGCTCCTCGCGTGGAATATCCATCTCTATATTGACTGCTCTAAGCTCTTGTGCTCTCCTAAGCTCTGAAGGACCTATCAACAAAAGCCAACTGTGCAAATGACTAGGATTGTGGACCCAGCTCCTATATATATCAAATGAACCCTAGTTGGCTATGTGGTGACCATGACTACTTCCCAATCCTATTTTCTCCAGTTTCTCTGAACCGTGACCTATTTTCTTCAAACCTAACTAGTTTTTCACCTTCTTCATCATGAGATTGTCCATCTCACGTCTCTTCTGCCTTCTTCCCATCCAATCTCCTGAGGGGGCATCCTGTCATTAAACCTGTACCAGGGGCAAACTGAGGCATGTATCATTATCAGAAATTTATTCTTTGAAAGTACGTGATAAAACACATTACATCAAATAGGGGCAAAATGTATACGCTTAAAAATGACACGACTCCGTCTAAATAAACATTCTTAATATTTATTTCATTTTAATTCTTCTATCAATAAATAAATAAACAAATTTATTAATTCGATTCATATTCCTCTAAGTTAATTAAATATCTTCTAAAGTTAAAAATAAATAAAATCCTTTATTTAATTAAATTCTTCCAAACAATTAAATAATTCTTAATTATTTAATTAAGTCAATTCTTCTTCCAAATTTAAATAAATCAATCTAATTTATTTAAATGCTCTCAATCTCTAAAAATAAAATACAATCAAATATTTTATTTATTCTTCCAAATCTTGCACAAACAATTAAATAAATTTATTTGTTTAATTTGCTTTCTTATCTTCTAATTCCTCAAAAATCTTCCAAATCTTCTAAAAATAAGTCTGCTTCTCCATGCACACAAAATTAAATAATTTATTATTTAATTTCCCTTAAATCATGCAAAAGCAAATCACAAGTTGAGTTATCTGATTCATTCAATCTTGTTTTTATCAATAACTCTTAAATTAGAAAAAAAAAAAACATTCTAATTTATGAAAGCAGATCTTTTCTTTATAAAAGAAAGCAGTTAACTCAAACAAAACAACTTTTGTGTGACACTTGTCTTCTTTCTATTTGCGCACATTCTCTCAAATCTTCTATACCGTTGATCTTCTTATTCTTTCTATACCATTGATCTTCTCTCTCTAAAGTCTATAAATTGAACCCAATTCCTCCATTTCTACAATCCAAGCTTTCAGTACCCTTACTTTGCAGGAATTTCAGCGTGCCTTTGGTACCCAAGTCATTCCATTGTTTGCGATCAACTTGTTACCATACCATTACCATTGTTGTGAAGCTCATTTTCATTACGATAAAGTATCATAGCCGTTCCCACTTGACATCTTGGAAATAGCAAAGAAGTGCACCTTTTGAGGGCCATATTCATATACAAGATCATTTGAGATAGGCAATCAATGGAAGCCATGAAGTAAAGAGGTTTTGCAAAGGTTTGAAGTTCTTTATTTCTATATTTCATTGAGTTATTGGGTATTGTTGATATATTATATTGATTATTCATTTACACCAATTTTCTCGTAACAGTTCTCTATACAATTTTATCAAATGTTTGCATGAGAAAGGTTTTTCCCCTTAAAATAACCTAAAATATTAAAACTGCCTCTTAATTACATCCACTTTATATTGTATAGTTGCATTAAATTTATATTGTAACAACTTGACATAAAACATTGGTATTCTTAAACTATAATTTATAATATTAAAAAATATATTATTATGCAGAGAGCGCTGAAAGATTCAGATTCCTGTAAACAATTAAGATTCATTCCGATGTAAACAAAATTCATAAAATGTGTAAATAAATAAATTCATGGAAGCCAAATGGATAGAAAAATAGAAAAACTTGGGCAGTTGTGGAAGCCAAACGGATAGAAAAATAGAAAAACTTGGGCACTTATGGAGTGAAATCTTTATTGCGTTTGAAGAATATGAAAAGTCTCCCAGCATAGTCTCTTTAATTTAACTCATGTGAGCATATCAAATATTCTAACTGCGAGTAATTTATAAATGCCAACAAATTGGAAGATATCTCTCGGTGTACTGTAGATATATTTTTTAAAATATAAATATACTAGTTAAATTTTTTCCAAGACGGTGAAAATGATAATGACCACTTGAATATGAAATAATTCAGACTAATACTACTACTGATGCTGTAAATTTAAACATGCAGGGAAATATAAAGTCAAATGCTAGGGAGGATGTTGATAATTAATGTTGTAATGTTCCACACTGATATGTTCATATTTTTAGTGGTCAAAAGTCTCGTTTAACCTTATTATTATAAGGTTGGACAATTACATTAACTTATGACTTTCGGGAATATGTACTTTTATAAAAAAGATTTTGTTATATTTTGTGAGATTATTCATATTGTGAATCAGTATCTACGAGCTTAAAAAGTTTCTCTTCTATATTGCATGCTAAACAATATTGCAATATCTATAATAAAAAATTGAGTTGAAAATCATTCACTCTTGTTTAATGTTTCTGCATACCCTCTGTTTATGTACTTTTCTATAAAGATTTTGTTATATGTTGTGAGATTGTTCATACTATGAATTAGTATCTATGGGCTTAAATAGCCTATCTCTTCTAAACTACTTACTAAACAATATTGCAATATTTAGAGTAAAAATTTGAGTTAAAAATAGGTAGTGAGTAAAAATTTAGACATATAAGTGTCATCCTCTCAAAGACAACTTTTTGAGATCTTTTAACAATGCTACACACATTGATATTTTGCCAACACATTATTTATAGAAGGTGCATAGTGTTTATTTGGCTTCAATTCCCATGTCCTTCAATATTCATGCTTGCACTGTGCCTATTCCAATTTTGTGAAATTGTTATTCTCCTTATAATTTTACAAGGCTCATACTGTTCCGCTACAATTTAAAAGTGATTACTAAACAGTCTGAATCATGCTTTACTGCTAATGTTCATTAATATCTCCACACATAATTACAAAGATCATCATATTACTAACATTTATACAATTACTATATCAATTTCAATTATTTCACTTTCCCTTTATGTCATAGCCGCCAAGCAAACTACATTTTATTTCAAGAGTTTTCGATACTTTATATGTTCATATCGGTTCTTCCTAACCATCCGATTTAAAACTCTTCAGCATTCCACGATGTACCCATTGCACTACAATGCAATTGCTAGTTCTAATCATGGATATACAATTCTTGGTCAAGCTTTTTCTTTACCATCCTTGAATTTCTACCTTTGTTTTTTTTTTCATATTTCTTTGTTTTATCCATTCTTCTTAATTTTGTTATGATTATATGTTTTCTAATCTCTATCACTAACCTACCCATCCTTTTAGGCCTAATGTGTGAAATTTTTCTTGAATTATAAATTACATGTAAGCCATTAAATTTCCAGTAGATTGAAATTCTATAGATTGAATTTCATGTAAGCCATTAAATTTCCAGTAGATTGAAATTCTATAGATTGTTTTTGGATTTCATAGAGAAAGTCTATAGATTGAATATTTATGGATTTCATAGAGAAAGAGAAATCACCACTTAGGAAGGGGTCTCATGGAGCTGCTAGAGGATTTATTTTTGTGGAGCAAAGGGTCCGAGGGAACCCAAAAAAGTTTGCTAATGCTTAAATCAGAGTCTTTTCCTCCAAAATAGGAGTAGCTACTGTTTAGGTGGTTGTTTTTGAGTGGGTGTAGATGGGGTGGGGCTGAAACTTTCTCCCACCAACTTAGGGAGTTAACTACCAATTTTTTCATTCCTGCCACTTAGGAAGCGATCCCATGGGAGGGGGCTTCCTAAATTATTTCAGCGTGTTGCTGAGATTTTTTAGGAACATTTTACAGCAGGTGGTCCCATGAATTTTGTAGTTGTGGGTATGCTTAAAATTTAAAGCTTTGAATTTTATGCAAGCTAGTGGTCTCATGAAGTTTTTTTAACAATAGTTTATGCTAAGCAGAGATTTTTTAGGAAGCTGGGAAATAAAAAATAAATTGGAAAAATTCCCTCCAAATTTTCCCCTAAATTAAGTGGCGGGAATGAAAAAACTTGTAGTTAACTCCCTAAGCTGGTGGGGGAAAGTTTCAACCCCACCCCATCTCCACCTACTAAACAATAACATTCTAAACATTCGCTGCTCCTATTTTGGAGGAAAAAATTTTGATTTAAACATTAGCAATTTTTTTTGAGTTCCATGGGACCCTTTGCTCCACAAAAATAGATCCTCTAATAGCTCCATGGGATCGCTTCCTTAATTTAGGGGAAATTTTGGAGGAAATTTTCCCAGTTTATGTTTTTATTTTGTGAAAACCAAAAAAATAATAATAAATTATGAGTTTATTATAGCAGATCTATAAGAAACTATAACGTTTCTTATGGGACCCTAGCTTCCTAAAAAATCTTTACTAAATTATTTAGCATAAACTATTGTTAAAAAAAATTTCATAGAGAATCAACTTCCATAAAATTCGAACTTTAAATTTTAAGCATATGAACAACTACAAAATTTATGGAACCACAATGCTCCTAATCACCACTGAGATAATTTTGGAAGCCCCACCCATGGGACCACTTCCTTAACTAATGGTCCTCATTGTAATTTGTTTTTAACGGCCGAGTTACTCGTTCCTTTATGATCCAGTTTATGAATCGTTTCTATCACTGAGCTAATCCTCCCTGAATCGTTTCCACCGTTCAATTATATCCTTCCTGGAGGAAAAATCTTGTGTATGAAGTGAAAATTCAGGGATCTACAAACGCAAGGTAGAATCCGCGAATTGAGAGAGAGAGCAATGGCAGTGAAAGGGTTAATGGCAAAAATGAAGGGTTTGAAGTTTCCAAGATCGATATCGGAGGTTCGCGGACTGATAAAAGCACCATGGGAGATAACAGGACCATGTTCAGATCCCGAGTATTTAGACGCAGTTCCAAATGCTCTCGAATACCGCCCCTTCTCTCCCGCCACAGCCCCCGTGCTTGCCCGCGTCCCGCAATCTGAGCCTGAGCACGTCTTCGACATTAAATATTACACGAGGGATTACAGGAAGAATTTTAAGTTCCAGGATAGGAAGACTTTTCTGCTTTCTAAGGCTGAATTGGAGGCAGAAAAGGAGAGTGTCTTCGACTCCAAAGGTTTTCCGTTTGCTTATGAGAGGAAGGTCGACCCTCTAGACCTCGACAAGCTGCCCGGAAATGGATACCAGGCCTAGCCAGGTCTTTTATCAGGTTCTTTAATCGAGAAAAATCGTTTGTTTAATTTGAATTCTAAAGAAGAACCCTTTGTTTTGAATGCATGGTTTGCAAATGTGGAGAGCCCTTTGGACTCTGATAAGGGCCACCTTCATGTTCAAAAGGAGCCCCTGCTTTAATCAATAAAACCTGTTTTTTTAATTTGGTCTCTCATGAAAAATAACTCTTTGTTTAGGACTCTGATAAGGCCTAGGTCTTTTATCAGGTTCAGAATAGGCTCCTGCTTTTATCAGTAAAACCCATTTGTTTAGTTCGCTCTTCTGAAGAAGAGTCCCTTTTTTAATGTGCATGCTTTCCAAATGTGGAGAAATGCTTTGGACTCTTATAAGGCCTGGGTCTTTTATCAGGTTCAAAATTGGCCCCTGCTGTTATCAAGATAAACCACATTTGTTTAATTTGCACTCTAAAGAAGAAGAACTTTTCGTTTAATAGCATGGTTTCCAAATGTGGAGAACCCTTTGAAGTCTGACAAGGCCTGGGTCTTTTATCAAGTTCAAAATTGGCCCTTGCTTTAATCAACATAAACCATTTGTTTATTTCACACTCTAATGAAAAAGAACCCTTTGTTTAATATGCACAGTTTCCCAATGTGGAGAATTCTTTGGAATCAACATGATCACAAAAGTTCTATTTTTTAGAATAATCATAACACACCCTGTTTGGAAATGATGTTTAAGACAGGTTCATGCTTTTTGTTTAAAATTAGACGTCCTTTCTATTGGAAGTCAATGGGCATCTCCTCTGATCACAATGCTCATGGCAAGAACGGAAACTTGGTAGGCTGTACATGAGCTTACTGTGTTCACAAGTGAATCACAACCAGTTTGATATTAATGTATTTATTTTCCTTTTGTTATTGTTTGTTTTTCTTAGTTAAGGTTTTAGTCCCTGTATTGGATTTCCGAACTTGCAATTGGCTGGTTCTCTTTTCCCTAAATTGAAAATTACAAGTTGGTTTAAATTTGTAGTCTTGATGTTGACATTGGAATGCACTTTCCAGAGTATTTTATTTGTGCTATTTTTGGGAAGTTGGCTAATTTTTTATTATATTTCAAAAAGTTAGACTTCCCAGTCAGCAAATTCCACCAAAAATGTCCCAAAATAGAAGATAATTTTTTTTTATAATTTATATGATTTTCAATGCAGAGAATGCTCTGGACTTTGATACATGAAGTATATGTGTTTATGAAACTTTTTGTTCTCAAATCTTTGAAATAACTTAATGCAGAACTTGTATTCAGATGGAATGAGTCCATGACTTTTAGTTTCTATTGAACTTGAAGGACTTGTTACTGCATTTATCAGCCGTTTCCGGGATGGGGACTCCAGGGAAACATCCCCCCATCACCTTGCCACCACCACCGCTTGTTAGGGGATGTCTCCCTCAAAGAGGGAATATTTCCAGGGTGCCCCCCTGTTTTGGGGACTGCAAGGAGATGCTAGGACCCTCAGGGGACTCAGTCACCTCTCTTGAATGCACCAGAAATGCCCAGGCGTCCCCTGTGCCATTCAGCTCAAAAAGTGCATTTTAAAAAAAAAAATCAGATTTTTTTTTGATGATTGTGCTAGTAACCCTAGCCCTGAGAGTATTAGGATAGGAAAAGTGAGCAAAAGCAAGAGTGAGAGGATTAGCCAAGTCGTCATCAGTTAAGTGTGAGCATTAGGAAGAGTGAGAGCAAGAGCAAGAGGAAAAGCAAGTGCCAAGTCTTCATGGAGCACTGAAAAACTGCATAGCCCTCATCATTTAGACTGATTAGATTCTTTAGCTTCACTATTAGTTTTTTGAAGAATGAAGATTTGGTTAGAAATAGTAAGGACTTGGTGTTGCAGAAAACATAGTGATAAAATTATGAAAATGGCATGTGCCATGAAGGTTTGTGTGGTTTCAAAGGCCTTAATTTGGGCTTGGTTGCGGGGGCTCCACCCCTCGATCCCACTCTGTATTGCAATAGGGAACATGCTAGAGGTGCCACCCTTTGACCCCACCTTGTATCACAATAGGGAGCATGCTAGGGGTGCTACCTCTCGACCCCATTGGGGGTGCTGCCCCTAGATCCCTATGAGGGGCATTGCCCCTTGACCTCGCTGGGGGCTCCGCCCCCAAAACCCCACAAGTGGCATTGCTCCTTGACCCCACTAGGGGCTCCACCTAGACTCTTGCCCACCACAATCTTGTTGCCGTCCCTCCGCCATCCCCAAATCTAGGCCTTGGTCCCCTTGTCCTTAGACTCTGTGGAACATAGGTATTTGTTCTGTGTTCATCATTGTTGAAATCCTTTTTTAAGAGTGTTAGTCACAATCTATGCTTTTTGGGATTTCCTTGTTACTAAAGTGAAAGTTTTAGGTGAATTTAGTTTCAATGCTGCCTTTCAATCATGCTTTTGAAGGCTAAGCAATGTGGATGATTTATATGCATAAAACATCTTGTATTGAGAAGTCTATAATTAAAAACCTTTAAAGATCACATATGAAGATTTGTTAGTAACATCTAGTTATGAAATTCCTTTCATTTTGAACAGTTGAAATGAATAATTGCAGACTGCATATTTGTATAGACTAAGAATGCTTGCTTTTATCCTTTGTTTTGATCTCATTGAACTTTTAGGATGTGTTGACCTGATTTGGTGTTTATTATTGATAAAAACTTTGTAGTAAGTGTTTTAGTCTTAACCTAGTTTTTTTTCACATGCAATCAGACAGTTTTGAACCAAAAAATTTAGCCTAATTCGAACTCTTGTCTTGATAATGTTTTTTCAAATGTGTTCTTGCATGATGTTTTATGCATGAATGTGCCCTTGTAAACTACTTGTATACACAAAACATTTATTATTGAAGTTTAGTGTTGATAATCCTTGAAAATCACCTTCTAATTTTTGTGAAGTTGCCTATTTGGTGCATTTTGTCTATAGTCTAATTTGCTTTGTACACTTTACTTATCTATGTTATAGGTTTCTTTAGATCCCCCACTTATGGTTTGGGTTTGGGATGGCCTGGGGTTCACCTAGGGTCTGCCCTGGGTACCCTAAGGGTCTTGTTGATGATTGTTTTTAGACAAGTCAACAATAGAGTAGAATACTGAGTTTTCCACTCTCTCTTGAATAAAGCCTCTCGAATGCTAAACAAAGTGATCAATCGAGACAACTCCAAGGTTCCTTCTCTTATGATTTGCAATGGATTAACTCAATGACTTGATGTGATTTTGCTGATGAACACAAAGGGACTTACACAATTGTTCTAACAACTTGATTTGTTTCACTTACTGGAGGCAAACATTTAGAATATCTAAGCACTACAACCCTTTAGCGTATGATATAACAATAAGGCTCTTCAATTCTAATTCCTAATGATGATGAATAAAAAAGTGCAGAAGGTAAAGGTTTAGGAGACTACTCTAATCCTAGATGCAAAAGATGATTATCGATTAGGTGGAATCAACCAACTTTGTTTCGCCAAGTTGAAACAACTACACAAGGTTGATGCAATCTTCTAAGGATGATATAAGATATTCAAATCACTTATGTTCATGAAAATTCAACAAACATAAACAATCAAAGTTAAGCTCACTTCGTTCAGACTAACCATACATTGCAACTTGCAAGCCACAAATCACAAACGGTTTGAACATATGGATTCCACCAAGAAACAATAATAAAATCTTCCACCAACTAACATAACACATAAAAGGAAACTTAACCTAATTTAACATTTGTTTGAAGAAATTAGAAACCATGCAACACTTAGAAACATATAGAGAATCACCAAACAACGAGTCTTATATTTTTTCAAAAGAGCTCTTGCAACAATTTTCAGAGTCTTCAACCTTCTCAAATGAGAACAAAAGAGCCTTTATATAGGCTTCAAGAATACATGAGTGGTTAGGATTGATTGGCAAAGCCAATGGACCAGATGATGCCACCTAAGTAGGCAGTTACAACAAACTTCTTCTTTTAGCATACAAAGAGGGAACAAAGGCACGTTTCCCAAGAAGATAAGGATGCCACATCATATCCTTTCACATAGTAGTACTATGAAGTGCAATGAATCTGGACACAATTTGAGCAACATCTCCCATTGGTACACTTGTCGCAGCATTAATGGATCCTTCTGCAGTTGTCACATCTGACTAATAGATGCCAAGTGTCTTCTCCCAGTCAGCTATCCAGGACTTGTTTGCTCCAAGATTGAAGGCAAGTGTGAATATGTTATCCAGCTGTTCCTCATCAACCCCATCTTTCTGAAAGTAGAATGCCTTGACCTGTTGCTTCATGTTTTCAGTAGTGATTTCTCCATATGGATTGCATATTGTGGTCAATGAAGTATGCGCATGATTTTGTGTCCTTAGAAGAACACTTCTTATCGTAGACATATCCACCTCAATCTTCTCAACCAGCTGTCCGTTGTTGTGAAAAGAGAAATACCAAGTGGTGAAATCATGCGAAGTATCTTGATCAATCACTTTATCTTGAACTAGATCCTCTATTGAAGCTTCCATCAAATTCTTGAGATGTGGCATGTATTGTTCCTTGATGGGCTTGAACTTAGCTCATATCTTTAGTAGAGATTGAACCCTATCCTTGAGGCTAATGATTCTATCATAAACTTGCACAATTTCTTCAAGATAAGTGTATGCTTTCTCCTCTGTTTTCTCTATCCAACCCTTCATTAGATGAGATGAAGCTCTCATATCTTCAACTTGTGGTACTGTTTCTTGTGAAAGAATGGATAGAGGTAATGGAGTGGCTTCCTTCTATCGGATGGGCTGCATGACTTGTTGAATGTATTGCCTTAGTGTATTGAAGTCTTGCTCCACCTTTTGCTTAGCTTCTCTTTCTTGTCTTAGCATGATTTTTACACTGTTAACTGATTCTTGAAGTTCCATTTCTACTTGTTCTCTTGTGATTGGACCTATATCAATAGTAGTCACATTATAATCTTCGGGTGCTATGTCTTGCAGATTTCTCTCAATTCTAGGAATAGCTACATGTACTTCTCTATTTCCAGAAGGATCTTGAGTGATTTTTGAAAAGACAACCGCTTTCTTCTTTTGATTATTTTTCTGTGCACTCATAAGCAATTCTTCTACCGGAGCAGGCTGATAGGCTTCTATGACTATATTCTCTTCAATTCTCTTCCTCAACCAAGATGGAAATGAAGAAAGATCTTGTTGTCCTTGTGCTTGCTTGTATTGTATACGTGCTGCATCTTCATCAGATTCCGCTTGTCCTTCTATTTCTTGATCAACAACATCATCTTCTATTTCAACAGTCAGGTTTGAATGAATCTCTTCGGATGGGACCACCACAGTCTCTTCTACTACTTCAACTTCTTGTACTGGAATATTATCATTCAAAGTACTTCTTGTAGACTAGATGAAGTAGATTGACTATTCCTCTCCTTGGGCCTTTGCCTTGACTCTCCTTGATCTTGATTAGGTCTTTTCCTCTTTCTAGCTTGATTGTCACCTTTATCACTTCCACTATGTTGGAGTCCACTATGTGCGCTATGCTGTCCTGATTCTTCTTCATCCATCTTATCATATGTAAGAATCTGCCCTTCCTCATTCATTTCTTGCAACAATTGATTTATACGTGCTTGTGTCATAGCTAAGACTGGCTTCATCAGTTCCTCTTCAGATACATCCCTCTTTGACCAATCAACTGTATAGGGCAAATCCTTTATCTTCTCCAATTCATCTATCAATATAATGTCATCCTCTATAAACTGATCTGGAATTCAGAATACCTTGGATGCTCTTACTAGATCCCATGTAAGTCTTGAACACTTGAATGTTCGAAGATCATCTTCATCATTTGCATTTGCCCAGTGATCTTCTAACTGCATGACATGCTTATATTCTCTGTTATATTTCCAACAAACTTTGAAAGGATCAAAATTAAGCCTTTTAGTGCCATGGGTTTGTAAATGATATGCTTGAAGCTCCGTTTTAGAATATTTAGCCGCTGCCAATGATGGACACTCAAGGTTTTGTCCAAGAACTAGTGGAAACTAGATTCCTCCTTTCTTCTTCAACTTTTGCAGCCTGATGAGTTCTAGGAGTTGTCTTGAAACTTCTAACATCACAATCCTATTGGTTGGATATCTTGGTAACCTGTATGGATAAGATGTGAAACCTTGGATCCTTATGTATGTATATCTTTCATGTTGTGTAGACCAATGTCCATATGTTCTGATGAATTCCTTTGCTGCATTTGATAATCTTTTGTGAAGCTCTCCTCTCAATCTCTTCAATATGAACATAGCAAATGCATCATTGAATCTCATATAGTGATTGATGTTCTTGAGATGCAACTGAAGGTAACATTGATGTGACAGCTACTTATCCGGTCCAATCCTAACTTCTCCTTTTTTAGTCAAACCCGGATAAACTTCATTCCTTGCTAGAAGATATACTATATAAGAACTCATATGAAATGACTTAGTACTTGAAAAGTTAATGAGCTGCTCATGCATGCTTTGACTGATGAGTCCGGCCCAATCAATCATCTTTCCTTTGAGAATTAGCTTGATGAAGGAATACATCCATGACTGAAAGGTTGCTGATTGCGGCATACCTGTTACTCTGTTGAGGAACATGATCAAGTATCCAATCTCCGGATGAAAATCTGATTTATGAAACTGTGGAGGATTGTTAGTATTGATCTTCATTGATGGATTCACCATCCATTCCTTCTTCATCTCTTGTAATCTCTTCTTTGAATCAGCATCATACTCTTGTTGACCCTGGTGTATGGAGATGCCGATCATCCTATCTTTGGTTGGAATGTTGAATGTGTCTTCAATTGCTTCCTTTTGTAAGTAGGCTAGCGCTGTTCCATCTTTGGCCACAATTTGTCTAGGATCCTTGTCATATTTCTTAACACATTCTATAATCATCTCTTGACAGGGTAGAACCGGCGGAAAGCAAGCGACTTCAATGACTCCATTCCTTGCGATGGCTCTAGCAAGACTACTCCCAGTAGGCTCTTGAAGCACGGTTTTGATATCTTCTAGATTGCTGTTACCCATGTTTGTATCTCTAATATTTGTCCATCTTGAAACAAGCTTTGACTCCGGGACTTTGCCTTTAGCATCCATGCGAATCCTCGCTTGCCTTTCCTTTGATGTCATCGCCATGATCCTACAAACTAGACATGAATAAGTAACCTTAAACATGAATGATCATACAACTCACTTCAGCCTTCTATATGCATTGGAATTCTGATTTTAAAAGATTCTAAAATGGAGTTTCACAAGAAGATCAAGAGTTTTATCATCATAATTTACTATCTTCTTATGCAAAATTCACCAGCACTTACACAATTTTCTGCCTAAAATCAATAAATCTGCTGAAAGTGGAAGAAAATCAGAATATTATCTTTAAATCAGACTGACCAATGAATTGCCTTTTGATGAATATCTTTAACACTTAATCAAAAATCAGACTGAACTTAACAAAATCAGACTAAAACTTGACCTTAAACCCTCTAGGATCTGCCCTATTTCTGCTCTTCAAGACACAATCGCTGCTTAGTGAATGAGAAAATGAACTTAAAATGCTTCCTTATATAGACAAGTCACCTGAAAATGCACTACTCCTTCCTAGGCCGACCTCATTAAATGCCATGAAAACATTTAATTTATTGCCTTATGCTAAATGTGGCGCGAATTCTTATGCGGATAAGGTAAGATTAGAATTTTAGCTTGGCGCATTGGATGATGTTTTGGATGCCTTGCTGAAAATTCTCAAAAAGAACTCATCATTTGTATATGGCGCACTATATGATGTTTTAGATGTTCGTTTGAAATGCACCTAACATCTTAGTTTTGTCCTCTCATAGATGGCGCATGGCTTGAAGCGCAACGGATGAATGTTTTGATCCTTGCTTGACACACTTACAAAAACTGAATTCTTCCTCCAATTGTGGCGCACTAGATAGGGCGCATTAGATCATCATCTTGGATCCTCTGGGAAATTGTTTTGAAAACTTCATTGTTTACTCCTTGATGAGGTAGGTGCATTAGATAGCAAATTTAGTCTTCTCTTGAATTTGGTGCATTGGTTAAAGGTTCTTAAATCTTCATTTGGAAGTCATCAAAGTGGCGCACTGAACGAATGTTTTGAAACCTCTTGGCACACTTATAGACTTGACTTCATCATCATTCAACTGTGGCGCAATGGTTGTGGCGCATCGGTTGAGGTTTTTGATCTCTCCTTAAGACTTAATCAAAACCTACATTTCACCTTAATCTACATGGTGCATTGAATCAAGCGCTTGAGATGGGGTTTTGAGATCTCCTTAACTTTGTCAAAACTTCACTAGAATTCACTCAAACTGGCGCATGAGATAGGGCGCAATGGATGAGGATCTTGAATCCTCTTCAAATGACTTTTGAGACTTTGCTTTTCCTCCTCACAATTGGTGCAAGAGATCAACATGTTGAGCGCTTCTTAAAAAGCCTTACAAACTTGTATTAAACTTACATTCAGCCTTACCTTAAGGTGGTCACATTGGATAAGGCGCAAGAGATCCACTTCTTGATCTTTCTTTCAACACATCTTCAAATTCCACTTTACCTTCTTCTCTAAAATGGCGCATTAGACTAGGCGCATTGCTTCTTGATTTTGATCTTCTCTCGACATCGTTTCTTTTCACTCAACATGGATCCCTTATCATGGCGCATTGGATGAGCATTTTGGATCCTGATTTGAAGACTGAGAGGTGTCATAAGACTTGAGTCTAGTTTCCTACACAAGGTGGCGCATTACATGACAATTTTGAATCCTTAGTCTTAAAAGCTGCACTTCCACATTTCACTACCTTGGTCATAATGGTTCTTGATTTTGATCTTGATCTCCACTTGTGAGATGTATTTTGACCTTGGGCGCATTGGTTGAAAGTTTGGGTTTCTTCAGATGACTCTTTGAAATGGCAAGTAAATCACCCCAGTTTAGGTGCATTGGATAGCATGCTTGGGTTCTTGAATTGTTGTTGATAAGCCTTCCGAATAAAGAAGCATTTGAATAACAAATTAGCCCAAGGCTTTAGAGATCTTAAAGTTTTAGATGGAGACATATTCCCATAAGGTGCATTAGATGTGGCAATTCTGCTCTCCCCTTGGTCTTGTCGCATTGGATCAAGTGCATGAGATCAACTTCTTGATCTTTCTTCTATCACCCCTCAAAGATTCATCTCACTTTGTCCTCCACAATGGCGCGTTGCATAGATGTTTTGAATGCTTCTTGCTTTTCAAATTTAAAGTCAAATCTTCCTTCTACTTTGGGCGCACCGGATAGAGCGCAAGAGATCATGATCTTGAATCTCCTTGACATGATAAAAAATTGAACTTTTGTCTCCTTATAGAAAGCGCTCTAGATGAAGCGCACTGGTTAAGGGTTTTGATTTCTCTAGGATAAACCATGTCAAACTCAAATCAAACTCCCTTAAAGGATGGCGCGTTGGTTGAAGGATTTGAATTCTCCATAAAACCTCCGAAAATCTGCACTTTGATACTTGTATTCAACCTATCCATCTTGGCACATTGCTTCATGATTATGGATCCTCTTCCAAGAAACTTAAGTTGAACTGCCTCAGTTATGGCGCACCAGTAGAACTTTTTGAATCCTGATGAAAAGATGTTACTGAGATTTTAGTCTGACTTCCTCCACAAGGTGGCGCAATGGTTGAGGATCTTGAAACTTCGTGAAGACTTGGCCACCTTACCATGTCAACACCCTACAACATCATACTTTTCAAACATCATAAACTGCAGAGCAATCACCTTAAATGTTCATGAAGACTTCGAATTCTATCTCAGTTTGATCATGCCATGATCCTATCAAATGAAGCCATAAGATTAAATGCAAATGATGGTCACAAGGAATGCCTCATGTAATCCTCTTCGTAACTTAAAACAAGGTCAAAGCAGAACTCTGAAAGACTCAATGTAGCTCAAGGCAAAAAAAGAGGGGGTCCCCATTTGTAATGGGGCAATGTGTGATTTGGTCACAACAGGTCCTTATAGGGTACTTGGGGTATGTTTTCTGCAACACCAAGTCCTTACTAATTCTAACCAAATCTTCATTCTTAAAAAAACTGATAGTGACACTGAAGAATCTAACTAGTCTAAATAATGAGGGCTACACAATTTTTAAATAAGTAAATAAAGATCACTTTAGGGCTAAATTAAGGTCGGCAATTCCTTTTTGTTTTTAAACAATTAAGTTTTGATGGTTTTATTTTGGTATTCTACATGGGTATACATGGGTCCTCGTGGGGTGCTCTATTATATATGCTCTTACTGATCTGTGCTACTTGTTCCAACCTGTCACTCTTTCCTTAAAATGAAAATATCAGGCTGGTCTAAACTTTAGTCTTGATTTTGTCTTCCAAATGTACTGTTGCAGGTCGTGCTATTCTTAAATTCATCATTACAACTGATGGTACATGTGAAACATTTTTGTCTGGAAAAATGTAGTGCTGAAAGGCCTTTAAAAGTCACATTTTAAATTTTGTGTAGTTGTCATCATGGTGCATGTTGTCATCCTTTATTTTGTTCTGTTTTTATTGTTCTCACTGCCAACTGTCAGAAAATTTTCTTGGTAGCTCAACTGAAACACTCGTCTGTCATCAGTGGAATGCATCATTAGGATTAGATCACCTTTAGGTTTTGTAATCACGTACAGGGTTTTCCATTCTGCTAGATTAACATAGGACTTGCACCCAGCCTTATTCAAGGGTGTTATGTATTAACACGTGGAGTATATCCAATGGGATGTGCACCCTGATCATCATGTCGATTGCTCTTTCTTGCCACATATTTCAATTATGTTAAAATTCTTAAGCACATATAATGAACACGAGGAGAAAATAATATTAAATAAATAGACTTAATTCACCATGCATATAACTGGAGTGTAGATGGAGGAAATGAGGGACATATTGTTGTTAAAACAATTTATGCCCAAGGGCCAAGTATAAAGAATGACAATCTTTAAGGGTTTGTGTGTCAAAATATAGCTCATTTTGTTAATATAAATTGTAATTTAATTGAGCTATTTGCTACAAAGCTCATATTTTATGTAATGTTAGGTTTGAGTAAGTAGTCTGCTCCATAGACTACCAAAACTTCAGTGCATCCAAACATGATAGATTCTATCCAATAGCTTGCTATACGTGCTCCCTTGAGGAATGTTCTAGTTAGTGGCGGTGAGTGAATACCACTCTTTCATAATACTATAGGTGGATTACCACTATGCTAAAGAGTATAGGATCTCTCCCCCATTTTGTAATCATCCTATAGGTGGTTATATGTTAAAGGATTTGGGTACCCCTTGGAGGGTGTCTTTTCCTCCCAAGTTATGCTTGTTCATTGTTTAATCTAGGCTTTACAAACCCTTCAGTGGCTGTCTTGGAATGTGTTTGAGACTATGGTTGAGGATGGCGGGGACAAATTCTTGGTAGGGCAAAAGTTTTTGCTTAGATTTAGGAAAGAAGACGACAAATAAAAAATATATATATTTTTAAATTTTGATCTTTCTAAAAATATGGAACATATATAGCAGTTTTTTAATATAAATTAAAATTTAACATTGTTATAGTCTATAGAGTTAAGAGCCCAAGAGTATAAACATTGAAACATTTGAAAATTGAAATGTATGAAGTGAATTGTGAAACAAATGCACACTGAATATTCAAATGTTTAAGATTTGGCTGTAAAGCCACCCAAGAATGCAAATGAGTGAAAGGGAAAACAAATCAGAAAACCTTAAATGATAGAATAAACTATATTCTATTCAATAGGAAATGCAAAGCATATAAGAATGAGATTGCTCATATGAAAGTAATAGGATATTCCACCCAAGAGACTAAACACAACCAATATGGGATAAAGTGAAAAAGTCCCTAAATAAACTTAACTAGGTGTGAAAATGACCTAAAGACAGAACTAGATAGGTAAAGTACCCCGTTCACACCAACACCCCCCTTAAGTGCAACTTAGGGGGAAGACATGCAAAGATGCAAAGATGGTTCTTGGCTACAAGGCTTGATGAGGTACCCATGTACAAAGATCTCCTCAAAATAGAAGAGAAGGAGAACCCAGCGGGAAAAAACTCCCCCCATGAGAGGATGAAGCAAGAAGGGCTAAGTGACCCCCCCTAAAGAAATGTCTCGCATCCCCAAGAGAGTTCAAAGATGGATATACTTGCTCTCAGTGAAGGGTTTGGTGAAGATATTTGCGATCTGCTCTGCTGTTGGACAATAGCGCAAATCAATGACCTAATCTTAAATCAACTCCCTGAGAAAATGCGTGTGGATCTCGATGTGTTGGTCCATTGATGATGGACCGGGTTCTTTGAGATCTAGATGGCACTTTGGTTGTCATAGTGGATGATTGATGGCTTTTGAAAAGTGATGCCAAGTTCAATGAGGATATTCTGAAGCCAAATAACCTCAATGGCAGCGTTGATAGCCTCCCAATACTCAACCTCAGTCGAAGAGAGAGCAATGGCATAATGCTTCTTGCTATGCCAACAAATGGGACCAAAATCAAGGTGAAAATTGTAGCCAGATGTGGACTTGTGATCATCAAGATCATTAGCCAATCAAAGTCCATGTATCCAATCAAATTTGAGCCTGTGCCTGCTGCATAACGAATTGCGTAATTGTGAGTGCGTTGAATGTAGTGCATAATAAGTTTGGTAGCTTTCCAGCCAAGCTTATGTGGCACTATCATGAAGTGTGAAACATGCCAGTTACAAATGAAATGTTGGGGCGAGTATGGATCAAGTAGATGAGACTACCAACAAGTTGACGATACAAGGTGGCATCAACAAGTGATGTGGAACACTTCGCCTCAAGCTTGACTCTAGACAAAAAGGGAGTCGGGGCAAACTTACAATTAGCCATGCGAAAATGAGCTAGAAGATCAAGAGCATACTTGGGGTTGTGCAAGAGTGTCATGTCCCCTCCACTCAAATAGAGTAACTCTATTATTTTAATGTAATAAGTGTTTTTAAACAATATAATAATAATATTATAATAATAATCATAATAATAATATTAATAAATTTTAAAAATAATAACACTTTTAACTTTGGCGCTGACTTGGTCCTCTTGGATCGATCCGAACAGGTATAAGAAGAAGTTCATGTTTCATTTTGAAGGCATGCTGTTTATGATTTGATACTTTGCCATTTATGATTTGAAGTTCATGTTTCATTTAGCAAGGACATTTGTTGTTGGGTCTCCTATCCTTGCTGGAGCTTCAGGTCACTGTTATCTGTGAGTAGACATTGATATCTCATTTTATTGTGGCCAATAGGCCATTGATTCTGGAACTGAATTATTTTGTAAGTCTGAAACTATATAGGAGGTGTTAAGCCTTTCTTGTATTGAATTGGAACTGTTACAGATAGGCTGTTTGTAACGCCTGGTTTTGAAATCATTACTCTCTCTATATGCTGCTAAAGGATTAACATTAGTGCTTCATTCAACTGTCATATGATTTATTTCTGTATGCTGTTGTAATATTGTCTGATGGCAGATTAGAGATAACTTTTTTTGTGAGTGTAAGTTTGGATTGTAAGCCACAAATTTGCTAGGGATATTTCAGAGAGATCTTGGAAGAGGTCTGAGTGATCTCAATCCTAATAAAGTAGTGCAAGAGATCCAAGTCGGTCATGGCAAATCTGTCGTGCAAAGCAGTCTTGACTCTGGCAATGATGGATGAGGTGCTCCTTGTGACAATCAAGTCATCAACATTGAGAACAAAGAATAGAAGAGCATCCTCTTGTCTCAAGATGTAGATATTCAGATCCGAGTGGCATCTGGAGAACCCAACTAAGAGAAGAAAGGAGTCCATCTTGGCATACCACATTTGTGGGGCCTATTTGAGTCCATAGAGAGACTTCCTCAGTCGACAAACCAGTGAAGAATCCTGAGCGAATCCATGTAGTTGTTCCATGTAAATCTCCTCATGTAGATCCTCGTGAAGAAATGCACTCTTCACATCCATTTGATGTATAGCTCAACCACGAGCTGCAACATAGCAAGAATTAGGCGAATGGAGTTCATTTTGGCGACAACACTAGGAACCTGCGAGAAACCTTTGGCCACAAGTCATGCTTTGAACTTGTTAACTGATCCATCCCAAATTTGGTTTGATAGATCCACTTACACCAAACCTGTTTAGTTACATTGAATCAGTTTTCTTCCCTTAGGAAGTGGAACAAGCTCCCATGTGTTGTTCCTGATCAAAGAGTTGTACTCTTCCTCCATGGTTGAATCCCACTCAACAATACTTGATGCTTCATGAAATGATAGTGGATATAAAGTTGTGGCAATATAGGAATGCAAAATATCCTGGTGCCATGATCGAGTTCTTCGAGTGTCTAAAGGATCCCCAATAAGAGTGCCTATAGACTCAAGTGTCTAACGAGCTTAGCAAGGCATATAAGAGGAAGGGGATGGAGGAGGAGAATCCTCAGTCTTTGAATGTGAACTTGTTGAAGCACCTGGAGGAAAATCCTCTATGTCACTATCATCTGAATCCGTTGTGGAGGAAGGAAGAATGTGAGAGGACAAGCTGGGAGAGCTTTCCTCAAAATGCACACTTTGCTCAATGAAGAGTTCATGCGTCTTAGGATCCAAGAGTTGATATCCTTTGACACCATCGGGGTATCCAGCAAAGATGCAAGGTCCACTCTGAGGTTCCAAGGTTTGATGCTTCTCTGAAGGAATGTGAGCCCATGTAGGGGAGCCAAAAACTCTGAAGTGCCACACAACAAGTTTCCTACCTCACCAAGCTTCAAAGGGAGTGATGCCCTTAAATGGCTTATGGGCAACCCTATTTTAGATGTGAGCAACATAGTTGATGGCTTCAGCCCAATACTCAAATACAAGGGTGCGTGCGTGGATCATGCGGCCAACCATCTCTTTGAGGGACCTATTTTTCCTCTCTGCAACACCATTTTGCTGAGGTGTGTAGGCAACAATATGCTGAAGATCAATCCTGTCAAGAGTGCAAAATTGCTCAAAGTGTTGGTTCACATATTTTTTGGCATTATCAGGGCGGAGAATCTTGATGCACTTTCCAAATTGTGTCTCGGCACGAGCCTTGAACTCCCAAAACCTATCAAAGACTTCACCTCTTGTTGAAGGAAGAACACCCATGTGTATCATGAATAGTCATTAATGAAGGTGAGCAAATAGCGAACCTTGTTGAAAGACAAGGATGGAAAGGGACCTGCCAAGTCACTGTAAACCAACTCAAGGATTTCTCAAGCCCTCCAAGCCTTACCTTTGTCGAACTTGTCCTCATGATGCTTTCCCAAGGCACAACCTAAACAAACACCATTCGAAAAATTGATTTGAGGAAGACCTGTGATCATGTCCTGCGTGTTGAGTTGCTGAAGA
Source organism: Cunninghamia lanceolata (assembly GCA_027924645.1). Taxonomy (NCBI): domain Eukaryota; kingdom Viridiplantae; phylum Streptophyta; class Pinopsida; order Cupressales; family Cupressaceae; genus Cunninghamia; species Cunninghamia lanceolata. Next base: position 2,294,469 of record BSBN01000835.1, read on the forward strand.
GAGCGGTAGTTGAGATGGCCAAATTGCTCATGCCATAGTTTGCTTATAGAATCTGAATGGGTGAGCAATGTAGTAGTTGAGGCATCAGGCACAAAGTGAAAGAAAGCATAGAGCCGAGATTGATGGTCAACCTTTACAACTCCAAGGAGAGCATTGTCTTCAAGATCCCTAATGGCAACAAAATCAAGAGTGAATTTGACTTTCTTGCCATTTTGGAGATGAGTGATTTGGTAGATGGAGAGAACATAGAGAACATCCTCAAAGGTACTAGTGCCAGCATCAACTGAACCTTTCTCAATGAGATCCATTGAAGAATCAGCCCCTATGAGAATGTGAGGCATTGAACAAGGTTCCAACAAAGAAAAATGTTCTCAGTCAGAAGCCATATGTTGCGATGCACCTGAGTTTAGAATCCATTGTTGAGAAGAATCTGCAGAAGCAACAAGTGCGGTTGCTTTCCCTTTAACTGATTTGGAAGGAGTGGAGGATTGTTGTGCAATAGAGGAGGATAGATTAATGTTGTTTTTTAGAAGATGCTTCAGCTCACCATTCTGCTTCCCATGACATGAATGTTCCTCATGACCAACCTTTTTGCAATAGCTACAAGTTGGCCTTTCCTTCTTGTTGAGGATGTGGAGTCTACTTTAGAGGCGAATGAGGATTGTGCTTGATCTTTCTGTGGCTTCTTCTTAGACCTCTTCCGTTTCTTGTCAAATGGCCTAGACTCTTTTTGTCCCTTTGACTGACCAGCTAAAAAAGCCTGAGACTGAGATGGCGTTAGGGGACCCGTGGAAAGTAGCTTCCCTTGCACATGCATCAACATCTTGAAGAAGGATGGGAATGAAGGATCCCATAGTCGACCTATGAGTGTGAAAGCTAGAAACAAAAGCTACATATTCAGGGCCAAGTTTGTTAAGGGCACTAACTACCAATTGAATGTCCTTTTTCTCAATGCCACATCCTTTTCATTTTGCTCTAAGGTCATTAACCTTTGTGATGGAATCTTGTAATCCTATATGTTGTCAAAGCATTTTTGATCAAGACTCATCAAATCAGTGTCGATCTGATAGCCCCTAACTTCATCAATATTACCATAAAAATATTACCATAAAGAGCCTTAAGTTTTTCCCAAGCATCAGGTGAATTTGTACATGCTTCAATTTGAAACATAAGATCAAGAAACTACAAAGACATCCAAGTGCTTTAGTATGTTCAAGCATCCATTGTATCTTTTCCTTATCATTTGTGGGTTCAACTACCTTTTGTTGAACATATGGAGTATACTCTTGTTGATTAAGGTGTTCCATGCATTTTAATGCCATGAATTATAGTCGTATGGAGTTAGCAATGGAAACTTAAAATGACCCATTTGTGAAGGAAAAGTAGAGCACGAGCAAAAAGAGATGCACAAGCACAAAACACACCAAGAGACCCTCCTCAAATCACTCAACCAAAGAACTTGTAATGCCCCCTTTTCAAAATTAAACCAAGTTAAAACCCAAACACCCATAATAAAATATTATGAAATATAATTATAATAAAGAGGGCCTCAAGTAAAATTAAAATGTTAAAATATAAAATATAATATAATTATAAAATATAAAATTAAAATATTAAAGTTTATTTTAATAATAATTCCTCTCAAATAGCAATCAAGGGTCATGAAAGAAATATGAAGAGTCATGGCTTTTGGAGGGGAATTCTATTTTAGAGAGGCCAAGCAAGGAGGATGAGGCATACATTGATGAACAATTCTATTTTCTGATTTCTACTTCGTGTTGGAGCATTGGACTTCGGTTCAATAACCTGAGGACGAAACCCTTCATGGCAAGAGATTGGAGGATGGAAACCCCCTGATCTCCATCATTGAATCAGTGGACAAAAACCCCTGATTCAAATTTGGGGCAATCTCACCCAGAGATTGCATAAGAGCTTCAATTTGATAGGCAAATTGAATTAATGGTAAAATCTTTGTTGAATATATATTGAAGATTATCTTTCATAACTTAGGGCTGCTTGCATAGCGCAACTATTGAATTATTTTGAGTGGCTTTAATAGTGCTATAACTATGTTGATTCTGTAGTGCCTTAGCCGAATAATCTAGGGCAGCTCTCACAATGCCATTATTGACTAATAGGCGGCTAGTATAAGCGCCAATATCTGGAAATTGCAGGTCGACTGGTAGGGATTCATAGGGCATGCAATATTGAGTGTAGCAGATTGATTTGGAAAGAATTTGTGGCAGGTTAGAGGGGCTATCATTGGTCAATACTATCCTTGTATGTTCATGGTTGAGATTTGGGATTCATGTGTATTTGACAACTGGGATTCATATTTGCGATTTATATTGTTGCTACATTTTTATGTCTACGACTCCTGTTGACAAATATTCATTAGTTGCCGATTGGGGTATTAGATTTTGTATTTGTCCAAAGGAGCTACAATTTGGACCTAAGCCAACTTGTTTGGCTCAAAAATGCTTTGTGAATAAAGGGAATTCTTTGTTGTAGGGATGCTCTTGTAGGGTTGAGTATTGGCATTTTGGTTATTCATTTCATTAGATTTGTTATCACTAACTGTTGCATACATAATTTCATAGCAATTGTAATGTCCCCATTTTTAGGTTCTCTTGCAGCACAGTTGGAGTTGACTTTCTGGGTTTGTGACAGCCTGATCAAAGGAGTATTTCGATGTCACCAATGTGCTCATGTGATCTAGTGGAGCTGTATGACACTTTCCAGAGGGATTTCGGACAACTTGTCCGTCCTTACTATTTATAGTAAGTGCTTGCATGGCGACAATCTTTCTGGGTTTGTTCTCTTTGGTCCTTGGAGAACATTGCTATTTATAGTAAGTGTCAGTCTGGACACTGTTTTGGTGACATGGCAGTTCAGCCATCTCGGGGCCTTTCTAGGTGTTGCATTGAGCTCAGTAATGTCAAGAGGTTCGTGGTGGTGTCTTTCCGAGCGTTTTTGGACCTTTTGAGTCATTCTTACTATTTCTAGCAGGGTCTCCGCTCAACACCGACTTCTCATGTGGCACAGTTTCCATGTCATTGCATGATTGGTCACTCTTTTGATTGCCCGTTGGAGTTTGTGGGCAAAATTATATTATTTTAATTAACATTAATGTCATTTAAGTTAAATTAAAGATTTAACTTAATGTTAATTAAAATATTAAAGTGACTTCATAAAAGGGGCGTTGGGGAAAAATAATTAAAAGGCATATTTTATAAAGTTAATGTGGAACATTCAACCTTGCTAAGACTTTATGTTATAAAGTCAAGTTTATTTCCTCCTCAAATGTGGCGTTCAAATTGAGGGAGACATAAGGGATGGAAATAAAGTAATTAAAATAATTTAAAAAAAGCCCAAGTTGAGTGTGGGTTTTTGAGGAGAATAAAAGTAAAGTTTTGGAGCTCATTTGGCATTCATGCTTGACTGATATTTGTTTTTCTTCTTGCTGAAGGAGCTAGTTCTTCTTGAAGGTTTGTGAGGACGTAAACCCTTGTAGGCAACATCTTCCACGTTGGTGAGAGACCCAATCTGGAGGATTCAGTGGTGGCTTCATACAGGAGTCGCATTGGTGCTTCACAGTTGTTTATATTCATAGATTTGAGCTTCAATCTCCATTGCATATTTGGAGAATTCAACAGGAATATAGATTGAAGTGATATTAGCAGATTTTAAGGAGGGATTTCTGATTTTCTTTGCTGATTGAAGTTGCTTGTTCTAGCCGTACAACTTGTGTGAGGACGTGGGGAGTTTGGGATGAAGACGCCTAGGGTTTGGGCAGTTTTTTGTGGTGTTTGAGGGTGCTTAGGGCTGGAAATCAATCTTCAATCTCTTGTGAGCAGTTTTAACTCAGTTTGGAGGTTTGGCGTTCAAATTTTGGAGCTTGCAGTTGCTGGTTGCAAGTACAACAAATTATCAATGTCCGTCAAAATTTTTCGGTATGTTTGAATTAGTTATGTAATGTTATTTGACGAACTGGGTTGCCTTTATTTTTGAGAAAAAATGTATTTTCAGATCAAAAATTAAATCCGGAATTTTCAGCCTTATGTGATTCTAAAATAGTGCAAAAATTTCTGAGTATTTAATGTTGCAAATCATTTTATTTCTGATATCTATTGTAAACAAAAGAAACACCTTTTGCATTTCCGTTACTTCTCTTAAACACAACAAACAAACAAACAAAAAAAACCAAGGCAGAACAGGGGTGTATATTACAACAATTTAATAATATTTGGTTGTTTATGGGACTAACCCTTGAGAAATTATTGAGGTGATTTAAATTTGATTAAATATCATAAACTATTCCATTCGAGATATTATAGGACCCCCCAAGCAAATATGATTTGGCATTTTATACTTAGTGCGATTACAATTGCTACCATCAAGAAATTTAAAGTGCACTTAATTTCAATGCTTTACAACTTACCAAAATAAGGCCTTATGTTGGTACAATTTTGATTATAGTGAGTACAATTTGATAGCACCATTGCGAAGTACACAAAAAGTTATGCACTTTCAAAAAAATTGCACTAGAAAAGGAGCCCGTATGAGTTTGAACAGAGCCCTCGAAGTTCCCAATGAGAATTGTGTAGTAGCACCTATGACATATTACAAATTTTGGAAACCATGTACATCAAAATTAGAAACTGATTGCACCAGTGTGGAGTGTGAAAAATTAGCCAAAATAAAAAAAGTTGGTTAGAAAAAGGAGGTCGTGAGCCCAATATAGTAGCCTCCAAAGTATGACTATAAATGCCAAGCATGTCAATGGAGAGGGGTAGGAAAATTGAAAAACTGCCTGTCGCTAAATTTGGCGGGACTGTCGCCAAAATTAGGGAAACTGCCAAAATTAGTTATCACTAGATAAATTTAGAGCATTGCTAAATTTGGAATTGTGACTAAGTTTAGAGGTTTTGCTGAAGATGGAAGAGCCGCTAGAATTTTCGCCAAAGCTCCGCTAAATTTGGAGATCGTCAAGATTTGTGCCAAAATTGGAGGCGGCACCAAGGTCGAAGGAGGGGTCGGTGAAAGTTTAAGGCCACGTAGGTCGAGCAAAAGGGGCCTCGTAGGGGGTAAACCCTCCTACATGGGCCATAAAGGTCACGAGGGCCTGAGCAAGGGGGCACTGGGCTTGAGCCCTATGGGCTCCCCTTGCAAGATTGTAAGGTGGTACGAGGAATGACAGGACTAGTTGGGTACCCCTGCCCAAGTTAACAATTTTTTTTTTAATTAAAACTTTTTAACAATAAAAAAAATTGTGAAATAATTTTTAAGATTATAGAAAAAATAAATAAAAAAGAAAAACGTATTGCAAACTATTCACGTGGGCTGTATGACTCTTTGGACAATTTTTTTTGCCTCACTTGACAACTTTGTCCAAAATCGATGAATTGATAATCAATCTTAGGGTTTTTGGGCCTTTTGAATGTGATGACAGGGTCAAATTTGACCCAAAATGGTCTGAAGTGATGGCTTTCTATTGGATTTGGCAACAAAACCTCTTGCTTCAAACCCTTGCAAATTTGGCCTCCGGTGTCCAACTAGGATGAAATGAAAAGCAAATGTGACAATTGCAGTTGCTTTGGACTCGATGGTGAGCTTAGAATGTCTCTAGGAAGCTCTAAATAAACTTGCAACTGACAAGATAGAAAAATAATCCCCCTAGAAACTAGTATTTATTCCACACTTTTTTGTTTCTCTAGAGCATTTGAGGATGCAAGAGAAGAGCGTAATCATGTGTTCTAGAAAATAACAGCTCTACACCTAGATTTTTTTAAAAAATAATAAATTGCAACTCACAAACGCTCTGATACCATGTAAAATTTGGCTGTAAAGCCACTTAGGAATGCAAATGAGTGAAAGGAAAGCAAATCAAAAAACCAAAAATGATAGAATAAACTGTACTCTATTCAATAGGAAATGCAAAGCACACAAGAATGAGATTGCTTATACGAGAACAAGAGGTGGGTATATATAGAATATTCCACCCAAGAGACTAAACACACAACCAATATGGGATAAAGTGAAAAAGTCCTTAAGTAAACTTAACTAGGTGTGAAAAGGACCTAAAGACGGACTCTCTCAAATAAAGATGGAACTCACAGCAACAAAATGAAATCTCAAATAAGAAACTCAGATTACAAATTGCAAAAATTAGAATGAAGGCTCAACTATAGTGAGAGAAGAGTACTTAGTACACAATATGTCAATACGAGTACAAAACCAATCAATCATGACAAAATGGTAAAATGCCCAATCACTATCAGTAATTAGAATCCTAATCTTAAGCATTGGCTATTGACTTTTGGTCCCCTTCATTATCAGTACTAGTCTCGAACGTTGAACTATGTGGCTTGTACCAACCAATCCCATATGTTTGTTCTCCTTGTCAATTTGCCAAGACTCCTCAAGCTCAACATCCTTTTGCGCTATAGAACTCTCTCTATATTTGGTCATCTTGCAATCTCGGAGACACAAGGCACTATGTACAACTACTAGTTTCTCTGTTCTATTGGAGTAAGCTTTTTTCTCTTGATAGAGTTGATGAAGCTATAAGTGGACTATTTCCTCTCAGTGGTAGAGGAACTGCTTACTTGACATAGGATGCGGGTGGAAAGTATGCATAGACTTGGAATAGGACTACCTTGTAGTTGCCACCAGTGAGAAGACACTAAGATCAGCAAACTTGACCCACTCTTCCCTTAATTTCCATGTCTAATTAGTGTATATATTTTTTAAGGCCTTTATGAACCCTTCACCTCTTCATCATCAACAGGGGCAACTTTCCTACGTTTAGGGACATACCATTTGGGGTTCATTGCATATGCTGTCATATGTACAAGAGAGTTCCTTTGCTCACACCTACAGTGAGCAATGAGAAGAAGATGGTATTAGAATGCTAAGGTGGGGTTCTTAGCACGAACTGTCGCTTTAATCTCCCCAAGCATGTCGTCAAAGGTCTCATCAATTTCTCTAAAGTTAGAGAGTTTGTGTCCACATAACGAATCATTCTTATTATAGGGGCAACAAATAGTACATTATATTTGACTTACCCTCGGAAGTCACTAGTCATCACCAAACTCTTCACCTTCCTCCCATATCTGTCTGTCTCTTTACTCTTTTCACGTGCTTCACTTCCTACGCATGATCATCAAGTGCAGCTTGTGAACCTCAGTCATCTTCTCTGATGTGATGAAATTGCTAATATAACATGGCTTTACAAGTTTCAGGAATTCCATTCTTTGAAAAAGACTTGAACAGTTCCAAGGATGTGTGGTGGTGGCAGACTAACATTGCACATCCCTAGCATTAAATATATGACCCATTTTGTTTTGCCAATGCCTTTCATTCTATGTTATTGAATTGGCAGAAAAACCCTGTGCACCTGGAAATGATTCATTTCAGAATTGGATTTGGGTACAAAACGCTTGAGGGTTTGGAAAAATAATTAGATTTGGGTATGAAATGCCTGTGGAATTGGGCAGGATACATTTTGTTGGGGTTGGAATTGTTTGGAGTTGTTGACATGCATACCTAGGTGATTGTAGGTTAGACGAGGCATTTTTGTGGCATTTCCACTGTGATTCCAGATTTAGAAGCTGGTCTTGTCCTTGCAGGCCATTACTGATGGCCCTCTAGTCACAACAATATTTTCCCTACTGATGGGTCGGGATAAGAGCAGGGGGCATCTTGTGTGTTGTTGGCCGGGTAGATGGATTTGCTGTCGAAGAGGCTTCTGTTGCTCAGATTTGTGTTGATGATTATGTCTCTCTTGAGGGTGCTTGCACCGACTTAGTTATCATGGAGGAAAGCTATGGCTCCCAGTTGCCTATGGCACAACTTACGAATATAGAAGGGCATATTATTTTATGAATACACCCTTACTACTGTTTATTAGGAATATTTAATGAATTCGGCATATTATTTCACATAAGAAGAAATAAGGAAATAATATTGAACTCTCAAATGACTGGGTACGTTTGAATGAAAAATACAAGTTAACTGTAGTTTATACCCTGCCGTTAGAGAGGAAAAGGGTCTTTTAGCCAATAATATTTAAATATAATGATTTAACAAAAAATAGACATAGCCAATTGCAAGGATATCAAACAAAACATTTAAGATGTTTAAAATTATTTCTGATATTTCTTTTTTGTAAGTGGACTTAATATATTGTAAGTTTATGAAAGATATCTGCCCCCATATTTCGGGAGCATTGGATGTAATTTGATTTGATGGTAGTGCTCACTTTTTTTAAGCATATGCACAATATGTTGTATTCTGAACTTAATTCCCGTTTTTAGGCTGCACACACACACACACAATTGTTGTATGGACATACCCTGAATGTACCCAGCCCACTAATATTTTGCCACATCAGCATGCCTTACGTATGTACCTGTACTCAATTCCAATTTGGCAACTTAGCTTTCATTGCATTGTTCAATGCACAAACACAGCAAGGGGACCAAAAAATGTCCCTGTAAGTAGCCTTGATTGGCATACATGCCAATGTGCAAACTAGAGCTGCATCCTTGACCATTTGGTAAAATGAAAAATTTGGAAATAAAAGAAAATTTAAGAAAAATATTTTCAGAACTATAATGATACTTAAAAATGAGAAAATGCAAGCATAAATAATATATCAGCAAACATGGAGGAATAAAACAGTTAAAAACAAAGGTACCTATACAACATCCTTCTTCCCCATCTCATCTATGGCGTCCTACAAAATATTGTATAAAAAACACCTTTGTGCTTTCTTGAACAATCAATAGCTCTCAGGTTAAAATGGATCAGCCTGGAATGTAGCAATGACATTGATAATTAGTCAGTGTTTAATATTTTCCCACCCATCCATTATGATTGAGCATCCTGCCTTCACCCATGTCGCCCTCATCTCCTCTACCATCAAATTGACCCTCAAATATTTTTTCTATAAGAGAAGTTGTCAGTCTGGAGGCACATGTGGGGTACCATCAAGTGCTACCTTCATGAATTCCTCCGGATAATAGGGAGATTGTGCAACATAGAACAAGATGTCATTAGGAAAAAATAATTTGCTAGTGGCATCATTGGCCTCCTCTCTAGTTTTGCTGTTTATCATAGCATCAATCCCCATTGAAGGCTTTCTTTTATCCCTGGACCCTCTCCCATAGGCATATTCATAGGTTGACTCCAATGGCTACCACTCATAGCTCTAACAACAGATTGACAAGAAGAATGAGTGGGGGTGGATATTTCATTGAAGGTTGAAGGCTCTGTAATCTAAAAAGTATGTTCTTATCATCTCTACCTTTTGGTCAAGTGTAAGGCTAAGATAACTCTTCATCTCTTCTCTAGGTAATGTGTAACAAATGTGCATTAACCCCAGTGTAAATCCCCTTTAAACTTCTATTGCATGTGTAGCATACGTAGGGACTTGAGCCATCATAATCTTTTCATTTGTGTATGTGTAGTATAGTCAGAAATTATGCAAGGGTTTTCTTGGAATCGAAGCAATCTTTTAGTGAGCTAGAGGAACAATCAAATTGGCTTTCACCCCTAGTTGAATCCTCTTCATCCATGCCAATCATGCCTCCTCTTAGTTTCCCTCATTTGGTTTAGATGGTGACCCCTAGGCATATGCATATGTTGTCTATACTTTGTTATTACAAACAAAAACAAATCTGAAAAAAAATGCTAACAAAGCCCCCTAAATTACAGGCTCAATTTCAATAGGAAAAAAACCTAAATAAAATGTCATCTTAAATAACCATGATATGTGCCCATTGACCGCTCCTAGTGGCTTCTCATTCCCCTTGAGTGCCTCCTTCCTGTTGGAACAGCTTGCTTCTTTTTTTGAAGAGCTTGCTAAATACTTTCTTTTTCTCCTCCTCTTCTCCAACTTGGCTTGGTTTATGGTTTTGGAGGTGAAAAGAGGTGGCAGGGCCTTTGTGGCCCTTCCCCACTTTGTTTTCTTTTTCTGTTTTCTTAACACTAGCTGTGGGGACACCATTGGGGACAGCAGGATGAGACGCCTTGCCATCCTGGATGGCACCCTCACTGCTTTGGGAATTTCTTGCTTTCCTCATGACAGCAAGGGGGTGTCTCGACTTCCCCCTATTGTCCCAGGGATGGCTAAAGGCGTCCCTGAAAACTGGTGTAATCTTCATAAGCATTTTGAAAATGTCCCCCAGTGCCTGCAACACACCGGATATGGGGGATGATTTCCAGATGCATTTGGGGATGCCTAGGGGACATTTCCTAGCTGTCCTGGTACTTTGAGATCTACTTTTAGTTGATGATTTCATCAGTACACGATGCAGTTAGTATGCTTTTTCTGGTTATCGTGGCTGTTTGGAGTGCACTTAGATTTAGTATGAGCACAATTGATTTGGTGGAAGGATGATTCAAGTTTTAGATTAAGTTATCAGATATGTCTATTGGGCTGCTGTATGCTGTCTCAGTCATGCTTGATATGGTTGCAGGCATTGAAACAACCTTCGTATGTATTTGAAAATTGAGACCAACTTGAATGTTATGGTTGATCAGGATGTGGCTCGTGCACATTTGTTTCTGGATCACACTTTCTGGGCCATTATGGATACACATTTGCATCCATCCATACTGACTTGCAAACCCATGTGGTGATTTGAAATCTGATGTACAGTGAGCCATAAACTTTAAAAAGGCCAGAACAAAACAACTCACTTAATTACCTGCTATTAGCTGGCTGGGCTCTATCGTCTGGAGGCTGCAAATCTGGGTGAAAAATATTATGTCTTTGGCCATTACAGAATTATACTGAAATATGTGAAAGGTCATCCTGGGAGTTGGACAATTATGATCTTCCTCGCTGAGGTGTGAATCACTCTCATTGTACTGTGAGCCACTGATTTCAGGTGCAGGAGACAGAAGTACAATTTTTTTTTTCTTTTTCTTAACTCATGTTTTTAGAAGCATTAGTTTTATAGCTCCTAGATTTAGATTTTATTTATTTATAACACTAAATTTAAGGTACTTGTTTAGTTATGAACTTTTATTTATAAATTATCAATTTAGTACTTTCAATGATAGGTCTTATAAATTTTTATATAGGTTTTTGACTTTAGACTTAAACTATAGATATAAAATTAAAACAGTTCTAAATACAATTTAGCATTTGTTAATCAAATTTATAATTTAGTTTTATAAACCTATATTTACAGGGTTTACCTCTTTATAAATAAAACTTATAATATTAGTTTTTATAGACTTAGGTTTATAAATGAAATTTATAATTTGAATTTTATGAACTTTGATTATAAATTAAATTTAGAATTTAAATTAATAAAGTTACGCTTAATGAATAAAGGTTATAGATAGTTAAGTCACCTAGAAACTCTAATAAAAGGACATACCTGCATACCTTAGTGACTTTATATAGTATAGTATACATAGTTATAAGATTCATACTCGGCTTGGACTCAACGAATTGAAAAACCGTGAATATAGAGGCTGTAAAGGATTTACAGCTTTTACCATGTGCCCTTTAATAAATCAACTTTAAAGACATAATAAGCTAATCAATTAGAAGCTACTTTGATTACATACACATATATATTTATCAAATGAGTTATTAAAGACATAACAAACTTATCAATTAGAAGCTACTTTGATCACATACACAAGTATACATTGATCAAATGAACACAAAAGTCGATTTGAGTTGAAGTAAACAAATGTTTTTAAATATACAAATATTCCCAAATGTTTAGGTGTACAAGACTCATGGATTATGATATCCATGGCAACAAAAACAAAAATCACAACATGGAGTCATGAACTATGCTAGAGAGGAGCTTGTATCACTCGGCCCAACATCACTAGCTTTTTGTTGGGTCATGTGCTTATATCTTAGACAAGTCTACAAATGTTGCCACAACCATAAGAGCATTATTTGGGATTTAATTGGGAAAAATTTGAATGAATAAAAAATGTTGCTTTTCCATTTGGCATGGCCTAAAACGAGTTTTATTTTTTGCTTTTTAAAACTAGAGTGGGGATTTGGGGGCGACAGCCCAAGGGGGTTAGGGGTAGCACCCCTCGCTAGGTCTAGGGGCAATTCCTACCACCAAGTTCAAACTAAAGCCTATGAGACCACACAAACCTTCATGGTGCATGTTATTTTTCAAAATTTTATTACATTTAATCAAGCTTTAAGAGTCCTCCAAAACCCTTCAAAAACTGAGTGTCAAAGTAATAAAATAATAATTAGGGCTTAATTATGTTTGTTGGTTTTTGTTTCAACAGATTGTATTTGTGACTTCAATTCTCTTTATTATTCTTGCTTGTTCTTGCAAATGAAATGAATATCATTTTGAAGTGTTACAAGATCATTTTACGTGTTTTAGGTTTAAGCATTTTGATTTCTTGTAGTTTTCCGCTTAATTGTCATGGCCGAGTTTTGCAAATGAGGCCCGTAGGCTTTGGCGAGTCAGAGTTTGACCAAACTCATTGGGTACTTGGGTCCCAAGTCCTTGGGCCTCAGTTCGCTTTTCCTATAGCAGGACTTGTTGAGTCTAGGTGAGCCTTGACAAGTCTTGTAACTATGATAATATAGCAGGATTTTTATTTATTTATTATTCTTAACTAGGAGAATTGAGAACCACATATTACATCTATATACTGATACAAGCAAAATCTCTCTTTAACTATCGGGCAAGCAACTTTCCCCTTGTCTACAATGTAGCTGGTGTTTGAGTACACAACTATAATTCATGTCTTTCAACAGTTTAACTATTCAACTTACACATCGAGGGCAGGATTTTTATTCATTTATTCCCCTATTCTAATCTTATTATATGCTTCTTGTACCCATGCCCTTAATTTATGTTTAATACACTTACAATTTGGGTAAAATTAACTGGACTCATATTAAATGGCTACTTAGTTTTGAGATGTAAATGTCTCATGCATTGTTGTTTTAACATCTTGGATTATAGTTCTTAGTTTAAATTTAGCTTTCTAGTTTATTATAGTTCTTGCTTGGTTTGAATTTTAGCTTTCTAGTTATATGATTGGTGTTGCAGATGGTGTTCTAATGGGGCTTTGTTATGACTAAGGGTTTGTCGCTTTAAGATTATTTTTTGTCGATTTAGTTTATTATAGTTCTTGCTTGGTTTGAATTTTAGCTTTCTAGTTCTATGATTGGTGTTGCAGATGGTGTTCTAATGGGGCTTTGTTATGACTAAGGGTTTGTCGATTTAAGATTATTTTTTGTCGATTTAGTTTATTATAGTTCTTGCTTGGTTTGAATTTTAGCTTTCTAGTTCTATGATTGGTGTTGCAGATGGTGTTCTAATGGGGCTTTGTTATGACTAAGGGTTTGTCGATTTAAGATTATTTTTTGTCGATTTAGTTTATTATAGTTCTTGCTTGGTTTGAATTTTAGCTTTCTAGTTCTATGATTGGTGTTGCAGATGGTGTTCTAATGGGGCTTTGTTATGACTAAGGGTTTGTCGATTTAAGATTATTTTTTGTCGATTTAAGATAATTTTTTCCTTCTTAATGTTGCTATTGATTTCTTTCCTATTATGAATTCACATGATTATGTTATGTTTTAATGTAGGTTTTATTTTCATTTTGTGGGTCTCTTCTGTACTGAGTCTTTTTTTGGGAAGGTTGGATTATGCTTGTTGGGCACGTTCCCACATTGCCCTATCATTTCTTTTTTTTTTGGATAAAGGGTAAAAGCTAGGGTTTTTAAAGGGCCCAAAACCTTGTACAAAATCATAGAGATAGCAACATGACAACTCAAAAAAGAAACCAACAGCAAACAGGCCTGCAAACTGAACTTGGTCACAGAACCAAAAAAATAGTCAGTAGAGACCTAGTTGACAGTCAACCGACAATCATTCCCAGATCAACAACAAACAGGCATGTGAACCGGATTAGGTTACAGAATTAAAAACAATCAGTAGAGATCTAGCTGACGGCTAGTCTACGATAATTTCCATCTAACTTTCTTTCAAAATTTATCTTTACCGTTTGTAACAATTGTCCATTTACTTGGACAACCATCTTCATCCCTTTGCAAACCAAGGGGAAAATGTCCTTAGGGTACTCTAAATTGCATCTACTGGAATGCCTAAATTATAAATATAGATCCCTCCCAAACCTTGAAAACCCGCAGCGCATGGCCTCCTATACTCTTTTTTGCTTTTTGAGGCAAACTAGGAATGTTCACTTCCTGCAAGATGAACATCAACAAGTAATAAAACATGCTCCACCTTAGTGCTATTGAACACCTCCATGCTTGACAAAATTGAACTTCACGAACCTCAGGATTAGACTGCATAACTGAATCCACAAGCTCCACAGAATACAAGTCAGAAACAGGTTGCTTTTGTAGCCCCTCATACTTCCCCTCTATCGCCATGCCATAAGAGCATCTTGCTTCATCCATGGGTGAGATTACTTCTTCCAAGACCTCTGAGAACATCTTTTTAGTGTCTCAAACAATTTCCTGATCAGACAAGTCATCTATCTGTGAATCCATGACTGATTCGTTCTTCTGATTTGGTTGTCCTTGGGCAAAGTAAACAATGTCAACTAATTCTTCCAGGTGGTCTTGCATTGACATGTCTAGCGACTCCTATATTTGATCTTCCTGTACATTCATTAGGATAACATCTCCTTCATCAATTTGAATATTGCCTATCTTTTGTTACTTCCTACTTTACACACAGGAAATAGACCTATGCCCAAGCTTTAGGCAAAATTAACAGAAACTAGGGGAGTTATCATATTCAATAGCTTGAATCTAGTCCCCATATTCTGATGAAAGCTTGATTGAGGCCTCTACATAAACATAAAATCGAGCATATAAAAACCTTTTCTTGGACTTCGTGAAAGGATCAAAGGCAATGAGGTGCCCAAAGGACTTGGCAATCCCCCTCATTATTTCTTCGTCCCAAAACTCAAGTGGAAGCCTAGGTAGCTTCACCCAAGTGGGGAGAAAGTTTATATTCTCTTTACCTGGATCAAAACCACGGTTCCATTTTCTCAAGAAAAACTCTGCTTTCCCAATGAACCATAGTCCTCTCATCAAAATTCTAGACAATCTTCTTGATTAGAAAATGAGATCAGAAAAAAATTCTTTCAACATGGCAGAGATTTCCTCCTAGCCCTTCAATGCCCATTTTCTTTCAGCCCACCTTCTATGCATCAATATTTGGTCTTGATCCCATAAACTTGCCAATTAGAGCATTTTCCATTATGTGAGAAGATCTCTTCACAACACGGTCAGGAAGAATCAGATGGAAATTGTCCAAGTACAACGGTTCTAGAGGAGTGATACTTGGTGGGCTAGGAAAAGCCCTACCTAGAACTCTATCAGCCCATGTAAGAGGGGACTGGACACTAGAATTATTTTCCGCATGGCCTCGAAACACAAACATTTTCACCTGTTCCCAAGTCACCTGAAATGAGAATATCTCATCCAGCCTTGACCTCTTCGACCTTAACCTCTTTTAGATCTACATTATAGTTGATCAACTCCTCCTCTAGAACAAACGCATCACATGAACTCTTGCTAGAAATACAGTAGGGGCCAATAGAAATGGGAGGGAGCCAACACCTAAACCGAAGCCCTAGCCTCAAACCAGGGGAAACGATGTTTGACTGCACAATATGCCTCTTGCCAAGACCAGACACCTCTTGACAGAAGCCAAACAATTCGAGAAACCCCTTCTAGAAGTAGGAGCAAGCAAATCCATGCCTTCCATAAGACATGCCTCATGCTATAAATCTACCAGTCTTACTTTTTCCTCCTCGTACGGAGATTTGAAGTTGTCATCCTCTGCTTCATTGTCAACATCATCTTGATCCCCCTTATGACAACTGTCTCTGCTTCTCAACCATCACCTTTCTCACTCGAAGCCATCTCCCCAATATTAGAGGAATTATGTTCAAAGCTTTTTTCATCTTCAACAGATTGCCTACCATTTCATTGTAAAGAAGCATAGCATTTCATATAATTAAGAAAATAAATCAATTTTTGCGGAAAGAGAGACAAAATATAGGTCATGGTTAATTGTTAGCATTGTACTTCATGTAAATTAAATACTTTTTGCTTAAAAAGAGACTAAATATATAGGTCTGCGTTAATTGTTAATTATATATATTCCTAAAAATAAGATTTGAATGTGTACTACAGGGCTTAAATTTGACAGTCAACCTTGCCTGTCAAGCAATTTTTTTATGACAGTCATCTATTCAATGGTGCCTTTAAAATACTATGACATATTTTAGTATAAGTAAATTATATAAAAACCAAATATACATATCATAATCCTATATAAATTTTGACAGTTTATCCAAAATCTCTCCTTTCATATGATACGGTCTTTTCAGAATTTCAATTGTATTTTACAGCTAAAATGCCTACATACAGCTATACAACTGTCACATTTAAGCCCTGGTGTTCTATTATCTTCCCTATTTGTTCCTTTTGATCAAATGTCAAAGCAAAAACATTGTAGCGTTAATTATGAGCACAACGTGAACATAACACTTTTTTGATCAATGTATGCAAACATAATTAATTAATTATGATTGTGAAGGGAATGCTGATAAATTGAAGTAGCTTAACGAGCTTGTTTGGTTTTCAAAGAATTTGATTTTGAAAAAGCCTAGTTTATTTCATTATGTTCAAGAAATAAAAAGTGATTGATGTATAGATGTGATGTGTTTGTGATAAGATAACAATAAAGATGTGGGAAATCTAAGAATACTTAGAGTTGTTCTAGTGTTAAATGGATTCACTTGTCTTATAATTATGTCGAGAGGTGTGTCCTACAATGGTAGTAGGGCACAGAATCTCATGTCATAACCATGTATGTAAAAACTTGTTGACTGTTTTGTACATCAATTTAATAATAAATAATATTAGTAATGTCATTTAATTAAAAAAATATTTTATTACTGATGCCTTATTAAGTAGGAAAATAACAAAACAATATATAAGGTACAAAATATATTAAAATTGATGTGTTTGAACTTTTTTCAGTTAATTATGTTATAATTGTTTGCATATGTTGTATTATTTGTTTTATTACTATGGAAAAAAAAACTCTTAAAAATAAAACAGTTCTTAAATTAAAAATAAATTCAATAATGTCTAGAATAGTATAGTTCTTGAATAAATGTCAAAATAAAATAGTGTGTTTTTTCTTATCTATCTACTTACCCATTTATGTGCCCATCCATCTAAATGATATTTATATAGAAAAATAAAATAACTTTTATAAAAAAAGTCAAAAGTAAATGATTGGTTTTGGTTACATTTTGAAAACTTATGTATGGTTTTTATAATTTATTGCATTACTCTTGAAAAATAAAACAGTTCTTCAATAAAAGATAAAGTAAATAATATCTAAAATAAAATAACTCAAGTGAAAATTAAAGTGATTAATGTCTATATATTTTAATTTGTCTTCTACCTATTTGTGTCAATGTGAGTATTTAGATAAATATTAAAAATTGATACATTTTAATATTATGAGGGAAAATACTTTCTTTATATCAATTTAAGATAATTAAAGGAATGCACACAAGTATACAAATTTCAACCTAGATGAATTCATAATAGTTGCAAATATCTCTTGATGTCTTTTAGATAGATGTATTAAAGATATCTATACTAGTTATTGCTAATATAAATGAAAAAAAGTCATTACTATATTATAGATTTTATCATTGGATGCTAAAAAAGTCATGAATTAAATATAAAAAAACTTTTTTTTTTCAAAATTTTAAACTTAATGAAGAGAATAACTAGACATTCTTTGAGGTGTAAAGATTCTACAAGTCTTAGCAATAATACTACCAAAGTAAATGTTGAGCTAATTAGGCATTATGGGGGTGGGCATAATAAGTAACGCTAAATTATCACAATAGATAACAAAATTTGAAGGTCACTCGAACATGATCATTGGTGGATGCCATGTTGAATGAAGTTTGGGATAAGCAAATATTTTTATAGAATGAGTTCATTGCTTGTATAACAAGAGTTATAAAGCAACCTAGTCATTGCTTATAGTTTTAAGGGTGAGTTGGGACAAAATAATTGTTTTAAATATGTAGTAATGCTCTTATGTCTTATAATTTGTAGCAGTGCTCAATATCAAGAGTAAATTATTAACATGTTAACATCACTTCCTATTTACTAATTTAATTATGCTCACTATTCTAATAACCATAATCAAACACAAAAAAAAAGCAAATGTGACCCTAGCATTGACCTAATGTGTTTTTGATTAAGGGGTAAAGCATGTTTTGAAAGGATCTGAAAGCCGTTTACAAATGCAAGGTGACAACTACCATACAGACAACTACCATGCAAGTTGCACAACACAATTGTAGCCAAACTGTCACAAAGAACAACCTAACAACCCACAAAACCAATGGGTCAACTTCCTACACAACGTTGGACCCTATCATAGCAATCCTCACCCTTGTCCCAATATGAGATTTCGATTAAAAATTAGGAAGACCAACGAAGGAGTTACCAAAAACTGGGTTTGGAGGAGTGCCATCAGGGATCAAGGTCTCTTTTGTTGTGAAAGGGGAGATTTTTATAATTAAGTGGTTGAGTCCAAGGCCTATCCTCCACCATTAGGACAATATCTCTTGGAAGAGCTTTGGAGATGTCGATGTGCACTAGTAAATGAACATAGATAGAATGGCCGATGTTAGCAGAAGTCGAATCCACCTTCAGAAAATGACCAGTAACATTGCCAATAGCCTCGAAACAAGAATAATCTTAGAATTGGAGGAGATTGGGCATTTTGACCCAACCTGGCAAAATATTGAGAGGTTCTAAAAGAGGGTTAAAGGAGGGAAACCATGACTTGAGTGAAAGGGAATGCTCGCCCCACATCCATAATTTGCCATCCAATACCATATCCTTGTCAGCTGAAGATTCATAGGTTGTTATAAAAAACCCTCTTACACAAGGATAAATCTCTATTTTTTCCTCAGTGAGAGGCCTCCAAGACTCCAAGACCCATTGAGGCAGGCGAAGAAGAGGGCCACAAGTGGTTAAATATGCTAATTAGGGCTTGATGAGCATAAACTTCTTCATTGTTAATCAACGCTTGTCCAAAAACCATGATAGGGGAGGATTGAGAACAAGAGAGGAGTTGGACCTTACTACGTGAAGGAGTGTGAGAATCCAATCTTGACACAGAATGTATAGCCTTCGCACCAACTATGGCCACATAGGACAACAGGGAACCACGATCCACGACCCTTGCCCTGTCGCACTGTCCAAATGGGGAGACCCACCAACCATAATCATGCCTTTTGCAGCCAAGGAATCACATACAAGAGAAATCATGACTTGCACGTTTTCATTCATGTCACATCCAACCATAACCTTGTTGCTGAAAATGAAGCCAGGGAAATTGGGAAGAAAAACTAGTATTGAAGATTCAATCAAAACATGAGAAATGAGGTTGAATTGATGTACTTGCATTAGGAGTTTGAGGGGTATATAAAGGGAAATTGAGCAAACCGAATTCCCAATTTTGGAGGGAAGGTTTGTTCAAATTTCTTAACAAACTTTGAGAAAGCTTGAGAAGAAACTAACTCTCTAACTAGCAACTCTCCACATAAGCAAGATTAACCTACAAGGGTAAAATAAAACCCGTAGTAAAATAAAACCCGTAAATGATTATTTTACACCAACAACCCCTCTTAATCACAGCTAAGGTGGGGACAAAAGATTGGGTCCTGACAACAAGGCTTGCTAAGGTACCCAAGTACGATGCAACTATCACAAAGTCGAGAAAGGGAGAAAACCCAATGGGAAAAAACTCCCCCCCAAAAGAGAGAAAAGAAGAGAACTAGAAGACCCTTCCTGAAGAGGATGAACTCTCTAAATGCTGATCAACTACTCCAGGTGATGTCTTGCTAGAAGAATCTCTGGATGCTCTCTGAGAAGCGTCATTGGAATCTCATGTAGCAAGATGCAAGAACAACTGCTAGAAAGAATCTTTGGATGCTCTTTGTGAAGCATCTGTAGAATCTCATGTAGCAAGAGGTGCAGGAACAAAAGAATTGTCAGAAGAGTAAGATGTGTCTGCTGCAAAGAACTACTGGAAGCTCATGAAGAAGTGACACACAACTTTGAAGTAGCAACAAGTACTGTAGAAGTGCCATCTAGAAAGGAAAAAATAACTCTACAAACAAACAAGAGATGTTTGGTAGAAATTAGTTCAATGACCCTGTTGCACAAAATACAAGGAATCTCTTAGAGAAGCAACACTAAGCTGTGAAGGAGCAACATGTGATGACAGAGTAGTATCCATATCAGATGAGTGATCAGGTCTGAAGTGAGAAAATGTGAAGTCATGGGAGAAGTGGCAAATCTTTCCTACTGCAACAATTTCTCTTCTATGAGAATCTCTAATCAATGCTGAAGTGGACGCAAACTCAACTGCCTTTCTTGAACAAGTGTTTTGATATACATAAAGTAGATTTTTTGTCAAGTTAGGAATGAACAAGACATTATGGATATATCCATTACTTATCTGTAATGTTCCTTGTCCACAAAAATATAATAATAGTCATCTATCAAGATTTTGGAGGTGTCTGAAGGATAGAGTGACATGAAAACTTCTGAGTAAGGAGACTTATGATCGGAAGCACTAGAGTTAAGAACCCATCAATTTATCTCAGAATCTGAAGATGCCATAGGAAGTGAAAGAAACACAAATACACCCCCTTGATTCAGTAGTAGAAACCCCCCCAAAATTTGGTACTTTATAATATTAGTGCTTTTTACAATGCAAATAGGTCCAATAGATGGAAATGTGAAAATATGAACTTTTGAAAAAAATGACACTCGATTTCGAGCTACCAATCAAACAAGTTTCTCGTAAAAAAGACCTATTTAAGTACATATGCACTAAAGAGTAGAAAAATGCACTATGGCGAGAGTGGACCTACCCTTCCAACCACTCATTGGAATCGACAAGGAGAGAAGAATTCAATGGTTTTCCTTGTGAGGGGGTATTGGCCTCCTGCCAAACCAGACCTCACCCTTTGTCTTTGTCAGGCAAAAAATACAATGGTTGTTTTTAAACCATTAATCCCATAAGGAAAGTTGCCCCAAATTTTATATGCCCCCTGATGGGACTTTGATAAAATTTTCTTGGCTTCTAACGTCAAATCTAAAAGTCCTTTGCTGGGTTTAGTGTTGAAAATGTTGAGGAATATTGTCTTTAGGTCTAAAACCCTAAACCCTAGGGGTTTATACACATGTCGAAAATACTTTTGTTATATTTTGCAGTTGACCGCTTGATGCCTGCTGCCGTTCGTTATGTCATTTCTTTGTGTCTATGGTACCATTTAGCCACCGAACCCTTCCTTTTGCATTACCGCTTATTGCCCGTGCGCAAGTTCTTTAATGTGTCTTATGTTTTGATCTTATCTCGAGCCCCTTAATTGAAATATGGCCTACCTGTTTCCTAGTACAGCAATGTTGTTCTAAAGGCACGTGCCTTGTTTTATTTTTAAAATGTTTGCCCTCGACCCCATAAGTATTAAAGTATTGTAAAATCCACGGATAAAAATGAGGGACGACACATGGCATGTTTTCATTGCTTTTCTCTATTCCGCAGATCATTCAGTATAGTTTTATTTGAGACTGGAACCGCGGGAAGTTGCCGCATGTCTGTTTTGGCCGCTGACTGGACAAGGGATGATCGCCATAAATATGTGACAGGTTCTCTGTGGTGTGCGAGGAACTTAAAAGGGAGGTTTACTATGTGCCACGCGGCACGATCTGGAGGGTTTTCACCATTCCGCGGACCCTCATCTATGTTTTGATCTCAGAGCCGCGGAATTGCGGGAGGCCGCCACGTGGACAAGGACGAGTCATCTCCTTCGTCGGTGTGCCTTTCTGCTGATGTGTGCAAGTGGTTACAACTGGAATGTTTTCATTGGCCCGACAATTTCTCAAGGGCAAGTCGAATATCTACAAATCTTCTTGATGAATTAGCGCAGCTGGATCAACTCTTTTTCTCTACTATCAATGGCCCATGTTCAAAATTTGGCAAACAGTTAATTGTAAAGTCTGGTTCACACGAGCTGAGATTAATGGCGGACAAGACAACTTCCAGGCCTAGAATTAATGACTCTCTCCATAAAGGCCCTAGTTCAAGCATTATGAAGAACTACCTAAGCATTTGGAGCATCGAAAGAAGAAAATATGCAGCCATCTAGAGCTTGTCTATGTCGACACAAGTCTTTAAAGTTGGAATCCAGTAAGTCTTCTGTGACATTATATCCTTTGCATTGGTATTGTCTGTAATTGCACTCTGAAGGTTTGTTTCAAGTCTAGGGTACCTTTGTATGTTACAATTGCCCTGAACTTTGCCCTAGTTGCTGTCTGCATTTTTTGAAAAGATAAACCCTAGAACCGTAGAAGTAACCCTTGTCTCTGAAGTCAAAATTGTAAAATGACTCCTCCACAAGCTCGAACTGCTTCCTCTTCTCAAGGCTGGGCCTTGCATGAAGACCTTGTGGTTCAACTCCTTGGTTTGTCAGGACAGAAGATTAAGGTTCATGGCCCTGGTGCTGTCGAGGGTTTGGTAGATGAATTCCATGGGTGTAGGGATGCTGAGATCCCAATTGGAGGATGTCCATTATTTTTCCATTGACATGGCAAAAGGAGTTTGCCTTCACCAGTCTCAAATGTATGGAACTATGACTTGGGCAAATTGATAGTGCCAAACATCTTCATGGACATTGATTTGTTGAGAGCCATAGCTGCAAATTATGATGAAATTAATAAGGCGATAAGGACTACTCGTGGTGCAATTATGGTACAAATCAACAAAGCTTCTATTTCTGAGATTTTCTTGCTTAATCTTGCTACTTGCAAGCCCATTGATTTTGATTACTTCAAGCAGAAGTATCAACAGGACAAAAGTAGTTATAGAGTAGTGTGGCTACCTAGACAAGGTTGAAAGGTGTCAGGGGAAAAGACATTTAGATTCCCACCAGTGAAATTGTGCTAGGTTTTGGGGGCAGACAAGTTAGAGAGAGTCCCCATCCCTTACTTATATATGATTTGTGATATTTGGCATGTATTGTTAAATGATGAATTTGATTATGCTACATATCTTGCTAGTGCAATATACAAGGGACTAAGTGAAATCAAAAGGGGACTGTAAGATGTGAAGTTTTGGTGGTACTTCTTGTTATGCCACATGCTCTTGTATACAAGCAAGATAGAGTGGGGTCCTGCTTTGAAAATTTGTGATAAAGATGGAAAAGGAAATCAGCTCCCAATCCAGTATTGGACTCATGTATGGGACATGCATTGCAAGAAATCCAACTACATCACATTCAGAAATCATTTTGCTAGCAAGGTATTGTCATTCTTACATGGACCGGTGGATAGGATACCCAAGAAAATTATGGATTTCTTAAGGCCCTTGGAAAGAAGGCCAGATCTGGGTATTCAACACAATTGGGGAGATTTCTTTCTCCACTCTGACTGCACAGTCCTGAGAATCTATAGAACCCCAGTAGGACCCCATGTCCTACCAAGGTTTGTGCCTTTAAGAATTGGTTTTTTGGAATTTATTTGGTAGCTAGCTGAGGCAGATATAGCACATTTGGCTAATTAGAGGAAGGGCTCTTTCTTCCCCTATCTGATAGTCTTCTTTGACTTCAGGATGAATAAAGAAAGTTGTGAGAAGTTATATGATAAATTCAAAACTTTTAGGATGAGGCAAGAATAGGCAAGGAATTGTGACCCTGAAGGTTTTATATGTAACCTTAGGAAGAGCATCAGAAGATCTCTATTCAGTCATTGCACTTATTTCTCTGAAGATATGATAAGGAATCTCTTGGATGAAAATAAAGTAAAGGAGAGAAAGGTAAAATGAACAACCTTTCTAAAAATAGAAGGTGACAAGAAAAAGAAGGATGCTTCCTACAAAGGAGCATATGCAGAGATTCGGGATCCAATTATGAGAATTTAAACTGTTTGGAATAACATTGATAGGATAATTGGTAAGGCTCCTCCAATCTAGGAAAGAGCAAAGGGTAAGGCTCCAATCATGGAGGAGAGGCCCTCACATCAGCCTTCTGGTTATCCTTCTATCTATTCTTTTAAAAGGAAGCCCAGAGGTGTAACAATTGGTAAGAAAGCTCCACTATCTCCTCCATCTGTGAAATAGGGCCCCCCTTCTCCAATGAATGTAATTGATTTGGATTTCCCTCGAAAGGAGCCATTTCCAATTAGAGAGTAAAAAGGGAGGAGTCTCATTGGTTGACTATCCAAATGATGAGGATGCCTATGAAATAACTAGAGAGCATGTGATCAACACAATGCCTTCTCCTTAGAGATTGAAGATGTACAACCACCCCTTGATAGAATAACTAAAAATATCATGAGGGGAAGAGATAATATAGATGATGTATGTTGGGAATTAAGGTGTCTCAACCTTGGTAAATTCCTTGTATTATTTCATTGTATTTATTTATTTATTACCTACTGTGTAATTAGGATGCAAATCCTATGTTGTCATGTTGTGGGAGTTGGCACGATGATGTGTCATCCTATATGGAAGATGACAAGTTGTAATTTTGTCCTGACATGAGGAGATAGGCATTCCACCTAGTGATAGGAATATTTTGCCATGTGTCGGCATCTTGGATAGTGTGTAAGGGAATATTGATTGAAACGGTTATGACATATTCCTATGACAAATCTATGACATGTAAGAGTTAGAAATGGAAGATTCTATGACAGGTGAAGAGATGTGTCGAGAAGCATCTTTGAAAAAGGCATCTTTGGGCATCCCAAGGAGGGTTATGACATGTTGTAAGAGAATATGCTATTTATAGCCTGTTTATGATAGATTCTCTTACAGCTGTAAGATATGTCAGTATGCCGGATTCTATGACGGGTGTAAGAGTCGTAAGAGAATCTGGCATT
Source organism: Cunninghamia lanceolata (assembly GCA_027924645.1). Taxonomy (NCBI): domain Eukaryota; kingdom Viridiplantae; phylum Streptophyta; class Pinopsida; order Cupressales; family Cupressaceae; genus Cunninghamia; species Cunninghamia lanceolata. The sequence goes on from BSBN01000835.1 coordinate 2,319,466, forward strand.
ACCCAAATTGGGAATAGGCAACCTCTTTGGGATGGGGTGACTTGACAAGTGTCAGGAACATCTTACAATGTTGGACAAGTGTCCATAGACGTGGGTTTTGGGCCATGAGTCCATGTTGGACGCCCATCCCAAGATAGAGCCATTTTTGCCTTGTATTTTCTTTATAAATAGGTGCTTTGGAGAGGAGATGTATTATGTGATTGACAAGTACTGTTATGCTGTCGGATTGTCTCTAGATATGAGTGTCAAAGACTCCTGCAAGAGCATTGGCTTTGTGACTGTATTGTAACCTTCATTGTTTACGAAATACATTTGAGCTGTGTTTTGGAGTGTGGGGTTTTTTACCCATAAGGGTTTTCCCCACGTATATCTTGTCTCTCTTTTCTCTTACATTCTTGTGTATGTGTTTGCTGCAATATCTCTGTTAGTGGGTTAACATTGTTGTAACTGTAAAGATTAAAATAAATTTGCACTCATCTCTCCTCATTAGATTAGTGTAGGAAGCAATTTCTGCACACCTAGCTTCCTTTCAGTTGGTATTAGAGCTTGATCACCTTTGGTCCTAGTTGTTGGGTAGGAGTTTTTTGAGCTAATCTTAGGTTTAGTGGGAGCTTTGTGCAGAGCATTTTGTAATCTTGTTGCAGGAAAAGAGATACAAATCCTATGTTGTCATTTTGTGGGAGTTGGCACGGTGATGTGTCATCCTACATGGAAGATGATAAGTTGTAATTTTGTCTTCACATGAGGAGATAGGCGTCCCACTTAGTGGTAGGAATATTTTTCCATTTGTCGGCATCTTGGATAATGTGTAGGGGAATATTAACCGAAACGGTTATGACATTCCTATGACAAATCTATGACATGTAATAGTCGAAAATGGAAGATTCTATGATAGGTGAAGACATGTGTCGAGAAGCATCTTTGGGCACCCCAAGGAGGGTTATGACATGTAAGAGAATATGCTATTTATAGCCTATTTATGACAGATTTTCTTACAGCTATAAGATATGTCAGTATGACGGATTCTATGATGGGTGTAAGAGTCATGAGAGCATCTGTCATTACCCAAATTGGGAATAGGTGACCTCTTTGGGATGGGGTGACTTGACAAGTGTTAGGAACATCTTACAATATTGGACAAGTGACCATAGGTGTGGGTTTTGGGCCATGAGGCCATGTTGGACGCCCATCCCAAGATAGAGCCATTTTGCCTTGTATTTTCTTTATAAATAGGTGCTTTGGAGAGGAGATGTATTATGTGATTGACAGGTAGTATTATGCTGCTAGATTGTCTCCAGATATTTGTGTCGAAAACTCCTGCAAGAGCATTACTTCTGTGACTATATTGTAACCTTCATTGTTTACGGAATACATTTGAGCTGTGTTTTGGAGTGTGGGGTTTTTTACCCGTAAGGGTTTTCCCCATGTATATCTTGTCTCTCTCTTCTTCTGTCTTACATTCTTGTGTATGTGTTTGCTGCAATATCTCTGTTAGTGGGTTAACATTGTTGTAATTGTAAAGATTAAAATGAATTTGCACTCATCTCTCCTCATTAGATTAGTGTAGGAAGCGATTTCTGCACACCTAGCTTCCTTTCAATGTAAGAGAGCTAGCCTGCTCTAAATTCATGGAGGATGATCAGTTTGTGAAATCCTAGGAGTTTGCTGACTTTATATGGAGATGCAAAAGGGATGAATATAATAAGAGATTAGAAGATGAGAAGACCTAAAACCTCCAAGATTCAGAAGAGCAGATTTCTCAGCGGGTGTTGGCACAAATAAAAGCTGAAACAAAGGATATCATCTTTGAGGAGGGAAGGCATATGGTTAGAGAAAGTGGCATTCTTTTGCTCCATAGATGGGATATTGATTCTGCTATTGCCCTGACACTATAAGAAGACATGATATAGAGGTTTTCTTTTTTGAGGATGAGGCTGCTGCAACATTATCTGGTGCAGGGTTTATCCCAAAGTGGGAAACCCTAGCAATTTGGGCTCTAGCCCCTAAAACTAACAAACCATCAGTTGCTGAGCCTAATCAGGATTTGAGGGGAAGTTTGATTATCAAAAGAGTATCTGACACCCCTGCTTTGAATAAGCAACAATGGCAGTAGAAGTTGCCAAATTTAGCAAGGATACTATTGAAGCATTACAAAAGAAATATGACAAGCTCTTGGAAGAGCATACAATTGTGGTATAGGAGTACAATAGATTGAATGCCATGGAAGTACAGATGCAATAACAATTACAACAAGCAAAAACCATGCCACCGCATCAACCATGATAACTCCAACAACTGAAGCTCCTCCATCGACTGAAATAGTGGTATATACAGGTTCAATGATTGCTAGTTCCTCTATAGCTCCACCTCTTAAATAAGATGAGGAAAAGGAAAAACTCTTGGAGCAACTTGGTGCTTATGAAGAAATCTTAATGAATTACAAAGAGGATCAGCATGAGAATAATCTAAATCTTGTTTCTAATTTCTTGGGACACCTCATGGGTAAGGTGATGAAGAAGGTAGAAATTGCCCACAAAAATTATTTTCAATTATCAATGACAACTATCAACATTGCAAGTGACAAGGCAAATGATCTACCCCTAATGAGTAAATGGATTCCAAGACTTAGTTTGTTGCTTGGAATGTGTAAAGGATCTGCACATGAACTAGATAAACCAAAGGAAATTCTTCCTACTTATAAGATGGTCAAGGAAGCTGGGGAGCAATAGGGATTCTTGGAGCAATTGGAAGGAAATATAGAGGAGAGGATCAAGGAGTATGATAAAAAAGATATGAGGCTCATACCAAAACTCAAAAACGATAATGGAGAGATAAAACCCTATGGGATATGGAAGGCTCAATTTGAAGGTATTATTCCTGTTGGCACCTTCAAATTTTGGCAAAATTTGAAGTGCCTATGGTAAAGGAATTGATTGCAACACTCATAAATACACTTGTAAAATCTGTTCCAGTAGCTTACTTTGGAGGATCATAACTTGAAGCCTATTTGCTTTTATGCATTTGCCATATGTAAGTGTGTACGTTTGATTTTAGCTTAATATGATCAGATTTGACAGGGTTTTGAAGCACCAAGTTGGAGGGTTTTGGAAGAGTTTGTGGTCTGCACATTATTAGATCTGCCAGGGTGGTCAACTTTGGAGGTTAATATTTACAAGCTAGAAGATTGTCATGACGAACCAATTGGTGCTTGCAATTGTCCCCATGTTAACATGCTTCTATGTCCATTTTCCAAGCCCCAGTACCTTGTTTGATATTTTGTCAAAGTCAAAAGCAAATGGAGTTTTCACATTTTTGATGTCTACATTTTCAGAAGGTTTCAAAGGGGTCACCTTTGACCTATAATACATTGTGAAGGAAGTGGATTGGAAAAAATCCCTTCTGCACATGTGTTCATTGGGCCTAAATGAACTATTTTCCCTAGTGGAAGCTTCTTGGGAAGAGATCTAGTATTTTTTCAAGGTGGTGATTTGGTGAGTTCTAATTGGTTTTTGACATGTGTAGTGTCAGAAACAGCTAAGTGAGCTACTTTGGGCATTAATATCTTTTAATCTTGATGGCATCATGCAAATCTGTTTGACGACCTTGATCCCATATCATCAATCAACATGTTAGTACATTTTCGTGGCTCCAGGAGAATGTTTGATCAATTTTCCAGGGTGATTCTAGAGGCTAACCGACTTATTTTGGTCACAATGCAAGATGTCAGAAAGCAAATTCTGATGACTACCCACTTTAGTTTGGAATGCATTTCAGATTTTTGATGGAATGATTGTGAGAGATAAGGTGTCATGGAATTTGATTATTAGGGGTTGTGCTCAGAATGATTATGGAGAAGAGACCTTTAAGCTCTTTGTGCTAATGCGAGATGCAGGTATCAGATTGGATGATTAAACATTCACTAGTGTGCTTAGAGTATGTGCTAAGATGGGAGCTTTGCAATAGGGTAAAGAGGTTCACAGACATATAACTAGAGTAGGATTTAATTCAAATGCATTTGTGGCAAGTGCCCTGGTTAATATGTATGCCAAATGTAGCAATATGAAACATGTTCACAATGTCTTTGTTAAAGTATGTAATGGAAATATGAATTCTTGGAGTGTAATGGTAGGAGGATATGCTTTCAATGGTTATGGTGAGAAAGCCCTTAAGCTTTTTGAAGAAATGCACCAGCTCAGTATGGATATAGATGACTTTGTTCTTGCAAGTGCATGTGCCAACCGAGTAGCTCTGGATGAAGGCAAAGAGGTCCATGGCTACGCAATAAAAAATGGATTTGAAATGAATATTTTTGTAAGAAGTTCTCGTGTTGATACGTATTCAAAATGTGGGAATGTAGAGGAGGCGGTAGACATGTTTTAGAAAATGCCCAAACAAAATGGTGTTTCATGGCAGGCCATCAAAGTCTCTATGCAACCATCATAGAATATGGAATAATCTTTCAAAGACTCCAGCACAACTTAAGAATCAACATAGAGAAGGAATTCAAATGGTATAAGTCATGATATTCATTGTACAATAAATCTACACTCCAAGAAACATGGCACAATCATTTAGAGTCTACACAGTAGCTATCTTCATCACACAGGTCCAAGTCTAGGTGTAAACCTTGCAAACAATGTACAACTCCATCATTTAAATTGCAATCTCTTGTGCTTAGGCATCTAAATTCAATACCAAAAGAAACAACTTTTGAATGTGACAATATACCTCTAACGTCATTATTTCATCAAACACGCCATTATCAAGTTTAGAGAACTATATAAATTATTATCTAGAATCTTCAAACTTCTAGCAAGCTACTCCAAAAATCCAGCGCAACCATAGAGGGACAAAAGGTGGCTAAAGTGAAACTTTAAAGTCAAGGCATATCCAAGAATAAGGCACATCCCATTAAAATTTAGGTGCAAGCATTAAACATTTGCAAAAGTCTCCAAAAGGAGGCGTGGTATAAGAAAATGATACATCATTACACAAATTCAACACAACATAACTATAAAATCAAGGTGCCTCAACGGAAAATCACAAGGCGCAACCATCATAGTGTCGAGCTCCATCCATTTCAAAAAAAAAAATACGGGGAAGTTTTTGGAGAGAAGCAATACACTATAAGAACTTTCTGAAGCAGAGTAATGGAAATAAAGCATTAACATGGTGCCTAAATTTTGGTTTCAATTGTTGTATTGAAGTTATTGATTATAATTATGTTATTGTCTCCAACTTGGTTTTTTCTTGTTATTTAAATCAATGTATCAAGTATATATCTGGTTTATCAAAACACATTCATGTTTTGTGTGGTTTATTGGATTGGTTTCTTCAAGTAAGAATTAAATTCATTTGAATAAGTCACAGTAGCCTGGAAGATTCAATTGGATTATTAAAGAAGAGCCTAATAATTAATTTTCTTGCACGTTTATGCAAGTCATAAATATCAGAGTGCCAAATAATTTGAGTTATAGCCAGTAGGAGGACACATATCAATCTATATTTTGACTCCATTACCCAGTGGAAGAAAGGCAGTGATCATCTCCATCCCCATAACATTTTCTTATAATTTTTTTTCCATACATTTAAATTTTTAGTTGTAGGAGTAGGAGTAGCAGTTAGTTTTGTATTTTATTTGTCTATTTCAAACCCTCATGCTAGTATGAAATAGATTGAGAAAGGATGATTTAATTGACAAAATTGCAATCACATAAACTTTACAAATTTGTGTGAGGTTTTTAATCTGCTTGATTATCATTAGTAAATCTTGGGGAGTTAACAATCATTGGTGATAAAGGTACACTTGCCTAGGCATAACAGAGCCTAAAGAGCAGGGAATTCTAACCATTTTGGTTGATTCCATTCGTTGGCCAGATCAATTGTTGAACTTGATCATAAAGCTTGGCACACTTTTAGGGTTTGACAATCTGTCGATTTGGGAACTAACAATTCCTACACTTGCTTTTCTCATGTGTTAAGGATAAGGTTGATTTAGAACTTTTAAAGGATAGTTTGGACAAACTGTGGGATGAAAATCAAATCTTAGGAGAATTTGAGAGGGAGTCTTATATTGTAGTATCGAAGTACAGTAAGTATAGAGCCAATATGGATCAATTCCTTGCATTTCAAAGGCCTACATAAGAGAAATATAAGGCTTGGGATGATAAGTATAATAATTTTCTTGATTTGTAAGGTTTAATGATGCATCCTTTGGCATTTGTTATTGATCATTATATTCCTTTTTCAAATGGGAATATGCTTCTTTGTTATATTTCACCCATTCAACATTAGTGTGGGATTTTCTTCATCTCTAACATGGTTTTTTGTCCTTTAGTGGACTTCTTTTTGTCTTCATTTACATCACTGGTTCTCCCAGGCAGTTGAAATTTAAAGAAGTGGGAGGGGGAAACAGTTAGGTTTGTTGCAATAGTCTTCAGTGAAGCATCTTTGGAAGCAAGTAAAGATATGTAATTGCATTTACAATAGCTTCTATTCCCTTTGGAATATTCTCTCTATGAGTAGTTATACCTGTATCTTGTTGTGTAAGGTGTGTCAAATGAAAATGTGACACTTGTCATAAGGCTTGAAGCTTGTTTTGCTTCCTTGTTTCTATAAAAGGGAATTTGGGGCCTTTGACAAAGGATCTTGGAAAATTTTTGTATCACAGAGCATCTAGTAACATAGTAGGTTTTCTAAATCTAGGTTGTTATTTGAGAATAGAGTTTGATATATGTGTGATTTTGTATGACAGTACCAGTTCTCTGTTTATGTTTGAATAGACTGTTTGGTTCAAGGTTATACTATCTCCTACATTGTATTCTTCATTGCATTTATGAATAGAAACTGATCAAGGGTCATTTTATTCATCTTCACAATTTTTCCTGTAAACGAATGTTCTTTCTTATAGCTTTTGCTCAAGGAGTAAATTTAATGCTTTAAGAGAATATTGAATGCTATGAATGTTGCAGGGATTCCTAAGTAGAGTTAGTTTTGAACTAAGTGAAGTGTAACAGTGTAAGGCATTGTTGCTATGATTCATGAAATGGGAATAATACTGTTAAATTAGGTTCCATTTTATATCTATCTTGACTCTGTAGCCCGGGATTTAGGCACCGATCACTTTGAATCTGCAATTGATGCATTTCCTTGATCATTTATCTTGAAAATCAAAATGAATTTCCATTCTTGTTTTAAGTTATTTGTTAATGTTATTTCCATGTTCTCCTGCAAGTGAGTTATGTTAAAGCTTGAAGATCTAGCCCATTATTTCAGCATATCAGAAATTATTTTGGCATTTTAGAGAGAACGTATCTGTTAAGAACAATATTTGATAAAATAATAGAGAGATCTAAGATAAATACTGTTAAAGGTTACACCCACCTAGGTTTTGCAGAGCCTAAAGTGCAAAGGAAAAAAATTAATCATCTTTTCCTGTTCGTTGGCCAATCCCTCAAGGCAAATCAATTATTAGACTTGGCTATTCTTTAGATTGCCCTTTGAGATCAGGTTGAAATTTAAAACAACCAACACCCCCCTCCCAAAATTTTGAAGCAAGGGTGGCTAGGTGAGGGTAAACAGGGGCGACCAAGACTGCATCACATGCCTTGGGATTAGGGTTCTTTACAGTAAATTTGATAGCCACCCCTCCAATGTTGAGGCATTTGAGCTAGGGTAGAGAACCATCGCCTAGCTGCATCATGCACATCGAACAGTCCCAGGCAAAGTGGCGTGGGTGTGCTATGCAGTCCTGATGGGAAGAGCCACCTTCACGCATAGTGGAGCCGCATCGAGCTGGGGTACATATCCTACTGCACATCCTGCTGCCTTGCTCTTACTCTACACCCTTTCTTGAAATCATATGAGCCAGGGAATGAAAAATCTAGCCAGCAATACACCTTTGGTGAGTCGAGGAAGAGCAAATCCGAACCAAGGAAGACTAATTCTAGGCAAACAAGTGCAAATTTGAGCCTTTTTGAAAATGTCTGCGCATCACACAAATGAAAATGCCTTTGCAACAAATTAGCACAAATTTAAAGAGAATTTGTTTGCCTACAATTTCAAATGTCTCTGCACTCAAATAAAAATGCCTTTGCACAAAAATGAAGACGCCTTTGCAACAAATTACCACAAATTCAAACATCTTTTCACAGACTTTGTAGAACTCGTAGAGAATACAAAACACCTTTACAAATTTCCAAACGCCTTCACAGAATTCACAAATTTGCAAAAATGATTCACAAAATTTATTGCAGAATTCAAAATGCCTTTGTATATGCACAAATTTGAAAAAAATTGCACGAATTTATGCTTTAGGTAGATTCAAATCAAATTTAACTGAAAGCACCTTTTCACCTAGATTTAATTCATGCCTTCACAAATTTGTGGAAAGGATTCACATAATTTGCAAAAAATACTACAGATTTTAAAAACACCTTTAAAGAATTTGAAAATCATTGCAAATAATTTAAATTTTGCACTGCAAATTTTAGAAACGCCATTGCAAATGCAAATTTGAACTTCCAGGGAAATGCAAATACACACAACAAATTGAATTGCTAAGCAGGTTAGAAACAAATTTAATTCAAATTGCCTATTGACATGCCTAAATTTAATTCAAATTTGAACTAGAAATTCAAAATTCAAACTGAATCAACTTCCTTTGTGATGCAAAAACCCTTGATTGCTTCCACAATGTCACAAAAAACCTCCACGAAGCCAAGATGAGATCTTAACTTCTGCACTCACAAAGACACTCAGCAATGGAATTCAAACTAGAATTCTAACCTAGTCAACTTTGATATCATGAAAACGAAGCCAAGAAAATTGGGAAGAAAAACCAGTATTGAAGATTCAATCAAAACATGAGAAATGAGGTCAAATTGATGTACTTGCATTAGGAATTTGAGGGGTATATAAAGGGAAATTGAGCAAACCGAATTCCCAATTTTGGAGGGAAGGTTTGTTCAAATTTCCTAACAAACTTTGAAAAAAGTTGAGAAGAAGCTAAATCTCTAACTACCAACTCTCCACCTACGCAATATTAACCTACAAAGGTAAAATAAAACCCATAGTAAAATAAAACCCGTAAATTATGTAAATGATTATTTTACACCAACAGTTGCAAACAACAAAATGAGATGCAAGAGAGCCCACACCATTGCCATTAGCAACATTCTCGCATGAACCAGTGGCTATAGGTAGTGACAAAAAATATCAGTTAAATGCAAAGCTGGGGTTCTAGGAGCGGGTGGGAGCTACATTGACACAATGTATTGATATGTATTTGACAATTAACATTTGAACAAAATGCTAGATTGCAAAATGGAATAAAATAATTCTAATTTAATGAAGGTGGAAAAATTAATTTTTATAAATGATGAAAAACATTCACTTCTACCACAATAGCCATGTACACAATTACATAGCATTCTCAAGAAAGCAAAAAATGCTACCCAAAATGGAAAGGCCATCCACTTGCAATTTACCATCTTGCTGGCTATTACACTAGGTAAACCATATGCTCTTACTATCTTTCTTCTTACCTTCCAAGGGCTCAAAAACTTTCAATAGCTTTTTCATTCTCTGCCAGAAGAAATGCTCATTTCCTTTCCATTCCAATAGAGTTCCACCATATTTGTCTTCTTTATGTTCCACTATGTTAAAGTCTCCACCAAAAATCCATGGGACTTTTGGAAGCTCAGAAGCCAACCACTTCCAAAGTTCAATTCTTTCTCTATAATCATTGGGAGCATAGATTGGGCATATACCAAATTTGGTGTTGTTTCTTTCAAAAATTACCCATAGACATCTATTGCAAGGTGAACACCCATTTTGTACAATATATTTAGCCCATTTTTGAATGATAAGGATTTATGTGCCTCCTTTTCCTTTCTCATGTTTAGAAGTGAAGAAAACATCATCCTTCCAAGTAAATCTCAATGTATTCTCAAGATGAAAACCAATGGCTTTCACTTCTTGGAATGAAAAATAGTCAGTTCCTCTTTCTTATTGTTACAAAGTTTACTTCTCTGTGGTACCATCAGTTTCCTCTTCTTGCGTAGCATAATTGTATTTTTAACATGTGGTCCTTTTTTTGGACATTGTAAGCTTCCATTGTATGCACTATTTGATTTGTAAACACATTGAAATAAAGTGCCACATATTGTAATTGTACTTTGGGGATCTTACATATCATGTCGCGGCATTATTGTACTGGCACTAATTTATAAAGTGCCATGGGGGTTTTTTGTGTGCGCCTTGTCTTTGCAATCATGCCCTCGTCTACCTTCATGCATTTGTGCCTTGTTTTTGGACACCCTTTACTAGTTGCAAGTACTTCTTTGTGCATCTTTTGATGTTTCTAGTTCTTCTTCTTGCACTACATTATGACACAGTTTCAATGGAGCTTCCATACCTCTCCCTTGTCAGCGTTATGGGGGGTATCCTACTTTTAGTACTTGTGCTAATGCTTCCTTGGTTTCTCTTTGGAGGCAACCTTCTGTCTTCTTCAGATTGATCAAAGTTCTTGAGACCATTGGTACTTTTTGGTGTGCCATTTGTATGTTTGACTATTAGATTGTTGCCTTATTTGCAATCTATACATTGCTTGAGTAGTGTTGTTGGGGTTACTCATGCAGATTGGTGCCTCTTTGATCCTAATCATCATCCTAAATTTAGTGGAGGTTCTTCAGTTTTAATAGTATAGCAGTTGTTATATTCGGTAGTTGTTTGCAACTTCTTCATACTTCAGTGGAGTTCTTCATGTTCATCTTCATGTTCCTACTCTTTTTGGGACATCTTTTGTGGAGGCTTCTTAGTCCTTCTCTCTACTGTAGGGAGGTTTATTCTCTCTTTTGGGAGTAGTTTTTTTCCCACGCAGTTTTCTCCTTTTCTCTGTTTGTGAGAGTCTCTTTTATACATGGGTACCTCTTGGGCCTAGTTTTCGAGACCCATCTCTACATTTGTTTGTTCCTCCCTAAGTTGCACTTAAGGGGGGTTGTTGGTGTGAAAAGTGTTTATTCCCTAACTAGTTCCCTTTTAGGACCTATTCACACATTATTATTTATGTTTACTTAGGGCATTCACTTTTTTTTGTCTCAAGTCATAAGAATAAGACACTTGTCATATTCTTATGTGTTCTAGGTTTTCATCCTTGTGTTTATAAGCAAGGCCTCTTATGTCTTCATTAGATTGATGGAGCATATTGAGCACTTTTATGCATTGTTTTTCTCTAGCAATATAACATTCTTATTTTTCTACTCTCTATTGTGGAAGGTTGTTTTTGGTTTTGCAGATGATTTTAGGCTTGTTGAGTTCTTTGTGTATCTCTTACATATGAAAAGTTAAAAAAATTCAAAATCCCAACAATTTACTTTGTAGGAAATTTTCATCTTACTTGCACATATGCAATCATATACTCTAACCCCAAAACTTGACAAGTTACTTTCTAAGAACTTTTTACCCTATTTGTGCATATGCAATCATGCACTCAAACCTCAAAATCCTAACAAGTTACTATAGAAATAGCCAAGGATACTCTACAACACTTGATATTCACTCTCACAATATGGAAATTGACAAATAGAGATAAGAAATCAATGATATTGATGAACCTAATTTGAGCATAAACATATATTAATCTCACTTAATAATTTACATAGAAATGCCTTATTATATAGGCATGGATGAGGCAATCCACCTTTCATGTGGATTGACAAGTGCCCCATGATGTGGCACATGCATGTAGACAAGTGTCCTATAGGTGTCAACCTTTGGATCACTTGGAATGTGCAAACCAACAACCTTTAGACCAAGTCATCAACCTTGATGACAAGTGTTGGGTGACTACAAAAGTGCCTTTTGAGGTGAGATGGAAAGTCTTCCAACCTCAAAAGGTATGCATATGACGTTTACCAAACAACCAGGTAACCTCTAAGGTATAGAAGGTTGCACCTTCAGTTAGATAAGATGTTATCTAACCTCATCATCCTAAGTACACTTAAGCTATAGTGAATTGATAAATTATTCACTCTAACAGTTACTTTGTAGGAACTTTTCACCGTACTTTCAAATATGTACAAATGTGCATGAAAGTTCCCATTCTCCCTCATATGATAAAATGTGCATGAAAATTCCTATTCTCCCTCATATGTGCAAATGTGTGTGAAAGTTCTCATTCTCCCTCATATGTGTAAATGTGCAAAAAGTTTCCATTCTCCCTCATGTGTCCAAATGTGCATGAAAGTTCCCATTATCCCTCACATTTGAAAATGTATGTGAAGGTTCCCATTCTACTTCATAGCTACAAGTAGACCTCACAACCCTAACTCAAGCTTGTGAACTTGCAAGAAAACTCTGAATCCCTTTAGGGAATTTAGTTTGATTTCACAGATTTTTGAAAAGATTAATATGAGTATCTTAGATTTAAATATATATTATATTTTAGTTTTTTCTTAAAATAATATAATACTTTGAATTTCATGTGTTGCAAGATGTTGAGATTGTAGTTGTGCACATAAAATATTAAAGTGCCATGACTCTTAGAAAATGATCTAGGAGTTCAATAAAGATGTTGAAGAGGACTTGCAAAAGGAAGGATGACATGCATTTATTTTAGCTCAATATAAATGGAGAATTATAAAGAATATTTACAAAAAGAAGGATGATGTGCAATTGCATGTCAAATTTTAGTTCAATAGTAATGGAGAATTATAAAGAAGGCTTGCAAAAGGAAGGATGATGTCCATTTTCATGTCAAATTTTTTAACTTGCACATATATTACTAATAAGAGGGAAAATACATCAAGTGGTTAAGGGAGCCACTCCATCAAAATTACATATTATAGCATATACTATTTATTGCTGATGTTGCAAGTTAAAACATCAAAATTACAACAATATAGATAAGTATTGAGTATATATCATGTGGTATCAACTTTGATTTTATTCCATTGCCTCTGTTCTATTATCTGCCATGTCTCTTTCTGTTATTCTGTCCTGATTATCTTGTTCTACTCTCTCCTACTCCATGACTATGTCATTTAGCTATTGGTCCTCCACCATCCTTATAGTCTTATTACAATGTTCCCTGTTATCACTGCTTATAAAGGAATCCCAACCTTTGAATGTTCTAATTTTTGGTGAAACCCTCAATAAGTTGTCTATGTCAAAGTTCTGGCATGTTTACTCCATTGCTCCCATTTCTTCATCATTTTTACTTTCTGCCAAAGTGTAGTTGTTGTACCTACTATGCATTTCCATGTATTCTTTGTGGAACTTTGGATCAACTTTCCTATAGTCGTGAGGCCAAAATTTTGCTTTCTGGATATCTGATCTGAATACTGTTCCTGAGCCCTCATCCAATATTTTCATGAATCTATATGTAGGAATCCTCAGTGTAGCTGTAGCCTGTTCACATATCAAATGGAATGAGTCTAAGAAAATACCTAGTAAGGATTCTTTCCCTTCCTTGGTGTTCATTTTCATTCCTTTCTTTCCACAATGACCACAAGATCTCAGTGTTGTAAGTATGTGCCTAATTGGTGTTGTCATTGATGTCAACATATCTATGTTGTCATTGGTGTCAACTGTGCTCTAACTTTGTTGAGGATATTGAGAAAATTAGCCCCTCCGGTGATAACAATGTGTTGCAGTAGAAACAATACATTACATGAAGAAGAACAGTCCAGAAGAATGCTCCACATTTCCTATAGAATTAATATCTTTGCCTACGGATTGGAAGTTATTTAGAAGCCTGTCTGAAGATGTTATATTTTGAGTTTCAGCCTCTGGTATGAATATACTTTAGTGAGTTATGTTCACCAGAGTGAAAACAACTTTTTTGTATGCTTGGTGGTGACAAGAAGAAAGTGTTTTGCTCCGCATTCCTCCACATTAAAGTATTTTGGTATGCGGTTCTGCAATCAAGTCTATAATGATGTCAAGTACCTTTGACTGCAATGGTTCATGATTTGGTGGTCCGCAAGCTATCTTTTGCTTATGATAGTGGCTATTAATATTGTTCTTGTGCTCTAGTTTGAAGAATCTTCTTGATAGAGTTGTTAGAGATTGTGCGATTGTTCTTGGTGATTACAGTATGCTTGTGGATGTCTCCTGATCATGTTCCTACCTTTGGATTGGTCCGCAAAGAGAAAATTGGATCGTGAATGAAGAATGTTCTTGCAGACCTAGTGCTCTCATCAGTCTTGACTGACCTGATGGAATTCATCATTTGCGGAGATACATCAAAGATTGTAGAAGCATTTTGTGGCGTGGAGGATTGTGTTTGAGTCCCATCTAAGGCATGGCATGATCCACATACATTCTTACATCTTTTCCTTAGCTAAATTTATATTAGGTCCAGACCTATTTTATGTATGTTTGTAATGCCGAACATGGAGATTCTTCCAACGGTTGATGATTGTAATGCCGACCTTGATGATCATTCCAAGGTTGATGAAGTGTATAAATACTTGTAATTGAGTCATGAAAATGAATCCAAGTGCAAAAATGCAAAGATAAAGTGAAATAATGTAGCAGAGCAGAGCAGAGGTGTTTGTGCTTCAATGGAACTAAACCTTGGCATGGAGTAGATGCTGTTATCTCAGTTCAACCTTTTGGCAGTGAGCCTTCTCTTGGTAGTGAGCCTCCCTTTGGTAGTGAGCCACTCATAGGCAGTGAGCTTTTCTTTGCAGTGAGCCTTTGATTTTTGGTATTGATATAATTTATATATTTATGTGGGCTAACACCCATCATGGTTTTTCCCTTTTAGTATTTTCTATGTAAAAAATCTTGTGCCTCCTATGTTGATTATGCTTTTGTGTTGAGATTCTCATTTTATGCTTTCATGGTTATATCTGAATACAAGTAATTGATAAGTTGATGATTATAATTGGTTAAAAGTTATAGGACAACTGATTCACTGCCCCCTCTCAGTTGTCCAGTGCAGTTTAACAATCGGTATCAGAGCCAAGTTCCTCTGAAGGAAGCCTAACAACTTGAGGAAGATCTAGGATGTCTTATAAGAAGGAAGCTCTGCATTTTGATGGGAAAAATTATGCTCTTTGGAAGCTATGAATGAAAAGCCATCTTCTTTGTCTTGGTTATACAGTATGGAAGGCTGCAGAAGCAAAATATACCATACCTCCAAATGGCTTGACAACTGAAGATTAAATCAAAGAATATGAGTTGGATGTCAAAGAAAAGGATGCCCTGCTAAATTCCTTAAGTGACTTAGTGTTGACAAAAGTTGTGGACCTTGAAACTGCAAATGAGGTATGGGAGAAGCTGAAAAATCTGTATGAAGGAGATGATTCTGTAAAAGAAGCCAAGCTACAAAGCCCAAAAGTGAAATATGAGGGTTTGAAGATGAATGAAGATGAGAACATATCAACCTTTATGCAAAGAGTTGATGAACTTATCATTGGAATAAAGGGTATGGCAGGAAATCTCGGTGATAAGGAAGTTGTGATGAAAATTCTCAGATCACTACCAAAGTCATATAGTCACAAGGTAGTTGCAATTGAAGAATTGATGACTGTGAAAACTATTGATAGAGATCAGTTACTTGGAAAGCTTACATCCTTTGAGATGAGAGAATTTGGTGATACCCTACCTAAAGTTGAATCAATTTTTAAAGCCAGTACTTCAACATAGATCTCTAGAGCTGAGAAATATAAGGTGGATGATGAATTTGATGAAATTGAAGCCAACTTTGTTGACAGGCTACAAAGAGGGTCTTGTAAGTTCAAAGGTAAATTACCTTTCAAATGTTTCTCTTGTGGTAAAGTAGGTCATTATGCTTCCAGATGTCCTGAAAGAATTGAAAGAAATAAGAAGAAACATGAGAGCAGGCCTAGAGTTCCAAAGAAATGCTACTATGTCAGATATTTTGATGATGAAGGGGTGACTGATGATGAATCTGATGGTGCTAATACTGGTGCAAATGAATGCCTATTTATTGCTATTAAAGAAGATCATGTGTCTACTAATTTTGCTAGCTATGTGAAGGATGAAAAACTAGTAGAAGAAAGTGCTTTGGCTGTTCAGGTTGAGAAAGATAAGGATGAATGGATTATTGATAGTGGATGCTCACGTCACATGACTGACGACAAAAGTAAGTTTGTAAGTTAGGAAAAGTATGATGGAGGACTGGTTAGGTTTGGAGATAATGCAGTTGGTAAGATTTGTGGAAAACGATCTATTTCATTTGATGGAAAGCATAATACTGACAATGTTCTATATGTGAAGGGCTTGAAGCATAATCTTTTGAGTGTTGGTCAGATGTGTGACAAAGGATATGATCTGAGATTCAAAGACAATGGGTGCAAGATCATGGAGAGCTTCGGAACTGTGATTGCTATCGATAAGAAGACAAAAGGTAACATCTATCAATTAAGAGGAACTAATGATTACTGTTTACTGGCCCAGGTAGATGAAAGGTGGCTGTGGCATAGAAGGATGTGTGATATAAACTTTGATAATCTGGTAAAGATAAGTTCAGGTCAGACTGTGAGAGATTTACCAAAACTTGTAAAACCCTCCAATACAATTTGTAAGGAATGTCAGTTGGGAATGTAGACAAGGACAAGTTTCAAGAGAAAAGAACAATTTTCTGTCAGCTTGCTGGATCTACTGCATACAGATCTATGTGGTCCTACAAGGGTAAGAAGTCTACAAGGTGACAGGTACTTCATGTTGCTTATTGATGATTATTCCATAATGACTTGGGTTACTTTTCTAAGAGACAAATCAGAAACCCTAGAGAAATTCAAATCCTTCAAGGCAACAGTTGAGAATGAAATAGATTTAAAGATCAAATGCTTGAGGTCTGACAAAGGAGGTGAGTTCACATCAAATGAATTCAACATTTTTTGTGAAGAGCATGGGATAAAGAGACAACTGTCTACACCTAGGACTCCTCAACAAAATGGAGTTGTGGAAAGGAAAAATAGGGTAGTTCAAGAGACTGCTAGGACTATGATGAAGGAAGCATATCTGCCAGAAGTGTTTTGGAAAGAGGCTATTCATACTGTTGTTTACATCCAAAATAGAGTTCAAGTGAAAGGTAATGGTACTCAAACTCCTTATGAATTATGGTATGAAAAAATTCCTACAGTAAAATATTTCAAAGTCTTTGGAAGCAAATGCTATATCAGGAGAGATGAATATCTAGGAAAGTTTGATGCAAGATGTGATGAAGGAATCTTCCTTAGATATTCTACCAAGAGTAAGGCTTACTGATGCTACAACAAAAGGCTCAAAAAGATTGTTGAAAGTGAAAATGTGAAGGTAGAGACCTGAGTTGTTATGAACCAGATGAACTTGTGACTATAGTAAATGAAGAGATAGATAAGCAAGAAGATAGTCAGGATGAAGAAGAGGATCCAGAAAGTGTTGTCAAGACTCCCAGGTATGTAAGGAGCAATCATTCTAAAGATCATATTATAGGTGACAAGAACAAAGGTGTACTAACAAGAAGAAGAGCTGTAGAGGAACAAGTCAATTACTGTTTGATTTCAAAGATTGAACCAAAAACTATGAATGAAGCATGCAATGATGAAAATTGGGTAAAGGAAATGGAGGAAGAACTATTGCAGATAGAGAAGAATGCAACTTGGGAATTAGTTCCTAGACCTGCTGACAAAAATGTTATTGGAACTAAATGGCTCTTCAGGAACAAGCTGAATGAAAATGGAGAAGTTGTAAGGAATAAATCAAGAGTTGTCTGCAAAGGTTATTCTCAAATTGAAGGGATAGATTTTGAAGAAACTTTTGCTCCTGTAGCTCGGATTGAAGCAATCAGAATTTTCTTGGCATTTGCAGCCCACAAATATTTTAAAGTGTATTAGATGGATGTAAAGTCTGCATTCCTGAATGGTGAGTTGGAAGAGGAAGTCTACATTGAACAACCAAAAGGATTTAAGTTATTAGACCAAGGTGATATGGTATGCAGGTTGAAGAAAGCATTGTATGGACTCAAACAAGCTCCTAGAGCCTGGTATGCAAGGTTAGAAAAGTATTTATTGCAATTGGGATTTAGTAAAGGTACTATAGATAGAAATCTATATTTCAAAATCAATGATGATCAGATCTTGATTGTTGAGGTCTTTGTTGATGACATTATCTTTGGAGGAAATGAAGGTATGTGCATAAGGTTTTCCGGTGAGATGAAAAGTGAATTTGAAATGTCCATGTTTGGTGAAATGAATTTATTTTTGGGTCTGCAAATTAATTAATCAGATAAAGGAATCTTCATATCTGAGTCTAAGTATGTGAAAGAGTTGTTGAAGAAGTTTGGGATGGAAGACTCTAAACCGGTATGTACTCCCATGGTGACTGGTTGCAAGTTGGGCAAAACTGATGAATCACCTAAGGCTGATCAGAAAAATACAGATCCATGATTGGAGGATTGCTTTATCTAACTCAAACCAAACCTGATATTATGCATGTAGTCTATCTTGTTGCAAGGTTTCAAGTTGATCCAAGAGAATCACATGTGATGGCAGTTAAGAGAATCCTGAGATATTTGAAAGGTACTCCAGATTATGGCTTATGGTATCCAAAAGTCAATGATTTCACTCTCAATGCTTATACAGATGCAGATTGGGCCAGAGATGTTGATGATAGAAAGAGTACAAGTGGAGGTGCCTTCTTCTTGGGTAATAGATTGGTCTCATGGCTGAGCAAGAAATAAGATTCAATATCTTTGTCAACTGCAGAAGTAGAGTATATTGCAACAACATGTTGTTGCACTCAAGTATTATGGATGAAGTAGACTTGGAAGGATATAAGAGTTGTGTATGGAGATCCAATTGTAATCTTTTGTGACAATACAAATGCCATAAACATTTCAAAGAATCTGGTGATGCACTCAAGAACAAAGCACATATCAATAAGGTATCACTTTTTGAGAGGGAAGGTGACAGAGAATGAAGTAAAGTTAGAATATGTGTCCACAAAGGATTAGATTGCAGATATTTTCACTAAGCCTCTACCTAAAGATACCTTTGAGTATCTCAAAGAAAAAGTTAGGGGTCATTACCCCTCCTGTCCTAAACTAAGATGCATAGGAATGCATCAATCCAGTAGAGCTCAAAGTGTCATTCCTTGATCTGGATTGATGTTTTGAAGGCTACCTCTTAGGGGGAGTAGCTAGATATTTCTACTAAAGTAAGTGGATCAGAGCAGCATCATGCAAGTATGTGCCCTTTTCCATTGATGTCAAAGGGGGAGAGAAATCATGTGAAAAAACTCACTGGGAAAAAGGATGCAGATGTGTAGAGAGAAAGGGGGAGAATCCTGTCTTGGTGGTCTTTTCAAAAATTTTCACATCATATGTTGCCATCAATGACAAAGGGGGGAGATAGTATGTGCCTAATCGATGTTATCATTGATGTCAACATATCTGTGCTGTCATTGGTGTCAACTATGCTCTTACTTTGTTGAGGATATTGAGAAAATTAGCCCCTCCAGTGATAACAATGTGTTGCAGTAGAAACAATACATTACATGAAGAAGAATAGTCCAGAAGAATGCTCCACATTTTCTGTAGAATTAATATCTTTGCCTGCGGATTGGAAGTTATTTAGAAGCCTGTCTGAAGATGTTATATTATGAGTTTTAGCCTCTGGTATGAATCTACTTTAGTGAGTTATGTTCACCAAAGTGAAAACAACTTTTTTTCTATGCTTGGTGGTGACAAGAAGAAAGTGTTTTGCTCCGCATTCCTCCGCATTAAAGTATTTTGGTATGCGGTTCTGGAATCAAGTCTATAATGATGTCAAGTACCTTTGACTGCAATGGTTCATGATTTGGTGGTCTGCAAGCTATCTTTTGCTTATGACAGTGGCTGTTAGTATTATTCTTGTGCTCTGGTTTGAAGAATCTTCTTGACAGAGTTGTTAGAGATTGTGCGGTTGTTCCTGGTGATTATAGTGTGCTTGTGGATGTCTCATGATCATGTTCCTACCTTTGGATTGGTCCGCAAAGAGAATTGGATCATGAATGAAGAATGTTCTTGCAGACCCAGTGCTCTCATCAGTCTTGACCAACCTGATGGAATTCATCATTTGCGGAGATACATCAAAGATTGTAGAAGTGTGTTGTGGCGTGGAGGATTGTGTTTGAGTCCTGGCTAAGGCATGGCATGATCCACATACATTCTTACATCTTTTCCTTAGCTAAATTTATATTAGGTCCAAACCTATTTTATGTATGTTTGTAATGCCAACCTTGGAGATTGTTCCAACGGTTGATGATTGTAATGCCAACCTTGATGATCATTCCAAGGTTGATGAAGTGTATAAATACTTGTAATTGAGTCGTGAAAATGAATCTAAGTGCAAAAATGTGAAGATAAAGTGAAATAAGGTAGCAGAGAAGAGCAGAGGTGTTTGTGCTTCAATGGAATTGAACCTTGGCATGGAGTAGATGCTATTATCTCAGTTCAACCTTTTGGCAGTGAGCCTTCTCTTGGCAGTGAGCCTCCCTTTGGCAATGAGCCACCCATAGGTAGTGAGCCTTTCTTTCCAGTGAGCAATTTGGGCAGTGAGCCTTTGATTTTCAGTATTGATATAACTTATATGTTTCTGT
This sequence comes from Cunninghamia lanceolata, assembly GCA_027924645.1. Classification (NCBI taxonomy): domain Eukaryota; kingdom Viridiplantae; phylum Streptophyta; class Pinopsida; order Cupressales; family Cupressaceae; genus Cunninghamia; species Cunninghamia lanceolata. The sequence goes on from BSBN01000835.1 coordinate 2,340,061, forward strand.
GGGCTAACACCCATCGTGGTTTTTCCCTTTTAGGGTTTTCCATGTAAAAAAATCTGGTGCCTCCTATGTTGATTATGCTTTTGTGTTGAGCTTCTCATTTTATGCTTTCATGGTTATATCTGAATACAAGTAATTGATAAGTTGATGATTATAATTGGTTAAAAGTTATAGGACAACTAATTCACCCCCCCTCTCAGTAGTAAAGATAATCCAAAATAGATTTACATTATTTCCACTTTACTAACAAAACCACACAGGACATTCAACTTGGTAATGCAAACTTCAGACAAGACTCCTTTTAATGTAGCTAAGAAAAAACCCCCAGACATCCTGGGCAAAATTACATTAAAAAAAACATGATCACAGGTTTCAGACATATTACAATACAAGAATAATTTACTATCCAATTGTAGTGCTAGTCTTTAAGAAGCAAAAACCATCTAAAACATCTTTTTTTTGGCTCAACAACTTTAGACCAAATTGCACTCATGGTTGTAGACAAAAATTTGGACTCTAGACTAACATTCCATGCAGATTTAATATGATAAAAAACCACACGTGATTCTGTCATCATTTCATGTAACTTCTTAGGTTTCATTTTCCCAAATTCTGTGCCATCCCTCCCTTTTATTTCCTTCCAATCAATTTCCTTCAAAACCAGGCCCTGCTGAAGGTAGTTATTAATAGACTTACATAGAATTGCATATGTCCTTTTCTGAGTTTCTGGAATATTATATTCATTCCTTAACTGACTCCAACTCTTTAAAGAGTTGTCCACTAAGATATCTTTAAATGATTCAATGTCCAATTTATGCCATTTTTTGCTGAGCATCCCTTTAGCAAGGATAACATCTTATCTTTATGTTTTAAATTCCACCATATAGATCTAGATCCATGAATGAATTTGTTACTACTAACAATGGAATTTCTATTCCCAATGAAGGGTTTCACATTTTCCCAAGCTTTCCAAATGCAATCGAATACAACAGACCCAGAGGGGTTAGTTATTAAATCCCCCTAAAACAATGTCATGAAGGTTTAGCCTTATCTTGTCTTTAGCTTTCTTTTGGGACTACTTTTCTTATGTTATTCATAATAAAAAATTTCCAAGGTTCATTCCATACCAAGGCTTTAACAATCCACTTTGCAACCAGTGTTGCACCTTGGACTTTTAAGTCTTTGAGTCCTAATCCTCCAAAATTTTTACTCATACAACACCAGTCCCAAGCAACTGCATGTCTCTTTTTATTACCTTTGCCATCAGATCATAGAAACTCCCTTGTTCTTATCTGAATGATATTTATTTGATAGCTTGCAAACATCTAGGATGATGCATAATATATGGAATAAGCAGATAATTTTTTTGACATACTTGCATTCTAACTACCATAGACAGATAATGCCTATCCCACATATTTAATTTCTTATTAATCTTTTCATACGTGCCTAATCCCACATGTTCTTCAAGGAAGGATTGACAGAGAATGAAATGCCAAGAAATCTTACTTGCTTATTTGGATCACCCCATTGCCATTGGTTAGATCTCAACCAGTTGGTGGATTCTCATTCCAACTTAACATAATAGATTTAGAGTAAGACACTTTAGCACCTGAGGGTTGACAAAAGACTATTAGTCTTTGCTCTAAAAATTTTCAAATTATTCTCTTCAATTATAGGGAATAAGGTTGTATCATTAGAAAATTGAATATTCAACAACAATTCATTATTAGGAAGGGTAACACCTTTCAATTCCCCTTTTAGCAAGTCTATCCTCAAAATGTAGTATAAAGCTTCAGAGGCTATAACAAACAATGCAGGTGCCAGAGGGCACCCTTGCTTGATAGATTTTTTCTAGTATAAAAGGATAAAAAATAGAGCCATTTACATCAATTAGACTGAGGCATCCTTGAAAAGCATTTTTACCATATTGCAATATGCATTAGGGAATCCAAGTGTTTTCAAGCATCATAAGCATAAAGGACCATTCATCCTATCATAGGATTTTTCAAAGTCTAAAAGCAAAATGCTAGAATTTTGTCCAATTTTCTTTGCCCAATCCATGACTTCCCAACTAGTAATCAAATTATCTAGGATATATCTTCGTTTGATGAAGCATGGCTAAGTGGGATTAATAATTACTGGTAGAATATCTATTAGTCTCATGGCAGTACTTTTGCAATAATTTTGTATGACACATTTAACAGGGTGATTGGTCTCCAATTCCTTTTATTTGTTTTGTCACCATCTTTTGGCAGAAGCTTAATCATCCCCTTGTTAATTTCCTCACCCAATGTTCCCTTAGCAATAGCTTCTTGGTATACTTCAAGTAAGTCTTCAACAATCCAATCTAAATTAGCTTTATAGAATTCTATAGGAATACCATCTATACCTGGTGATTTCCCATTTTCCATTGTCTAGATTGCTTTCATTATTTCTTCCTTAGAGATCTCCTTACTTAGCTTTAATCCCATTTCATAAGATATTTTCTTTGGGCAAATAATTTTACATAGATTTTGTGCCTCTCTGCATTCCCTAGATCCATCTTTGGCTATGAAAAGATTTTGGTAAAAGGACCTGAATATTTCTTTCATTTCATCATTATCCTGATAACACACATTATCATCAATAATAGGCCCAACATCTTCCCTTGCATTTTTGGATCTTAGCAGATTAAAGAAGTATTTTGTACCTTTATCCCCCTCTTTCAACCAATTGAACCTTGCTCTAACTCTAGCCCTTGGCTTTTGTAAGTTTGAAATCTCCTAAGCATGTGTTTGGTTTTTCCTAGTTTCTCTACCATCTCCTCATCATCAGGAACATATTGCATTTTCTTCTCCAGTTCTAGGAATTCTTCTTGCAGTCTCCCTTCTTCCTGCCTTATCCTTTGCATATTTTTTTCCCACTGTTTGAAAGAGGGCTTTGTAATTTATTAATAAAACATTCCAGTATTGAAGTCTGGTAGAATTAGAATGCAAGGCATTTGAAATCTTTCTCAAACTTTTAATTCCCTCTAAAACAGTCAGAATCGTGCAAAAGGCAGTGTTAAGCTTGAAAATGTTATCTTTTTTAACTCTAGTTCTAGTTTGTTGCTCTTTCAATCTAATTTGTGCCCTAATTGGATGGTGATTTGAAAGGGTGGAAGGGACAACTTCTACATAGTTTGAGTTCAATTTATTTTGAAAGTAGAAACTATCCTCACATAGAATCTGTCTAATCTTGAGTATATTCTATTTCTACCTTTCTGGCTATTGCACCAGGTAAACCAAATACCATTACTTTCATTTTTTTTTCCTTCTAAGGGATCAAACAGTCTAAACATCTTTTCAAATTGTTATAAAAGAAAAATTCATTGCCCTTCCAACCCCATATATTTCCTCCCCTTTTATCTTCCCTATTTTCTATCATATTGAAATCCCCACCTACAATCCATGGGATTTTTTACAACCCATATGCCATCCATTTCCAAAGTTCTGCTCTATTATTATATTCATTAGGTGCATAAACAACGTAGACACCAAATTTTATGTCTTCTTTCTGAATGATCATCCACATACATCTGTTACAGGGGGAGAATCCTTTTTGTACCAAAAATTTAGACCATATTTTATCAATCAACATGGCTATCCCTCCCTTCCCCTTTTCATGATTTGTGAAAAAATATTCAACATCTCTCCAAAAGAATTTTAAGTTGTTTTCCAAGGTAAACCCAGTGGATTTCACTTCTTGTAGCACTACAACAAATCCTTGTGATTAGCTCCCTTTTTTGCTCCATTTTTTGTTTCCACCCATTGTTTTAATGTATTTTTCTCTAATTGTTTGAAAAAGTTGGTGCTATTTATCAGGATGGCACTATTTTTGGCATTTTGGTGCTGATCAGATCAAGTAGGTGCTAATTAGCACCTACTTGAGCGCCCCAATTTAGCACCTATGTTACGCTTGATTTAGCACCTGATTTAGCGCCTGATATAGCACCTGATTTAGTGCCAAACTTAGCGCATAGTTTAGCACCTAATTTGGTTACTTGGGTTTAGGAGTATTATTTAGGTTAAGGGTTTATGGTTTTGGGGGGTTAAGATTTAGAGGTTTAGGGTTTAGGGTTTAGAGAGAGATAGAGGACCAATAGGGAGATATAGAGGAGATCAAGGGGAGAGATATGGAGATAGAGAGTGAGGGATATGGCTAGAGAGATAGGGAGAGAGATTGAGAGGTAGAGAGACAAAGGTGATAGGGAGAGAGGGGAGAGATAGGGGAGATAGAAGTTTACGGTTACTTGGTTTAGGGTTCATGGGTTAGGATTTAGGGGCATTATAATTTAGGGTTTAGGGTTTATTGTTTAGGGGTTCAGGTTTAGAGGTTAGGCTTTAGGGTTTATAGAGAGAGATAGGGAGATAGAGAATGAGGCGCATGGCTAGGGACATAGGGAGAGAGATTATTGAGAGGTAGAGGGATGATAGAGATAGGGAGATATGGGAGAGATTGGGAGATAGAGGTTTAGAGTTGCTTGGATTTAGGGTTTAGGGTTGCTTGGTTTGGAGATAGTTAGATAAAGAGAGAGAGAGAGAGGAGACAAATAGGTAGAGATAGAGGAGACATAGAGGGGAGAGATAGAGAGATAGAGAGTGAGTGAGATATCTAGAGAGATAGGGAGAAGGATTGAGAGGTAGAGGGATGATTAAGATAGGGAGATAGGGGTTTAGGGGTTAAGGTTTAGCAACATTATTTAGGGTTTATGGTTAATTAGTGTTTAGAGGTTTAGGGTTTAGTGTTTAGAGAGAGAGGACCAATACGGAGATATAGAGAGTGAGGTACTTGGCCAGAGACATAGCCGGAAGAGATAGAGATATGGAGAGTGAGGGACATGGCCAAAGACATAGGGAGAGAGATTGAGAGGTAGAGGAATGATAGAGATAGGGAGATAGAGAGATAGAGGTTTAGGGTTGCTTGGGTTTAGTGTTTAGGGTTTAGGGGTTTTGCCAAGGTTTAGGGGCTAGGGCTCAGGGCTCAGGGCTTAGGGTTTAGGGGTATTATTTAAGGTTTAGAGGTTTAGGGTTGCTCGGGTTTAGTGGCATTATTTAGGGTTTACAGTTGCATGTCAAAAGAAGTCTCTCTCTCTATCTAAATCCCTCAACCTTAAATGATGCCCCTAACCCCTAACCCTTAACCCCTAAACCCTAAACAGCCTAAGCAACCCTAAACCTCTATCTCCCTTATCTCTCCCTTATCTCCCTCAACTCTCTATCATCCCTCTACCTCTCAATCTCTCTCCCTATCTCTCTAGACATCTCACTCACTCTCTATCTCCCTATCTCTAGTCCCTCTGTCTCCTCTATCTCTCCCAATCTATCTCCTCTCTAGTCTCTCTACCTATCTATCTCTCCCTATCCCTTGCCTCTCTCTCCCCTATCATTCCTCTATCTCCCTATCTCTCTAGACATCTCTCAAGTCACTCTCTATCTCCCTATCACTCGCCTCTATCTCCTCTATCTCTCCCTATCTGTCCCCTCTCTATCTCTCTCTACCTAGCTATCTCTGGCTATCTCTCTATCTCTTGCCTCTCTTCCCCCTATCATTTGACCTATATATATCTTCCATCTCTCCCTTAATCTATTAATTCTCCCTCTCCCTTATCGATGAAGGAAATGAACAAGA